>JAMPIV010014754.1:272500-382500 GCA_024509875.1 Oreohelix idahoensis
GGCTTCCTGTAAACGAGCAACTGCAGTGGGGGCTCCATGCTCCGTTAGGATCGCACAGGAAAATGACGAAAAATATGATCTATTGTATGTATACATTCCATTGTTATACTTTATTTTCTAATTTCTCCCTTAGTTTTCTCTCTCTCTCTCTCAACTCTCTCTCTCTCTCTGTCTCTCTCTCACACACACACTCTCTCTCTCTCACACACACACACTCTCTCTCTCTCTCTCTCAACTCTCTCTCTCTCACTCTCTCTCTCTCTCACTCACACTCTCTCTCTCTTCCTGTTCTTTTACTTCATTTTGTTCTTCATTCATGTCTCATTCTATTTATAGTTAAAGCTCGTTGTATTCTGTCATCAAAGTTATCACGTGGTTCTTTTATCTTGTCATTGAAATATAAATATCCCTCCATTGTAGGCAATGTGAAACAGGTTGGCACACGCCACCCCCTTTTTTCTGTATATGGCGCCCAAGAAGACAGCCTTAAATCCGACACCGATTCTGTCTCTAAGCCTTACTAAATTGTGTTCTCTTCTTTTCTGTTTATGGCGCCCTGGAAGACAGCCTTAAATCCTAAATTTTCTGTTTATCACTTTTATAAATCTACCACTTCAGTATCATCTATTTCCTCAGCCTTTTTTTTTTCTTTCTCGTTTGTTCTTGCCAATGTTCTTAATAAAACACCCAAACAATGTAGCAATACATTGGTGATGATGATTATTTTACTTCTTATGCATATTGCTGTTTTCTTACTGCCTGTATTTTTATCATATTCTTTCTTCCTCTTTTTTCTTACCTTGTATTTTTCCGCCTTGTCGTCTTCTCTTATTTCTTCTCATTACTCATTGTCTTGCTCCCTCGTTTTATCTTCTTTCTAAGCCTTGGAGAAGGAATCTCCGTTTTAAATCAATCTTTCTCGTTCTCTTTATTCTTGATAACCTATCCACAGTTTTCTATTCTCAGTTCTGTCCTGTCTACTTCTATCACGAAGAATCCGAGACAAATTTCTCCATCAGCACTGGTTTCAATCACAATTCAGAAGAAATATCTCAACTGTGTATCTGTTACACGGTGTTTCTATAGCAGCGAGCTAGCTAAGTGCAGATATGGTGATACGGAATCGCATCCGGGCCTGATGAAAGAAACCAGAGTTTAGAGATGAAGCGTCTGCAAATGCAGGATGTTCTCACAACTTGATAATCTTATGACTAAGCTGCCATATTTCTTGACAAATGCCAGGAGAAATGAACTTGCATTCAGACTATTCTAGACTCCACGAGAACAGCCATTCTGTCACGTGCCTGCCCGCTTTGACTAATGATAATAGCTGCTTCCCCCTTCCGCTTGCGCACGCACCTGAAACCTCTTCCTTTTTGCATACCTGGAAAAATTATTCCTGGAGAAGTTCACTCTAAATCAATTTAAATAAACTGGGGGTCACAGATGTAAGCACTAAGAGTACATATTAACCACCGGGGTGTAACTGTGGAGAGATGTTGCCTGAAATCTTCTCAGACATGTACTGACTTAACTATCGGCAACGGCATGTTAGGTAAGGATTTCATTTATATTGCCAATCCATCTACCTGTCAACCCTTCCTTTATCAGAAGGCAACTATTCCGCTAAGAGATATGGGGGGAGGTGGGGGAGCAAAAAACACACGTAGAAGGGAATTAAACACATATCATATATGAAGGGGGTAAAGAAGACATGGAAAAACCTTGAGTAGATGGCGCATGAGACGACGACTTGGTGCGTGTTTGTTGAAGGAATGTGCACCTCGTATTAGTGGCCTTGTACGACATGCCTGAGGGAGCAATAGTGTTAATCTTGCTGTGTCTCATCAGAGGCCCCTGAAAACTGGGGGCAAGAAGGCTTCTGCGTGCAGATAGCTGGCTCTAATTCTGGTGACATTTCCATGACAACAAAGTTATCTTCTTCTTCCTCGTTCGCCCTCAGACTTCCACATTAATGACTCTAATAAAGTCAGCTCAAGGTTCCTGACATCTCGTTCTTTCTCAGACTTCCACACTAATGACTCTAATAAAGGCTGCAGTCAGCTCATGGTTCCTGACGTCTCGTTCTTTCTCAGACTTCCACACTAATGACTCTAATAAAGGCTGCAGTCAGCTCATGGTTCCTGACGTCTCGTTCTTTCTCAGACTTCCACACTAATGACTCTAATAAAGGCTGCAGTCAGCTCAAGGTTCCTGACGTCTCGTTCTTTCTCAGACTTCCACACTAATGACTCTAATAAAGGCTGCAGTCAGCTCATGGTTCCTGACATCTCGTTCTTTCTCAGACTTCCACATTAATGACTCTAATAAAGGCTGCAGTCAGCTCAAGGTTCCTGACATCTCGTTCTTTCTCAGACTTCCACACTAATGACTCTAATAAAGGCTGCAGTCAGCTCAAGGTTCCTGACGTCTCGTTCTTTCTCAGACATCCACACTAATGACTCTAATAAAGGCTGCAGTCAGCTCAAGGTTCCTGACGTCTCGTTCTTTCTCAGACTTCCACACTAATGACTCTAATAAAGGCTGCAGTCAGCTCAAGGTTCCTGACGTCTCGTTCTTTCTCAGACTTCCACACTAATGACTCTAATAAAGGCTGCAGTCAGCTCAAGGTTCCTGACGTCTCGTTCTTTCTCAGACTTCCACACTAATGACTCTAATAAAGGCTGCAGTCAGCTCAAGGTTCCTGACATCTCGTTCTTTCTCAGACTTCCACATTAATGACTCTAATAAAGGCTGCAGTCAGCTCAAGGTTCCTGACATCTCGTTCTTTCTCAGACTTCCACACTAATGACTCTAATAAAGGCATTAGTCAGCTCAAGGTTCCTGACGTCTCGTTCTTTCTCAGACTTCCACACTAATGACTCTAATAAAGGCTGCAGTCAGCTCATGGTTCCTGACATCTCGTTCTTTCTCAGACTTCCACACTAATGACTCTAATAAAGGCTGCAGTCAGCTCAAGGTTCCTGACGTCTCGTTCTTTCTCAGACTTCCACACTAATGACTCTAATAAAGGCTGCAGTCAGCTCAAGGTTCCTGACGTCTCGTTCTTTCTCAGACTTCCACACTAATGACTCTAATAAAGGCTGCAGTCAGCTCATGGTTCCTGACATCTCGTTCTTTCTCAGACTTCCACATTAATGACTCTAATAAAGGCTGCAGTCAGCTCAAGGTTCCTGACATCTCGTTCTTTCTCAGACTTCCACACTAATGACTCTAATAAAGGCTGCAGTCAGCTCAAGGTTCCTGACGTCTCGTTCTTTCTCAGACTTCCACACTAATGACTCTAATAAAGGCTGCAGTCAGCTCAAGGTTCCTGACGTCTCGTTCTTTCTCAGACTTCCACACTAATGACTCTAATAAAGGCTGCAGTCAGCTCAAGGTTCCTGACATCTCGTTCTTTCTCAGACTTCCACATTAATGACTCTAATAAAGGCTGCAGTCAGCTCAAGGTTCATGACGTCTCGTTCTTTCTCAGACTTCCACACTAATGACTCTAATAAAGGCTGCAGTCAGCTCAAGGTTCCTGACATCTCGTTCTTTCTCAGACTTCCACACTAATGACTCTAATAAAGGCATTAGTCAGCTCAAGGTTCTTGACGTCTCGTTCTTTCTCAGACTTCTACACTAATGACTCTAATAAAGGCTGCAGTCAGCTCAAGGTTCATGACGTCTCGTTCTTTCTCAGACTTTCACACTAATGACTCTAATAAAGGCTGCAGTCAGCTCAAGGTTCCTGACATCTCGTTCTTTCTCAGACTTCCACACTAATGACTCTAATAAAGGCATTAGTCAGCTCAAGGTTCATGACGTCTCGTTCTTTCTCAGACTTCTACACTAATGACTCTAATAAAGGCTGCAGTCAGCTCAAGGTTCCTGACATCTCGTTCTTTCTCAGACTTCCACACTAATGACTCTAATAAAGGCATTAGTCAGCTCAAGGTTCATGACGTCTCGTTCTTTCTCAGACTTCTACACTAATGACTCTAATAAAGGCTGCAGTCAGCTCAAGGTTCCTGACATCTCGTTCTTTCTCAGACTTCCACATTAATGACTCTAATAAAGGCTGCAGTCAGCTCAAGGTTCCTGACATCTCGTTCTTTCTCAGACTTCCACATTTATGACTCTAATAAAGGCTGCAGTCAGCTCAAGGTTCCTGACATCTCGTTCTTTCTCAGACTTCCACATTAATGACTCTAATATAGGCTGCAGTCAGCTCAAGGTTCCTGACATCTCGTTCTTTCTCAGACTTCCACACTAATGACTCTAATAAAGGCTGCAGTCAGCTCAAGGTTCCTGACGTCTCGTTCTTTCTCAGACTTCCACACTAATGACTCTAATAAAGGCTGCAGTCAGCTCAAGGTTCCTGACGTCTCGTTCTTTCTCAGACTTCCACACTAATGACTCTAATAAAGGCTGCAGTCCGCTCAAGGTTCCTGACGTCTCGTTCTTTCTCAGACTTCCACACTAATGACTCTAATAAAGGCTGCAGTCAGCTCAAGGTTCCTGACGTCTCGTTCTTTCTCAGACTTCCACACTAATGACTCTAATAAAGGCTGCAGTCAGCTCATGGTTCCTGACATCTCGTTCTTTCTCAGACTTCCACACTAATGACTCTAATAAAGGCTGCAGTCAGCTCAAGGTTCCTGACATCTCGTTCTTTCTCAGACTTCCACACTAATGACTCTAATAAAGGCTGCAGTCAGCTCAAGGTTCCTGACATCTCGTTCTTTCTCAGACTTCCACACTAATGACTCTAATAAAGGCTGCAGTCAGCTCAAGGTTCCTGACATCTCGTTCTTTCTCAGACTTCCACACTAATGACTCTAATAAAGGCTGCAGTCAGCTCAAGGTTCCTGACATCTCGTTCTTTCTCAGACTTCCACACTAATGACTCTAATAAAGGCTGCAGTCAGCTCAAGGTTCCTGACATCTCGTTCTTTCTCAGACTTCCACACTAATGACTCTAATAAAGGCTGCAGTCAGCTCAAGGTTCCTGACATCTCGTTCTTTCTCAGACTTCCACACTAATGACTCTAATAAAGGCTGCAGTCAGCTCAAGGTTCCTGACGTCTCGTTCTTTCTCAGACTTCCACACTAATGACTCTAATAAAGGCTGCAGTCAGCTCAAGGTTCCTGACATCTCGTTCTTTCTCAGACTTCCACACCAATGACTCTAATAAAGGCTGTAGTCAGCTCAAGGTTCCTGACATCTCGTTCTTTCTCAGACTTCCACACTAATGACTCTAATAAAGGCTGCAGTCAGCTCAAGGTTCCTGAAATCTCGTTCTTTCTCAGACTTCCACACTAATGACTAATAAAGGCTGCAGTCAGCTCAAGGTTCCTGACGTCTCGTTCTTTCTCAGACTTCCACACCAATGAATCTAATAAAGGCTGTAGTCAGCTCAATGTTCCTGACGTCTCGTTCGCCCTCAGACTTCTACACTAATGACTCTAATAAAGGCTGCAGTCAGCTCAAGGTTCCTGACATCTCGTTCTTTCTCAGACTTCCACACTAATGACTCTAATAAAGGCTGCAGTCAGCTCA
This sequence comes from Oreohelix idahoensis, assembly GCA_024509875.1. Classification (NCBI taxonomy): domain Eukaryota; kingdom Metazoa; phylum Mollusca; class Gastropoda; order Stylommatophora; family Oreohelicidae; genus Oreohelix; species Oreohelix idahoensis. The sequence goes on from JAMPIV010014754.1 coordinate 278,067, forward strand.
AGGTTCCTGACATCACGTTCTTTCTCAGACTTCCACACTAATGACTCTAATAAAGGCTGCAGTCAGCTCAAGGTTCCTGACATCTCGTTCTTTCTCAGACTTCCACACTAATGACTCTTATAAAGGCTGCAGTCAGCTCAAGGTTCCTGACATCTCGTTCTTTCTCAGACTTCCACATTAATGACTCTAATAAAGGCTGCAGTCAGCTCAAGGTTCCTGACGTCTCGTTCTTTCTCAGACTTCCACACTAATGACTCTAATAAAGGCTGCAGTCAGCTCAAGGTTCCTGACATCTCGTTCTTTCTCAGACTTCCACACTAATGACTCTAATAAAGGCTGCAGTCAGCTCAAGGTTCCTGACATCTCGTTCTTTCTCAGACTTCCACACTAATGACTCTAATAAAGGCTGCAGTCAGCTCAAGGTTCCTGACATCTCGTTCTTTCTCAGACTTCCACACTAATGACTCTAATAAAGGCTGCAGTCAGCTCAAGGTTCCTGACATCTCGTTCTTTCTCAGACTTCCACATTAATGACTCTAATAAAGGCTGCAGTCAGCTCAAGGTTCCTGACGTCTCGTTCTTTCTCAGACTTCCACATTAATGACTCTAATAAAGGCTGCAGTCAGCTCAAGGTTCCTGACGTCTCGTTCTTTCTCAGACTTCCACATTAATGACTCTAATAAAGGCTGCAGTCAGCTCAAGGTTCCTGACGTCTCGTTCTTTCTCAGACTTCCACATTAATGACTCTAATAAAGGCTGCAGTCAGCTCAAGGTTCCTGACGTCTCGTTCTTTCTCAGACTTCCACACTAATGACTCTAATAAAGGCATTAGTCAGCTCAAGGTTCCTGACGTCTCGTTCTTTCTCAGACTTCCACACTAATGACTCTAATAAAGGCTGCAGTCAGCTCAAGGTTCCTGACATCTCGTTCTTTCTCAGACTTCCACACTAATGACTCTAATAAAGGCTGCAGTCAGCTCAAGGTTCCTGACATCTCGTTCTTTCTCAGACTTCCACACTAATGACTCTAATAAAGGCTGCATTCAGCTCAAGGTTCCTGACGTCTCGTTCTTTCTCAGACTTCCACACCAATGACTCCAATAAAGGCTGTAGTCAGCTCAAGGTTCCTGACGTCTCGTTCGCCCTCAGACTTCCACACTAATGACTCTAATAAAGGCTGCAGTCAGCTCAAGGTTCCTGACATCTCGTTCTTTCTCAGACTTCCACACTAATGACTCTAATAAAGGCTGCAGTCAGCTCAAGGTTCCTGACATCTCGTTCTTTCTCAGACTTCCACACTAATGACTCTAATAAAGGCTGCAGTCAGCTCAAGGTTCCTGACGTCTCGTTCTTTCTCAGACTTCCACACCAATGACTCTAATAAAGGCTGTAGTCAGCTCAAGGTTCCTGACGTCTCGTTCGCCCTCAGACTTCCACACTAATGACTCTAATAAAGGCTGCAGTCAGCTCAAGGTTCCTGACGTCTCGTTCGCCCTCAGACTTCCACACTAATGACTCTAATAAAGGCATTAGTCAGCTCAAGGTTCCTGACGTCTCTTTCTTTCTCAGACTTCCACACTAATGACTCTAATAAAGGCTGCAGTCAGCTCAAGGTTCCTGACGTCTCGTTCTTTCTCAGACTTCCACACTAATGACTCTAATAAAGGCATTAGTCAGCTCAAGGTTCTTGACGTCTCGTTCTTTCTCAGACTTCCACACTAATGACTCTAATAAAGGCTGCAGTCAGCTCAAGGTTCCTGACGTCTCGTTCTTTCTCAGACTTCCACACTAATGACTCTAATAAAGGCAGTAGTCAGCTCAAGGTTCCTGACATCTCGTTCTTTCTCAGACTTCCACACTAATGACTCTAATAAAGGCTGCAGTCAGCTCAAGGTTCCTGACGTCTCGTTCTTTCTCAGACTTCCACACTAATGGCTCTAATAAAGGCTGCAGTCAGCTCAAGGTTCCTGACGTCTCGTTCTTTCTCAGACTTCCACACTAATGACTCTAATAAAGGCTGCAGTCAGCTCAAGGTTCCTGACATCTCGTTCTTTCTCAGACTTCCACACTAATGACTCTAATAAAGGCTGCAGTCAGCTCAAGGTTCCTGACATCTCGTTCTTTCTCAGACTTCCACACTAATGACTCTAATATAGGCTGCAGTCAGCTCAAGGTTCCTGACGTCTCGTTCTTTCTCAGACTTCCACACTAATGACTCTAATAAAGGCTGCAGTCAGCTCAAGGTTCCTGACGTCTCGTTCTTTCTCAGACTTCCACACTAATGACTCTAATAAAGGCATTAGTCAGCTCAAGGTTCCTGACATCTCGTTCTTTCTCAGACTTCCACACTAATGACTCTAATAAAGGCTGCAGTCAGCTCAAGGTTCCTGACATCTCGTTCTTTCTCAGACTTCCACACTAATGACTCTAATAAAGGCATTAGTCAGCTCAAGGTTCCTGACATCTCGTTCTTTCTCAGACTTCCACACTAATGACTCTAATAAAGGCTGCAGTCAGCTCAAGGTTCCTGACATCTCGTTCTTTCTCAGACTTCCACACTAATGACTCTAATAAAGGCATTAGTCAGCTCAAGGTTCCTGACGTCTCGTTCTTTCTCAGACTTCCACATTAATGACTCTAATAAAGGCAGTAGTCAGCTCAAGGTTCCTGACGTCTCGTTCTTTCTCAGACTTCCACATTAATGACTCTAATAAAGGCATTAGTCAGCTCAAGGTTCCTGACGTCTCGTTCTTTCTCAGACTTCCACATTAATGACTCTAATAAAGGCATTAGTCATCTCAAGGTTCCTGACGTCTCGTTCTTTCTCAGACTTCCACATTAATGACTCTAATAAAGGCATTAGTCAGCTCAAGGTTCCTGACGTCTCGTTCTTTCTCAGACTTCCACATTAATGACTCTAATAAAGGCATTAGTCAGATCAAGGTTCCTGACGTCTCGTTCTTTCTCAGACTTCCACATTAATGACTTCTCTGACTTCCACATTAATGGCTCTAATAAAGGGACATTAGTCAGCTCAAGGTTCCTGACGTCTCGTTCTTTCTCAGACTTCCACACTAATGACTCTAATAAAGGCAGTAGTCAGCTCAATGTTCCTGACATCTCGTTCACCTTCAGACTTCCACATTAATGACTCTAATAAAGGGGCATTAGTCAGCTCAAGGTTCCTGACGTTTCTCGTTCTTTTCTTTCTCAGACTTCCACATTAATGACTCTAATAAAGGGGCATTAGTCAGCTCAATGTTCCTGACATCTCGTTCTTTCTCAGACTTCCACATTAATGACTCTAATAAAGGGGCATTAGTCAGCTCAAAGTTCCTGACATCTCGTTCTTTCTCAGACTTCCACATTAATGACTCTAATAAAGGCATTAGTCAGCTCAGACTTCCACATTAATGACTCTAATAAAGGCATTAGTCAGCTCAAAGTTCCTGACATCTCGTTCACCTTCAGACTTCCACATTAATGACACTCTAATAAAGGCATTAGTCAGCTCAAAGTTCCTGACATCTCGTTCACCTTCAGACTTCCACATTAATGACACTCTAATAAAGGCATTAGTCAGCTCAAGGTTCCTGACATCTCGTTCTTTCTCAGACTTCCACATTAATGACTCTAATAAAGGCATTAGTCAGCTCAAGGTTCCTGACGTCTCGTTCTTTCTCAGACTTCCACATTAATGACTCTAATAAAGGCAGTAGTCAGCTCAAGGTTCCTGACATCTCGTTCTTTCTCAGACTTCCACATTAATGACTCTAATAAAGGCAGTAGTCAGCTCAAGGTTCCTGACGTCTCGTTCTTTCTCAGACTTCCACATTAATGACTCTAATAAAGGCATTAGTCAGCTCAAGGTTCCTGACGTCTCGTTCTTTCTCAGACTTCCACATTAATGACTCTAATAAAGGCATTAGTCAGCTCAAGGTTCCTGACGTCTCGTTCTTTCTCAGACTTCCACATTAATGACTCTAATAAAGGCAGTAGTCAGCTCAAGGTTCCTGACATCTCGTTCTTTCTCAGACTTCCACACTAATGACTCTAATAAAGGCTGCAGTCAGCTCAAGGTTCCTGACGTCTCGTTCTTTCTCAGACTTCCACATTAATGACTCTAATAAAGGCATTAGTCAGCTCAAGGTTCCTGACATCTCGTTCTTTCTCAGACTTCCACATTAATGACTCTAATAATGGGGCATTAGTCAGCTCAATGTTCCTGACATCTCGTTCTTTCTCAGACTTCCACATTAATGACTCTAATAATGGGGCATTAGTCAGCTCAATGTTCCTGACATCTCGTTCACCTTCAGACTTCCACATTAATGACTCTAATAAAGGGGCATTAGTCAGCTCAAGGTTCCTGACATCTCGTTCACCTTCAGACTTCCACATTAATGACTCTAATAAAGGGGCATTAGTCAGCTCAAAGTTCCTGACATCTCGTTCTTTCTCAGACTTCCACATTAATGACTCTAATAAAGGGGCATTAGTCAGCTCAAAGTTCCTGACATCTCGTTCTTTCTCAGACTTCCACATTAATGACTCTAATAAAGGGGCATTAGTCAGCTCAAAGTTCCTGACGTCTCGTTCTTTCTCAGACTTCCACATTAATGACTCTAATAAAGGCATTAGTCAGCTCAAGGTTCCTGACATCTCGTTCGCCTTCAGACTTCCACATTAATGACTCTAATAAAGGCATTAGTCAGCTCAAAGTTCCTGACGTCTCGTTCTTTCTCAGACTTCCACATTAATGACTCTAATAAAGGCATTAGTCAGCTCAAGGTTCCTGACGTCTCGTTCTTTCTCAGACTTCCACATTAATGACTCTAATAAAGGGGCATTAGTCAGCTCAAAGTTCCTGACGTCTCGTTCTTTCTCAGACTTCCACATTAATGACTCTAATAAAGGGGCATTAGTCAGCTCAAGGTTCCTGACGTCTCGTTCTTTCTCAGACTTCCACATTAATGACTCTAATAAAGGCATTAGTCAGCTCAAGGTTCCTGACGTCTCGTTTCTTTCTCAGACTTCCACATTAATGACTCTAATAAAGGCATTAGTCAGCTCAAGGTTCCTGACATCTCGTTCGCCTTCAGACTTCCACATTAATGACTCTAATAAAGGCATTAGTCAGCTCAAAGTTCCTGACATCTCGTTCACCCTCAGACTTCCAATTAATGACTCTAATAAAGGCATTAGTCAGCTCAATGTTCCTGACATCTCGTTCTTTCTCAGACTTCCACATTAATGACTCTAATAAAGGCAGTAGTCAGCTCAAGGTTCCTGACATCTCGTTCTTTCTCAGACTTCCACATTAATGACTCTAATAAAGGCAGTAGTCAGCTCAAGGTTCCTGACATCTCGTTCTTTCTCAGACTTCCACATTAATGACTCTAATAAAGGCAGTAGTCAGCTCAAGGTTCCTGACATCTCGTTCTTTCTCAGACTTCCACATTAATGACTCTAATAAAGGCAGTAGTCAGCTCAAGGTTCCTGACATCTCGTTCTTTCTCAGACTTCCACATTAATGACTCTAATAAAGGCAGTAGTCAGCTCAAGGTTCCTGACATCTCGTTCTTTCTCAGACTTCCACATTAATGACTCTAATAAAGGCATTAGTCCGCTCAAGTTTCCTGACCTCTCGCTCTTTCTCAGACTTCCACATTAATGACTCTAATAAAGGCAGTAGTCAGCTCAAGGTTCCTGACGTCTCGTTCTTTCTCAGACTTCCACATTAATGACTCTAATAAAGGCATTAGTCAGCTCAAGGTTCCTGACGTCTCGTTCTTTCTCAGACTTCCACATTAATGACTCTAATAAAGGCATTAGTCAGCTCAAGGTTCCTCAGACTTCCACATTAATGACTCTAATAAAGGCATTAGTCAGCTCAAGGTTCCTGACGTCTCGTTCTTTCTCAGACTTCCACATTAATGACTCTAATAAAGGCAGTAGTCAGCTCAAGGTTCCTGACATCTCGTTCTTTCTCAGACTTCCACACTAATGACTCTAATAAAGGCTGCAGTCAGCTCAAGGTTCCTGACGTCTCGTTCTTTCTCAGACTTCCACACTAATGACTCTAATAAAGGCATTAGTCAGCTCAAGGTTCTTGACTTCTCGTTCTTTCTCAGACTTCCACACTAATGACTCTAATAAAGGCATTAGTCAGCTCAAGGTTCCTGACGTCTCGTTCTTTCTCAGACTTCCACACTAATGACTCTAATAAAGGCATTAGTCAGCTCAAGGTTCCTGACGTCTCGTTCTTTCTCAGACTTCCACACTAATGATTCTAATAAAGGCTGCAGTCAGCTCAAGGTTCTTGATGTCTCGTTCTTTCTCAGACTTCCACACTAATGACTCTAATAAAGGCAGTAGTCAGCTCAAGGATCCTGACGTCTCGTTCGCCCTCAGACTTCCACACTAATGACTAATAAAGGCTGCAGTCAGCTCACGGTTCTTGATGTCTCGTTCTTTCTCAGACTTCCACACTAATGACTCTAATAAAGGCATTAGTCAGCTCAAGGTTCCTGACGTCTCGTTCTTTTTCAGACTTCCACACTAATGACTCTAATAAAGGCATTAGTCAGCTCAAGGTTCCTTGACGTCTCGTTCGCCTCAGACTTCCACACCAATGACTCTAATAAAGGCATTAGTCAGCTCAAGGTTCCTGACGTCTCGTTCTTTCTCAGACTTCCACACTAATGACTCTAATAAAGGCATTAGTCAGCTCAAGGTTCTTGACGTCTCGTTCTTTCTCAGACTTCCACACCAATGACTCTAATAAAGGCATTAGTCAGCTCAAGGTTCCTGACGTCTCGTTCTTTCTCAGACTTCCACACTAATGACTCTAATAAAGGCATTAGTCAGCTCAAGGTTCTTGACGTCTCGTTCTTTCTCAGACTTCCACACTAATGACTCTAATAAAGGCATTAGTCAGCTCAAGGTTCCTGACATCTCGTTCTTTCTCAGACTTCCACACTAATGACTCTAATAAAGGCTGCAGTCAGCTCAAGGTTCCTGACATCTCGTTCTTTCTCAGACTTCCACACTAATGACTCTAATAAAGGCTGCAGTCAGCTCAAGGTTCCTGACGTCTCGTTCTTTCTCAGACTTCCACACTAATGACTCTAATAAAGGCTGCAGCCAGCTCAAGGTTCCTGACATCTCGTTCTTTCTCAGACTTCCACACCAATGACTCTAATAAAGGCTGTAGTCAGCTCAAGGTTCCTGACATCTCGTTCTTTCTCAGACTTCCACATTTTAATGACTCTAATAAAGGCAGTAGTCAGCTCAAGGTTCCTGACATCTCGTTCTTTCTCAGACTTCCACACTAATGACTCTAATAAAGGCTGCAGTCAGCTCAAGGTTCCTGACGTCTCGTTCTTTCTCAGACTTCCACACCAATGACTCTAATAAAGGCTGTAGTCAGCTCAATGTTCCTGACGTCTCGTTCGCCCTCAGACTTCCACACTAATGACTCTAATAAAGGCTGCAGTCAGCTCAAGGTTCCTGACATCTCGTTCTTTCTCAGACTTCCACACTAATGACTCTAATAAAGGCTGTAGTCAGCTCAAGGTTCCTGACATCTCGTTCTTTCTCAGACTTCCACACTAATGACTCTAATAAAGGCTGCAGTCAGCTCAAGGTTCCTGACATCTCGTTCTTTCTCAGACTTCCACACTAATGACTCTTATAAAGGCTGCAGTCAGCTCAAGGTTCCTGACATCTCGTTCTTTCTCAGACTTCCACATTAATGACTCTAATAAAGGCTGCAGTCAGCTCAAGGTTCCTGACGTCTCGTTCTTTCTCAGACTTCCACACTAATGACTCTAATAAAGGCTGCAGTCAGCTCAAGGTTCCTGACATCTCGTTCTTTCTCAGACTTCCACACCAATGACTCTAATAAAGGCTGCAGTCAGCTCAAGGTTCCTGACATCTCGTTCTTTCTCAGACTTCCACACTAATGACTCTAATAAAGGCTGCAGTCAGCTCAAGGTTCCTGACATCTCGTTCTTTCTCAGACTTCCACACTAATGACTCTAATAAAGGCTGCAGTCAGCTCAAGGTTCCTGACGTCTCGTCCTTTCTCAGACTTCCACCCCAATGACTCTAATAAAGGCTGTAGTCAGCTCAAGGTTCCTGACGTCTCGTTCGCCCTCAGACTTCCACACTAATGACTCTAATAAAGGCTGCAGTCAGCTCAAGGTTCCTGACATCTCGTTCTTTCTCAGACTTCCACACTAATGACTCTAATAAAGGCTGCAGTCAGCTCAAGGTTCCTGACATCTCGTTCTTTCTCAGACTTCCACACTAATGACTCTAATAAAGGCTGCAGTCAGCTCAAGGTTCCTGACATCTCGTTCTTTCTCAGACTTCCACACTAATGACTCTAATAAAGGCTGCAGTCAGCTCAAGGTTCCTGACATCTCGTTCGCCCTCAGACTTCCACATTAATGACTCTAATAAAGGTTGCAGTCAGCTCAAGGTTCCTGACATCTCGTTCGCCCTCAGACTTCCACATTAATGACGCTAATAAAAGTTGTAGTCAGCTCAAGGTTCCTGACATCTCGTTCGCCCTCAGACTTCCACATTAATGACTCTAATAAAGGTTGCAGTCAGCTCAAGGTTCCTGACATCTCGTTCTTTCTCAGACTTCCACACTAATGACTCTAATAAAGGCTGCAGTCAGCTCAAGGTTCCTGACGTCTCGTTCTTTCTCAGACTTCCACACTAATGACTCTAATAAAGGCATTAGTCAGCTCAAGGTTCCTGACGTCTCGTTCTTTCTCAGACTTCCACATTAATGACTCTAATAAAGGTTGCAGTCAGCTCAAGGTTCCTGACATCTCGTTCGCCCTCAGACTTCCACATTAATGACTTTAATAAAGGCTGTAGTCAGCTCAAGATTCCTGACATCTCGTTCGCCCTCAGACTTCCACATTAATGACTCTAATAAAGGCTGCAGTCAGCTCAAGGTTCCTGACGTCTCGTTCTTTCTCAGACTTTCACACCAATGACTCTAATAAAGGCTGTAGTCAGCTCAAGGTTCCTGACGTCTCTCGTTTCGCCCTCAGACTTCCACACTAATGACTCTAATAAAGGCAGCAGTCAGCTCAAGGTTCCTGACATCTCGTTCTTTCTCAGACTTCCACACTAATGACTCTAATAAAGGCTGCAGTCAGCTCAAGGTTCCTGACATCTCGTTCGTTTCTTTCTCAGACTTCCACACTAATGACTCTAATAAAGGCAGTAGTCAGCTCAAGGTTCCTGACATCTCGTTCTTTCTCAGACTTCCACACTAATGACTCTAATAAAGGCTGCAGTCAGCTCAAGGTTCCTGACATCTCGTTCTTTCTCAGACTTCCACACTAATGACTCTAATAAAGGCTGCAGTCAGCTCAAGGTTCCTGACGTCTCGTTCTTTCTCAGACTTTCACACTAATGACTCTAATAAAGGCTGCAGTCAGCTCAAGGTTCTTGACGTCTCGTTCTTTCTCAGACTTCCACACTAATGACTCTAATAAAGGCTGCAGTCAGCTCAAGGTTCCTGACGTCTCGTTCTTTCTCAGACTTCCACACTAATGACTCTAATAAAGGCAGTAGTCAGCTCAAGGTTCCTGACATCTCGTTCTTTCTCAGACTTCCACACTAATGACTCTAATAAAGGCAGTAGTCAGCTCAAGGTTCCTGACGTCTCGTTCTTTCTCAGACTTCCACACTAATGACTCTAATAAAGGCTGCAGTCAGCTCAAGGTTCCTGACGTCTCGTTCTTTCTCAGACTTCCACATTAATGACTCTAATAAAGGCATTAGTCAGCTCAAGGTTCCTGACATCTCGTTCTTTCTCAGACTTCCACACTAATGACTCTAATAAAGGCATTAGTCAGCTCAAGGTTCCTGACATCTCGTTCTTTCTCAGACTTCCACACTAATGACTCTAATAAAGGCTGCAGTCAGCTCAAGGTTCCTGACGTCTCGTTCTTTCTCAGACTTCCACACTAATGACTCTAATAAAGGCATTAGTCAGCTCAAGGTTCCTGACATCTCGTTCTTTCTCAGACTTCCACACTAATGACTCTAATAAAGGCATTAGTCAGCTCAAGGTTCCTGACATCTCGTTCTTTCTCAGACTTCCACACTAATGACTCTAATAAAGGCATTAGTCAGCTCAAGGTTCCTGACATCTCGTTCTTTCTCAGACTTCCACATTAATGACTCTAATAAAGGCATTAGTCAGCTCAAGGTTCCTGACATCTCGTTCTTTCTCAGACTTCCACATTAATGACTCTAATAAAGGCATTAGTCAGCTCAAGGTTCCTGACGTCTCGTTCTTTCTCAGACTTCCACACTAATGACTCTAATAAAGGCATTAGTCAGCTCAAGGTTCCTGACGTCTCGTTCTTTCTCAGACTTCCACACTAATGATTCTAATAAAGGCTGCAGTCAGCTCAAGGTTCTTGATGTCTCGTTCTTTCTCAGACTTCCACACTAATGACTCTAATAAAGGCAGTAGTCAGCTCAAGGTTCCTGACGTCTCGTTCGCCCTCAGACTTCCACACTAATGACTAATAAAGGCAGTAGTCAGCTCAAGGTTCCTGACATCTCGTTCTTTCTCAGACTTCCACACTAATGACTCTAATAAAGGCAGTAGTCAGCTCAAGGTTCCTGACGTCTTGTTCGCCTTCAGACTTGTACAATAATGATTATAATAAAGGCATTAGTCAGCTCAAGGTTCTTGACGTCTCGTTCTTTCTCAGACTTCCACACCAATGACTCTAATAAAGGCTTTAGTCAGCTCAAGGTTCCTGACGTCTCGTTCTTTCTCAGACTTCCACACTAATGACTCTAATAAAGGCATTAGTCAGCTCAAGGTTCTTGACGTCTCGTTCTTTCTCAGACTTCCACACCAATGACTCTAATAAAGGCTGTAGTCAGCTCAAGGTTCCTGACGTCTCGTTCTTTCTCAGACTTCCACACTAATGACTCTAATAAAGGCATTAGTCAGCTCAAGGTTCTTGACGTCTCGTTCTTTCTCAGACTTCCACACTAATGACTCTAATAAAGGCTGCAGTCAGCTCAAGGTTCCTGACATCTCGTTCTTTCTCAGACTTCCACACTAATGACTCTAATAAAGGCTGCAGTCAGCTCAAGGTTCCTGACATCTCGTTCTTTCTCAGACTTCCACACTAATGACTCTAATAAAGGCATTAGTCAGCTCAAGGTTCCTGACGTCTCGTTCTTTCTCAGACTTCCACACTAATGACTCTAATAAAGGCTGCAGCCAGCTCAAGGTTCCTGACATCTCGTTCTTTCTCAGACTTCCACACCAATGACTCTAATAAAGGCTGTAGTCAGCTCAAGGTTCCTGACATCTCGTTCTTTCTCAGACTTCCACACTAATGACTCTAATAAAGGCTGCAGTCAGCTCAAGGTTCCTGACATCTCGTTCTTTCTCAGACTTCCACACTAATGACTCTAATAAAGGCTGCAGTCAGCTCAAGGTTCCTGACGTCTCGTTCTTTCTCAGACTTCCACACCAATGACTCTAATAAAGGCTGTAGTCAGCTCAATGTTCCTGACATCTCGTTCGCCCTCAGACTTCCACATTAATGACTCTAATAAAGGTTGCAGTCAGCTCAAGGTTCCTGACATCTCGTTCGCCCTCAGACTTCCACATTAATGACTTTAATAAAGGCTGTAGTCAGCTCAAGGTTCCTGACATCTCGTTATTTCTCAGACTTCCACACTAATGACTCTAAGGAAGGCAGAAGTCAGCTCAAGGTTCCTGACATCTCGTTCTTTCTCAGACTTCCACATTAATGACTCTAATAAAGGCAGTTGTCAGCTCAAGGTTCCTGACATCTCGTTCTTTCTCAGACTTCCACATTAATGACTCTAATAAAGGCAGTAGTCAGCTCAAGGTTCCTGACATCTCGTTCACCCTCAGACTTCCACATTAATGACTCTAATAAAGGCACTAGTCAGCTCAAGGTTCCTGACATCTCGTTCTTTCTCAGACTTCCACATTAATGACTCTAATAAAGGCAGTTGTCAGCTCAAGGTTCCTGACATCTCGTTCTTCTCAGACTTCCACATTAATGACTCTAATAAAGGCAGTAGTCAGCTCAAGGTTTCTGACATCTCGTTCTTTCTCAGACTTCCACACTAATGATTCTAATAAAGGCAGTAGTCAGCTCAAGGTTCCTGACGTCTTGTTCGCCTTCAGACTTGTACATTGATGATTCTAATAAAGGCAGTAGTCAGCTCAAGGTTCCTGACGTCTTGTTCGCCTTCAGACTTGTACATTGATGATTCTAATAAAGGCAGTAGTCAGCTCAAGGTTCCTGACATCTCGTTCACCCTCAGTCTTCTACATTAATGACTCTGATAAAGGCTGCAGTCAGCTCAAGGTTCCTGACATCTCGTTCTTTCTCAGACTTCCACATTTAATGCCTCTAATAAAGGCAGTAGTCAGCTCAAGGTTCCTGACATCTCGTTCTTTCTCAGACTTCCACATTAATGACTCTAATAAAGGCAGTAGTCAGCTCAAGGTTCCTGACATCTCGTTCTTTCTCAGACTTCCACATTAATAACTCTAATAAAGGCAGTAGTCAGCTCAAGGTTCCTGACATCTCGTTCTTTCTCAGACTTCCACATTAATGACTCTAATAAAGGCAGTAGTCAGCTCAAGGTTCCTGACATCTCGTTCTTTCTCAGACTTCCACATTAATGACTCTAATAAAGGCAGTAGTCAGCTCAAGGTTCCTGACATCTCGTTCTTTCTCAGACTTCCACATTAATAACTCTAATAAAGGCAGTAGTCAGCTCAAGGTTCCTGACATCTCGTTCGCCCTTAGACTTCTACATTAATGACTCTAATAAAGGCAGTAGTCAGCTCAAGGTTCCTGACATCTCGTTCGCCCTCAGACCTCCACATTAATGACTCTAATAAAGGCAGTAGTCAGCTCAAGGTTCCTGACATCTCGTTCGCCCTCAGACTTCCACATTAATGACTCTAATAAAGGCAGTAGTCAGCTCAAGGTTCCTGACATCTCGTTCTTTCTCAGACTTCCACATTAATGACTCTAATAAAGGCAATAATCAGCTCAAGGTTCCTGACATCTCGTTAACCTTCAGACCTCCACATTAATGACTCTAATAAAGGCAGTAGTCAGCTCAAGGTTCCTGACATCTCGTTCTTTCTCAGACTTCCACATTAATGACTCTAATAAAGGCAGTAGTCAGCTCAAGGTTCCTGACATCTCGTTCTTTCTCAGACTTCCACATTAATAACTCTAATAAAGGCAGTAGTCAACTCAAGGTTCCTGACATCTCGTTCTTTCTCAGACTTCCACATTAATGACTCTAATAAAGGCAGTAGTCAGCTCAAGGTTCCTGACATCTCGTTCTTTCTCAGACTTCCACATTAATGACTCTAATAAAGGCAGTAGTCAGCTCAAGGTTCCTGACATCTCGTTCTTTCTCAGACTTCCACATTAATGACTCTAATAAAGGCAGTAGTCAGCTCAAGGTTCCTGACATCTCGTTCTTTCTCAGACTTCCACATTAATGACTCTAATAAAGGCAGTAGTCAGCTCAAGGTTCCTGACATCTCGTTCTTTCTCAGACTTCCACACTAATGACTCTAATAAAGGCTGTAGTCAGCTCAAGGTTCCTGACATCTCGTTCTTTCTCAGACTTCCACACTAATGACTCTAATAAAGGCATTAGTCAGCTCAAGGTTCCTGACATCTCGTTCTTTCTCAGACTTCCACACTAATGACTCTAATAAAGGCTGCAGTCAGCTCAAGGTTCCTGACATCTCGTTCTTTCTCAGACTTCCACACTAATGACTCTAATAAAGGCAGTAGTCAGCTCAAGGTTCCTGACATCTCGTTCTTTCTCAGACTTCCACACTAATGACTCTAATAAAGGCATTAGTCAGCTCAAGGTTCCTGACATCTCGTTCTTTCTCAGACTTCCACACTAATGACTCTAATAAAGGCATTAGTCAGCTCAAGTTTCCTGACATCTCGTTCTTTCTCAGACTTCCACACTAATGACTCTAATAAAGGCATTAGTCAGCTCAAGGTTCTTGACTTCTCGTTCTTTCTCAGACTTCCACAGTAATGACTCTAATAAAGGCATTAGTCAGCTCAAGGTTCCTGACGTCTCGTTCTTTCTCAGACTTCCACACTAATGACTCTAATAAAGGCATTAGTCAGCTCAAGGTTCCTGACGTCTCGTTCTTTCTCAGACTTCCACACTAATGACTCTAATAAAGGCAGTAGTCAGCTCAAGGTTCCTGACATCTCGTTCTTTCTCAGACTTCCACACTAATGACTCTAATAAAGGCAGTAGTCAGCTCAAGGTTCCTGACGTCTCGTTCGCCCTCAGACTTCCACACTAATGACTCTAATAAAGGCTGCAGTCAGCTCACGGTTCTTGATGTCTCGTTCTTTCTCAGACTTCCACACTAATGACTCTAATAAAGGCATTAGTCAGCTCAAGGTTCCTGACGTCTCGTTCTTTTTCAGACTTCCACACTAATGACTCTAATAAAGGCATTAGTCAGCTCAAGGTTCTTGACGTCTCGTTCTTTCTCAGACTTCCACACCAATGACTCTAATAAAGGCATTAGTCAGCTCAAGGTTCCTGACGTCTCGTTCTTTCTCAGACTTCCACATTAATAACTCTAATAAAGGTAGTAGTCAGCTCAAGGTTCTTGACATCTCGTTCTTTCTCAGACTTCCACATTAATGACTCTAATAAAGGCAGTAGTCAGCTCAAGGTTCCTGACATCTCGTTCTTTCTCAGACTTCCACACTAATGACTCTAATAAAGGCATTAGTCAGCTCAAGGTTCCTGACGTCTCGTTCTTTCTCAGACTTCCACATTAATGACTCTAATAAAGGCTGCAGTCAGCTCAAGGTTCCTGACGTCTCGTTCTTTCTCAGACTTCCACACTAATGACTCTAATAAAGGCTGCAGTCAGCTCAAGGTTCCTGACATCTCGTTCTTTCTCAGACTTCCACATTAATGACTCTAATAAAGGCATTAGTCAGCTCAAGGTTCCTGACGTCTCGTTCTTTCTCAGACTTCCACATTAATGACTCTAATAAAGGCAGTTGTCAGCTCAAGGTTCCTGACATCTCGTTCTTTCTCAGACTTCCACATTAATAACTCTAATAAAGGCAGTTGTCAGCTCAAGGTTCCTGACATCTCGTTCTTTCTCAGACTTCCACATTAATGACTCTAATAAAGGCAGTTGTCAGCTCAAGGTTCCTGACATCTCGTTCTTTCTCAGACTTCCACATTAATGACTCTAATAAAGGCAGTTGTCAGCTCAAGGTTCCTGACATCTCGTTCTTTCTCAGACTTCCACATTAATGACTCTAATAAAGGCAGTAGTCAGCTCAAGGTTCCTGACATCTCGTGTGCCATCAACACTTACACATCAATAAATCTAATAAAGGCTGTAGTCAGCTCAAGGTTCCTGACATCTCGTTCTTTCTCAGACTTCCACACTAATGACTCTAATAAAGGCTGCAGTCAGCTCAAGGTTCCTGACATCTCGTTCTTTCTCAGACTTCCACACTAATGACTCTAATAAAGGCTGCAGTCAGCTCAAGGTTCCTGACATCTCGTTCTTTCTCAGACTTCCACATTAATGACTCTAATAAAGGCAGTAGTCAGCTCAAGGTTCCTGACATCTCGTTCTTTCTCAGACTTCCACATTAATGACTCTAATAAAGGCTGCAGTCAGCTCAAGGTTCCTGACGTCTCGTTCTTTCTCAGACTTCCACACTAATGACTCTAATAAAGGCTGCAGTCAGCTCAAGGTTCCTGACATCTCGTTCTTTCTCAGACTTCCACACCAATGACTCTAATAAAGGCTGTAGTCAGCTCAATGTTCCTGACATCTCGTTCGCCTCTCAGACTTCCACACTAATGACTCTAATAAAGGCTGTAGTCAGCTCAAGGTTCCTGACATCTCGTTCTTTCTCAGACTTCCACACTAATGACTCTAATAAAGGCTGCAGTCAGCTCAAGGTTCCTGACATCTCGTTCTTTCTCAGACTTCCACATTAATGACTCTAATAAAGGCTGTAGTCAGCTCAAGGTTCCTGACGTCTCGTTCGCCCTCAGACTTCCACACTAATGACTCTAATAAAGGCTGCAGTCAGCTCAAGGTTCCTGACATCTCGTTCTTTCTCAGACTTCCACACTAATGACTCTAATAAAGGCTGCAGTCAGCTCAAGGTTCCTGACATCTCGTTCTTTCTCAGACTTCCACACTAATGACTCTAATAAAGGCTGCAGTCAGCTCAAGGTTCCTGACATCTCGTTCTTTCTCAGACTTCCACATTAATGACTCTAATAAAGGCTGCAGTCAGCTCAAGGTTCCTGACATCTCGTTCTTTCTCAGACTTCCACATTAATGACTCTAATAAAGGCTGCAGTAGTCAGCTCAAGGTTCCTGACGTCTCGTTCTTTCTCAGACTTCCACACTAATGACTCTAATAAAGGCTGCAGTCAGCTCAAGGTTCCTGACATCTCGTTCTTTCTCAGACTTCCACATTAATGACTCTAATAAAGGCTGCAGTCAGCTCAAGGTTCCTGACGTCTCGTTCTTTCTCAGACTTCCACATTAATGACTCTAATAAAGGCTGCAGTCAGCTCAAGGTTCCTGACGTCTCGTTCTTTCTCAGACTTCCACACTAATGACTCTAATAAAGGCATTAGTCAGCTCAAGGTTCCTGACATCTCGTTCTTTCTCAGACTTCCACACTAATGACTCTAATAAAGGCTGCAGTCAGCTCAAGGTTCCTGACATCTCGTTCTTTCTCAGACTTCCACACTAATGACTCTAATAAAGGCTGCAGTCAGCTCAAGGTTCCTGACATCTCGTTCTTTCTCAGACTTCCACACTAATGACTCTAATAAAGGCTGCAGTCAGCTCAAGGTTCCTGACGTCTCGTTCTTTCTCAGACTTCCACACTAATGACTCTAATAAAGGCTGTAGTCAGCTCAAGGTTCCTGACGTCTCGTTCTTTCTCAGACTTCCACACTAATGACTCTAATAAAGGCTGCAGTCAGCTCAAGGTTCCTGACATCTCGTTCTTTCTCAGACTTCCACACTAATGACTCTAATAAAGGCTGCAGTCAGCTCAAGGTTCCTGACATCTCGTTCTTTCTCAGACTTCCACACTAATGACTCTAATAAAGGCTGCAGTCAGCTCAAGGTTCCTGACGTCTCGTTCTTTCTCAGACTTCCACACCAATGACTCTAATAAAGGCTGTAGTCAGCTCAAGGTTCCTGACGTCTCGTTCTTTCTCAGACTTCCACACTAATGACTCTAATAAAGGCTGCAGTCAGCTCAAGGTTCCTGACGTCTCGTTCGCCCTCAGACTTCCACACTAATGACTCTAATAAAGGCATTAGTCAGCTCAAGGTTCCTGACATCTCGTTCTTTCTCAGACTTCCACACTAATGACTCTACTAATTTCTACGGTCAGCTCAAGGTTCCTGACGTCTCGTTCTTTCTCAGACTTCCACACTAATGACTCTAATAAAGGCTGCAGTCAGCTCAAGGTTCCTGACGTCTCGTTCTTTCTCAGACTTCCACACTAATGACTCTAATAAAGGCTGCAGTCAGCTCAAGGTTCCTGACATCTCGTTCTTTCTCAGACTTCCACACTAATGACTCTAATAAAGGCAGTAGTCAGCTCAAGGTTCCTGACATCTCGTTCTTTCTCAGACTTCCACACTAATGACTCTAATAAAGGCTGCAGTCAGCTCAAGGTTCCTGACATCTCGTTCTTTCTCAGACTTCCACACTAATGACTCTAATAAAGGCTGCAGTCAGCTCAAGGTTCCTGACGTCTCGTTCTTTCTCAGACTTCCACACTAATGACTCTAATAAAGGCATCAGTCAGCTCAAGGTTCCTGACATCTCGTTCTTTCTCAGACTTCCACACTAATGACTCTAATAAAGGCATTAGTCAGCTCAAGGTTCCTGACATCTCGTTCTTTCTCAGACTTCCACACTAATGACTCTAATAAAGGCATTAGTCAGCTCAAGGTTCCTGACGTCTCGTTCTTTCTCAGACTTCCACACTAATGACTCTAATAAAGGCTGCAGTCAGCTCAAGGTTCCTGACGTCTCGTTCTTTCTCAGACTTCCACACTAATGACTCTAATAAAGGCATTAGTCAGCTCAAGGTTCCTGACATCTCGTTCTTTCTCAGACTTCCACACTAATGACTCTAATAAAGGCATTAGTCAGCTCAAGGTTCCTGACATCTCGTTCTTTCTCAGACTTCCACACTAATGACTCTAATAAAGGCAGTAGTCAGCTCAAGGTTCCTGACATCTCGTTCTTTCTCAGACTTCCACATTAATGACTCTAATAAAGGCAGTAGTCAGCTCAAGGTTCCTGACATCTCGTTCTTTCTCAGACTTCCACATTAATGACTCTAATAAAGGCAGTAGTCAGCTCAAGGTTCCTGACATCTCGTTCTTTCTCAGACTTCCACATTAATGACTCTAATAAAGGCAGTAGTCAGCTCAAGGTTCCTGACATCTCGTTCTTTCTCAGACTTCCACATTAATGACTCTAATAAAGGCAGTAGTCAGCTCAAGGTTCCTGACATCTCGTTCTTTCTCAGACTTCCACATTAATGACTCTAATAAAGGCAGTAGTCAGCTCAAGGTTCCTGACATCTCGTTCTTTCTCAGACTTCCACATTAATGACTCTAATAAAGGCAGTAGTCAGCTCAAGGTTCCTGACATCTCGTTCTTTCTCAGACTTCCACATTAATGACTCTAATAAAGGCAGTAGTCAGCTCAAGGTTCCTGACATCTCGTTCTTTATCAGACTTCAACACTAATGATTCGAATAAAGGCAGTAGTCAGCTCAAGGTTCCTGACGTCTCGTTCTTTCTCAGACTTCCACACTAATGACTCTAATAAAGGCAGTAGTCAGCTCAAGGTTCCTGACATCTCGTTCTTTCTCAGACTTCCACACTAATGACTCTAATAAAGGCAGTAGTCAGCTCAAGGTTCCTGACATCTCGTTCTTTCTCAGACTTCCACACTAATGACTCTAATAAAGGCAGTAGTCAGCTCAAGGTTCCTGACATCTCGTTCTTTCTCAGACTTCCACACTAATGACTCTAATAAAGGCTGCAGTCAGCTCAAGGTTCCTGACGTCTCGTTCTTTCTCAGACTTCCACACTAATGACTCTAATAAAGGCTGCAGTCAGCTCAAGGTTCCTGACGTCTCGTTCTTTCTCAGACTTCCACACTAATGACTCTAATAAAGGCTGCAGTCAGCTCAAGGTTCCTGACGTCTCGTTCTTTCTCAGACTTCCACACTAATGACTCTAATAAAGGCATTAGTCAGCTCAAGGTTCCTGACATCTCGTTCTTTCTCAGACTTCCACACTAATGACTCTAATAAAGGCTGCAGTCAGCTCAAGGTTCCTGACATCTCGTTCTTTCTCAGACTTCCACACTAATGACTCTAATAAAGGCATTAGTCAGCTCAAGGTTCCTGACATCTCGTTCTTTCTCAGACTTCCACACTAATGACTCTAATAAAGGCGGCAGTCAGCTCAAGGTTCCTGACATCTCGTTCTTTCTCAGACTTCCACACTAATGACTCTAATAAAGGCATTAGTCAGCTCAAGGTTCCTGACATCTCGTTCTTTCTCAGACTTCCACACTAATGACTCTAATAAAGGCTGCAGTCAGCTCAAGGTTCCTGACATCTCGTTCTTTCTCAGACTTCCACACTAATGACTCTAATAAAGGCATTAGTCAGCTCAAGGTTCCTGACATCTCGTTCTTTCTCAGACTTCCACACTAATGACTCTAATAAAGGCATTAGTCAGCTCAAGGTTCCTGACATCTCGTTCTTTCTCAGACTTCCACATTAATGACTCTAATAAAGGCATTAGTCAGCTCAAGGTTCCTGACGTCTCGTTCTTTCTCAGACTTCCACATTAATGACTCTAATAAAGGCAGTAGTCAGCTCAAGGTTCCTGACGTCTCGTTCTTTCTCAGACTTCCACATTAATGACTCTAATAAAGGCATTAGTCAGCTCAAGGTTCCTGACGTCTCGTTCTTTCTCAGACTTCCACATTAATGACTCTAATAAAGGCATTAGTCAGCTCAAGGTTCCTGACGTCTCGTTCTTTCTCAGACTTCCACATTAATGACTCTAATAAAGGCATTAGTCAGCTCAAGGTTCCTGACGTCTCGTTCTTTCTCAGACTTCCACATTAATGACTCTAATAAAGGCAGTAGTCAGCTCAAGGTTCCTGACATCTCGTTCTTTCTCAGACTTCCACACTAATGACTCTAATAAAGGCATTAGTCAGCTCAAGGTTCCTGACGTCTCGTTCTTTCTCAGACTTCCACATTAATGACTCTAATAAAGGCATTAGTCAGCTCAAGGTTCCTGACGTCTCGTTCTTTCTCAGACTTCCACACTAATGACTCTAATAAAGGCATTAGTCAGCTCAAGGTTCCTGACGTCTCGTTCTTTCTCAGACTTCCACATTAATGACTCTAAAAAAGGCATTAGTCAGCTCAAGGTTCCTGACGTCTCGTTCTTTCTCAGACTTCCACACTAATGACTCTAATAAAGGCATTAGTCAGCTCAAGGTTCTTGACGTCTCGTTCTTTCTCAGACTTCCACACTAATGACTCTAATAAAAGGCATTAGTCAGCTCAAGGTTCCTGACGTCGTCTCGTTCTTTCTCAGACTTCCACACTAATGACTCTAATAAAGGCATTAGTCAGCTCAAGGTTCCTGACGTCTCGTTCTTTCTCAGACTTCCACACTAATGACTCTAATAAAGGCATTAGTCAGCTCAAGGTTCTTGACGTCTCGTTCTTTCTCAGACTTCCACACTAATGACTCTAATAAAGGCAGTAGTCAGCTCAAGGTTCCTGACGTCTCGTTCTTTCTCAGACTTCCACACTAATGACTCTAATAAAGGCATTAGTCAGCTCAAGGTTCCTGACGTCTCGTTCTTTCTCAGACTTCCACATTAATGACTCTAATAAAGGCATTAGTCAGCTCAAGGTTCCTGACGTCTCGTTCTTTCTCAGACTTCCACACTAATGACTCTAATAAAGGCATTAGTCAGCTCAAGGTTCCTGACGTCTCGTTCTTTCTCAGACTTCCACACTAATGACTCTAATAAAGGCATTAGTCAGCTCAAGGTTCCTGACGTCTCGTTCTTTCTCAGACTTCCACACTAATGACTCTAATAAAGGCATTAGTCAGCTCAAGGTTCCTGACGTCTCGTTCTTTCTCAGACTTCCACACTAATGACTCTAATAAAGGCATTAGTCAGCTCAAGGTTCCTGACGTCTCGTTCTTTCTCAGACTTCCACACTAATGACTCTAATAAAGGCATTAGTCAGCTCAAGGTTCCTGACGTCTCGTTCTTTCTCAGACTTCCACACTAATGACTCTAATAAAGGCATTAGTCAGCTCAAGGTTCTTGACGTCTCGTTCTTTCTCAGACTTCCACACTAATGACTCTAATAAAGGCATTAGTCAGCTCAAGGTTCCTGACGTCTCGTTCTTTCTCAGACTTCCACACTAATGACTCTAATAAAGGCATTAGTCAGCTCAAGGTTCCTGACGTCTCGTTCTTTCTCAGACTTCCACACTAATGACTCTAATAAAGGCATTAGTCAGCTCAAGGTTCCTGACGTCTAGTTCTTTCTCAGACTTCCACACTATTGACTCTAATAAAGGCAGTAGTCAGCTCAAGGTTCCTGACATCTCGTTCACCCTCAGACTTCTACATTAATGACTCTAATAAAGGCAGTAGTCAGCTCAAGGTTCCTGACGTCTCGTTCGCCCTCAGACTTCCACATTAATGGCTCTAATAAAGGCTGCAATCAGCTCTTGGTTCTTGACATCTCCAATACAGTTTTTTGTGGAGAGAAATTGGATGTTGTCATATAATACTTCGTTCGTTGCTGCATGTTGGGCAGGACTGCAGCAGATGTTCGAACGAAAAATAAATAAAATGGATTGGATACCTCACCAAAACTGGCCCCAGTCAGCTGCAGGCACAGCCCTTTATCAACGCAAGATGTATCTTCTAGTACAGGGACGGCCTACAGGAAGATGGTATGACAGTATGATCGATGTGAAAGTTCAAGTGGGAGAGTAGTCAGAGTGCCTGCTTCTCGAGGCAAAGGTACCGGATACGAAACCAGGTAACGTCACACTTCAGTCCGCCCAACTGTAAACCTGGGTACAAGACTCCATTTTAAATTAAAGAAGACGAATACAGCGAGCCCCCCACCCCCCCGCATTCTATTTAGAAAGTAATACAAAAATTTCTCCCCCACCTCCGGCCCCTCTCTTTTTTCTTAGACCGCGCAGTCGGGCATGAGCAGAAAATGTTTTGATATATTTTTTAACCCTTAATATCAAAGCCTGTCATAATTAAAACTCATACACGATATCTGGTGGCGAATACATTGATAATATTTTCAACATCTTTTGAGTACGAAGTTCGTGTGGTAGGATTTATGCACGGCGACACTTTTTTTTAAATTTTATTTTATTTTGTTTTGTTAAGCGTATGAAAGAACCAATCGTTTATCCCGGTTACCAGGAAATAACAGGACTACTACATCCTTACACATGTCGTATAAGGTGATTAATAGGAGGTTGGTCATGGATCTGGCAACCTCTGTCACATAAACCACCTCTACAAGAGAACTTGAATGGTTGGCACAGGCTTATGACAACCCGACCAGCTGTTCTTGTGACTCCATGTTTTATAAGGCGTGGACATGAACATTAAGTTAATAATAACAAGCCGCTTTGCCCGCGGCTTCCTTCACTGCTAACGGTGGTGTCAAGGGGACGGGCTTCGGTCATTTATTTTTGTTTGGTAATTATCAATTCTTGCACAAACATTATTTGAACACTTCCGTTAGTACACAATTGTTGGTAACAGTACTTCTGTCTGGTAGACGTTTGTCCTGGTAGTCTACATAAACTGTGAAGATTTTTAACTCGCTTGTATTCGATAGCAGCTTTCCATGCTTTTATTTGTCCCCACTTGATTAATACCTGACAGACCGTGTGCACGCAATCATTTCAACAAATCTAATCAAAAAGGCTTGTCAGTCTGTGTTGCTGTCATTTTCGACGGAGTCATCTGTCAAGTTATTTGCTTATGTTTGTATCATAAGTATAATTGTGTCTTTACCTGCGATGTCAGGTTGATTAGGGGTTGTCTTCCCTTGTTTATTCATTCATTGTGTTTGACCTTTAGGGTCAGAGGTTGACAGTTCGGCGTAGGCCTATGGGAAGGTTTTTTAAGCGGGAGTGAGATATACTTCCGGGAAGCCGGGAGGTCCTGTTTTTCTGAAGGGACCAAGAGTCCATTGTTTTTCGGGGAGAATCTTCGAAGTAACTGCTATGGCAGTTTTCCCCAGTGAATCTCTGTGCGTCGGGATGACGACAGAATTCCTTGTGTAGTTCTGAGGATTCATTTACCAGGTAATACCGACCTTTATGCATTATTACGCTTTTCGGTGGCAGAACATGTAAAGGATTACCTAGGGTGAACAGCAGCTCACTGATCCGCCATTTCAGAACTTATATATATTTGTGCTCGAGGTAGCCATCCAAGACTGTTAGTCTTATATTGTCCAGAAATCCAGTGACGAAGATATATTGTGGGAGCCGCAGATTGGCGGAACTTCTACCTACAATAAGTATTACTGCAGGGTTGATGATAACCTATTTAACAGAAGTACACGGCCGACGTTAGGACGAGGCCTGTGCTTCCGGCTATTATACTACAGCCTGTTATGTGCAATTGGCAGGGAGTGCCAAGTTGCACCTGTGTGTCAAGGTAACTAAGGCATCTGACGCGTTTAGTCAGAGACGCCAAGGGCGACGCTACGAACTGTCATTATTGAAGAACTTTGCTATTGACCATGCACGTCTATTCTGATGTTTACCTTTTTTGAATGCCAAATGTATACCTATCGATGTCAGGTCAGCATGACCTTGTTACACTGACTGTTCCTGTTGATATTATGTGTTTTCCCGTCAATAAATGTCTTGAAACATGCCTGCAGTGTCAAAGCATCCTTGATTACTGCATGTGAGAGTATGGGTTGCAGGATCTACATCTATACGAGCCTAAACACATTCGCGTCTTCATTCGCACCCACACTCAATTCATCATACGCTCGCACTACACATCTAACAACATGTATACTGTCTTGGGCCAGTGATCACCTCAACAAGAAAAAAAGACAGTTACATTTCTGGTGGACCAGTTACGTGGGCTCTTATGATACATTTCTTGTTGCCAATGTGGCCTAGAAACTTACATTTCTGATGGACCAGATCTGTGGGTTTAAAAAGAACAGAGCGAGCATTTGACATTATTGTTGACATTTATGGATCCAGAAATTTACATTCCTGGTTGGCTGTTACATGTATGATGTCTCCAGTTTTGTCGAGAAAGTTACAAGAAGGACAAGTACACATTACACTTCTGATCTGTGGGTCTAAGCTACACACGGGACAGCCGTAACACAGCACTAATTCTACACTTGCAAGTTTTGGCTACAACAGGACAGATATAGGTCATCAACGGTTGACACAAATAAACAGTACGAGCATTTATATTATAATGCTACATAAAGCATAACAAGACAAGTACTGAAGTGAACTACTAGGCATTTGCTACGTGGACCATAACTGCATAGAAGGCGGGTTCCTATTGTAAACAGTACTGCGGGTTGTGACACGTTTCATTCAACAACAGACTTTTCTAGGTCAGAGCATTCAAGCTACATTGTTGGAGGTCAAGTGTCTGTAAACAGTACGTGAAATTGTAAACATTCAATGTGCAAGCCCTAATTTGAGAAGGTCATAGTAACTTTGGTTCGTGAATACCACTTTATGTTACAGTGGATTTGACGTTCAGTGCGCGTTTGACATTTCGTTTCTGTGTTCGCAAGGAGCAAGAAATTTATTTTAGTTTCAGCTGTGACTGAACTTGTTCTGCAACACATTGAAATTGATTGCTATATGTTTATGTCACTTCTACTGTTTTTGGTGTATTTTTCTGCGGGTTTTTTCGGTTGGTGGGTCTTACGGTAAATATGCCACTTGATCGAGGCTTACTGTAAGCGGTCTGTAGGTGCAAATTTTCTTAATTTGGAAATTTGCTAGTGACAATTGGTCGCTATTGATGTTAGCTGTGATGTAATTGTACTTAACGTTGTTTTTTGTAATATTTTGTCTGTTTTTCAGTTTTGATTGTCGATTTGTTTTGTTTGTATTCTGTAGGTCTCTCCTTTCTTGTGTATTTCTCTACACATTTTTGGTTAAAACAGTGTTGCCATTTGTATTGTTTTGTATTTTTGTCTTTGTATTTTTTTTTTTGGTTGTACTACATTACTGTCATGCACAGTCTACATACACATACTTGGTCATGTTTTGATATTATTGATAAGGTAGACTCTTCATATAGAGTTTGTTAAATAATATTATATAAGATATTTATACAAGTTCTTTATAAAAAAGACTTGTGCCCATAGTGAGTGGGATATAAGGGAATTTTTTTTCCACAGGTACTCAAGTGATTTTTTGGGTACATTATAAACAAGAGGAACATACAAAGTCTTTGTCTAAGACTAAGACAGTAAAATAAAGTGAAGTGAGTATACAAGTCTATCATTTCAGACTTGTCTCCCATTGAAGTGGGATAAGGTAATTTATTTAATTTTTTTTTCAGGTTTCTGATCTCATTAGACAGAATGTCTACATTGGATTTCTTCATCCAGCAAGGGTTGACCCTTGGTAAGTCTGGTAAAGAATTGGAAGAATATTCATCTGCTCAATTCGCCATTGCATTAAAGTCAGAAGAAAAGAAACAAAAAGAGGAAATTAAATTGAAAGCAGAAGCTGAACTAAAGAAGCTAGAAGCTGAGAATAGAAGATTAGAACTTGAAGAAAGAAGGTATCAAAGAGAGGCTGAGGAGAGAAAAGCTCAAGCTGCTGCTGAGGAGAGGAAAGCTCAAGCTGCAGCTGATGAAAGAAAATTCCAGATGGAAATGGAAGAAAAAAAAATTCAAGCTCAAGCTGCTGCAGAGGAAAAAAAACTTCAAGCTGCTGCAGAGGAAAAAAAACTTCAAGCTGCTGCTGAGGCTGAAATTAGAAAAATGGAACATGAGGAAAGAAAACAGAAGATGGAACTTGATGAAAAACTCGCAATTTTGGAGTTAGAGAAATTGAAATTGGCGAGTACGGGTGCTCAGCAAACAACTTCGAGTACGACAAAGGAGTTTGTTAGTAGGATTAAATTGCCTCATTTCAATCCTTTAAAGGATGACGTAGCAGATTATCTAGATAGATTCCAATTTTTGTGCGATACGCATAACATAAAAAAGGAAAAATATGTTGAACAACTGATGCCATTTTTTTACAGGTGACACAGTGACTACTCTTATGACAATAGACGAACATGAGAGGACTAATTATGATGTTGTCAGGGCAGCATTGCTAAAAAAATACCAATTAAAACAAGAAGACTATCGTCTTCGTTTTAGGACAATGTTGCCAGAAAATGGAGTAGATTTCTCTGATTTTGTTACAAAGATACGTCGTACATTTACACGATGGGTTGAGTTGTCTCAGATTGAGAAAACATATGAAGGTCTAATGGACTTATTATTGCGAGATAAGGTTTTGTCATCTGTTAATGATTCTTTTCTTGCATTCCTTCATGAGCGTAAGCCTAAAAACTTAAAAGAAATGGAGGAATACTGTTGTCAGTATGCCACAGCACATCCCCATGCTACAGTTAGCAATTCTAAAGTGAAAGAAGGGTTGCCAGCTGCTTCGGCAACACCATATGGCCCTAATTTCAGAAAAAAAATTTCAGGGTGCTCAACAAAATTGGAATAGGGGAAGTAATCAAAATTACACTCAGAAGCGGAGTAATCCAACACATGATGGTTCTTCGTCTATGCAGTGGAGACAAGATGGTAGTTCTCGTAATTTTAGTGGTAATAATTTGAGACACTTTCGTAAAGGCTATCCAAATAATAACTATTCAAATTTTCGAGGTAATCATTCTCGACGTCAAGATTATGACGATGGTGAATTTAGAAACCGGGATTCAAACCGGAATGATGATTACAATAGGCAATATGATAACAATTACAGGGGAAATGATAGTCGAAATAATTACAGGGGAAATGATAATCGAGGTAGACCTAGGTTTAACAAAAAAAGACCTTACCAACAGGCAAACTCTGCGCAACAAGAGTTTGATGGAGCCTGTAATACAGTAAATGATAGTGGTAACTCTAGGGCTATCACTGGTTGTGCTTTCGATTTTGGGAGAGCAACTGAATGCCCCCAATGCTTAACATTGTTTGACTCATCAACTGTATCTACGCTAAGTTGTGGTCACCCTCTTCCTGCTCTACCTGCTACAGTTGCGCATGATGGGAGAGGATCTCTCATCTTACATAAAGGTCTAATAAATGATAGGCTAGTCTCAGTACTTTTCGATTCGGGATGTACTACCGTCGGGGTTAAGGAGTCTCTGATAGATCCTTGCTGTGCCACTGGAAAAACAATCAAATGTGTTACATTTGGTGGTACTATGGAAAGCTATCCTACTGCTATTATTAGGATTGACACTCCTTTCTTCACAGGAGATGTCCATGCATGTCTTCTTCCTAATCCTATTGCGGATCTTATAATCGGTCGTATTCATGGGGTTAAGGAATGCACCCCGCAACAAATTTCTAGTTGGGAAGAAAAAAACATTCAAACGGTCAATGCAGTGGTGACAAGAGCTCAAGCTCTTAATCCCCCAACTTCATCTGATAATAGTAATGAAGTTGATAGCCAAGACGAGCACTTGGTGATTTCCCATGACTCGTTTGTTAAACGTCAAGAAGAGGATCCTTCTTTGAAGAAATACTTCCTTCTGGCAAAGAAAGGGGATCCCAATCAAAATACGAATCACAAATCGTATATTACTATGAAGAATGGTATATTGGTACGAATGGTACAACACTCGGACAAGTCTATGCACTCGCAAATTCTTGTGCCTAAGTGTATGAGAGCCTTAATTCTTCGGCATGCACACGATTCTCAGTGTGCTGGACACATGGGTTTTTCCAGAACTAAAACTAGAGTCCTTGCGTCATTCTTTTGGCCATTCGTGAATAAAGACATCCGAATTTATTGCCGATCTTGCAAAATTTGTCAAGAGGTCAAGTCTAGGGGTCCGAGACATGCTGCTCCTATTCAGGCTGCAGATATTCCGATTCGGCCGTTTCAGAAAATGGCTATAGACATCATTGGTCCGTTCAAAATTAAGTCAGCCAGAGGACACCAATTTATCCTCACTTGCGTGGACATGTGCACGCGTTGGCCAGAGGCTATTCCTCTGAAGAGCATATCAACTGTCGATATCGCTGATGCTCTTTGGCTCGTATTTTCTCGTCTGGGATTCCCCGGAGAAATACTGTCGGATCACGGCACTCAGTTAATTTCGGACGTTATGTCTCAGGTAATGGCTACGCTAGACATTAAAAGGTCTCTCAGTAGTATTTATCATCCAATGTCCAATGGATTGGTAGAACGTCTTAACAGGACACTAAAGAACTTACTTGGCAAGATAACGGAGGATCATCCTGAAGATTGGGACAGGGTTTTACCTGCAGTCCTCTTTGCCTATAGAGAGGTTCCCAACGAGCATACAGGGTTTTCTCCTTTCGAACTTGTCTTTGGCGCGCAACCGCGCGGGCCAATGTCCTTGTTACACGATTTGATAACTTCCGATAATATTGACGATGATACACAATCGTCATATGAATATGTTATAGCTCTTAGAGAAAAGATTATCGAATCGTGCAGGTTAGCAACTTCATCTTCCGAATTTGCGAAAGAAAAAGCTAGGCGATTTGCTAATAAGAAAAGACGCCTACGTCAACTTTGTCCTGGAGACAAAGCATATGTCTTACTGCCCTCAAGAGAGAATAGACTTCTCATTTCTTGGAAGGGTCCATACACTATAGTCTCGAAAATTTCTGATGTCGACTATATTGTCGATGTGGATGGAAGGCATAAAACCTTCCATATAAATATGCTAACAGAGTTTATTGAACGTCCAGACTATTTACAGCCTATTTTCCAGGCGACGGACGACTCTCCAGTTCAACATGGTCACATCTCATCCCTGTCTGTTATACAGGATGAGGAAACTATTTTTTCTGACGTGAACTTACCTCTTCCTACGATTCCACTTACTTCAACGGAATCGTGGAGAGACGTTACAGTCTCTTCCAACTTGTCTTTTGAGGAACAACGTCAAGTATCCTCTACGTTACAATCATATCAGGATGTCCTTACCGACATTCCTGGACACACAGATGTCATAGAACATGACATCATACTTACTGATCGTAATCCGATCAGAGTAAGACCATACCCAATACCTATTCATTTTCAAGCACAAGTCGAGAAAGAATTGGATGAAATGATTCAACTACAAATAATTGAACCATCCACTTCAGCTTATTCTTCGTCAATAGTTATTGTTCGAAAGAAAGACAATAACATACGTCTTTGCGTTGATTATCGCAAATTAAATCAAGTTACGAAGTTCGATGCTGAACCTATGCCGTTATTAGATGATCTACTTATTAGACTTTCTAAAGCTAAATTCTTTACTAAACTAGACTTGTCGAAAGGTTATTGGCAAGTCCCACTGACGGAACACGCCAAACCTCTCACTGCTTTTTCGACACCTAGGGGTCTGTTTCAATGGAATTTTATGCCTTTCGGGCTTATGAACGCCCCAGCGACTTTCGTACGCATGATGCGACGAATTCTATCAGATCGTGCAGATGTCATTGCATATTTAGACGACATCTGTCTTTTCAGCGATACTTGGGAAGAACACTATGTGGGTCTGAAGGAATTGCTATCTACTCTACGTGAGCATAGTTTGACTGCTAAACCCTCTAAAGCTTTTGTTGGGTTTAGTGAAATTTCCTTCCTAGGTCATCGAGTTGGTCATGGTCTGTTGAAGACAGAGGACCAAAACATTTCAAAGATATTAAATATCTCGGTTCCGAAGACAAAAAAGCAAGTGCGTAGTCTCTTGGGATTGATACAATTCTATGGAAGATTCATTGAGAATCTGTCCTCCATTATGGCACCACTTTCAACGTTATTGAAAAAAGGTTCTCCTAATATGGTGCGTTGGTCCCAAGAATGCCAAACTTCATTGGATCAGGTTAAGAATTTGTTCTCATCTCATCCTATCTTAAGACTACCGACGATTGATAAGACTTTTGTCCTTCGTAGTGATGCCTCTTCCACTGGCATTGGAGCGGCACTAATGCAGGAATATTCAGGAACTCTGCATCCTGTAATGTATATTTCTAGGAAGCTGAATGCGGCAGAAAGGAATTACTCGGTTTTGGACCGTGAATTGTTGGCTATGGTTTGGTCCATTCTTAAGCTACAAAGGTTCCTTCTGGGCGCGCATTTCTTTATGGAAACCGACCAAAAAGCTCTTACGGCTATGCAAAGTAAGGATTTGAAGAGCTCGAGATCTACTCGTTATGCTATTGCTCTTCAGCCTTTCCATTTCACGGTGCGAGCTATCCGTGGTTCGGATAATGTGATGGCGGACATATTGTCTAGATGCCCACATGATTCCAGTTAAATCTTGTGTCCTAGTTTTTCCTGATATATTTTCAGACTTAGGTCTGTCCTTAATATCATAATATGTTGTAATACAAATGTATTTGGATGATGTTTAGATAATTTAACAAATTTCATTTTGTCCATCCATCAGTGATATGTTGCTAAAATAGCATTGACATTTGTATATTGCTATGATTATATTATTTAGTAATGTTTGATATATGATTGGTATTGCCAGCAACTTAGGTTTCTTGAATGGTATCCCTTAGTTTGTTTGGCTTAAAGGAAATATTTTCTCCTATGTTGGGAGATGATTTGTACCCTCTTCTATTGTACCTGATATTAGGTTCATTGTTTGCATGAGCACAGAAGTGATACTGGTGCTATCTTGCTCATGAACATATTAAAAAAAAAAAAAATTGCATTTTTTTTTTTACAGGGGGTGGTAGTAATGTTGCTGTCATTTTCGACGGAGTCATCTGTCAAGTTATTTGCTTATGTTTGTATCATAAGTATAATTGTGTCTTTACCTGCGATGTCAGGTTGATTAGGGGTTGTCTTCCCTTGTTTATTCATTCATTGTGTTTGACCTTTAGGGTCAGAGGTTGACAGTTCGGCGTAGGCCTATGGGAAGGTTTTTTTAAGCGGGAGTGAGATATACTTCCGGGAAGCCGGGAGGTCCTGTTTTTCTGAAGGGACCAAGAGTCCATTGTTTTTTCGGGGAGAATCTTCGAAGTAACTGCTATGGCAGTTTTCCCCAGTGAATCTCTGTGCGTCGGGATGACGACAGAATTCCTTGTGTAGTTCTGAGGATTCATTTACCAGGTAATACCGACCTTTATGCATTATTACGCTTTTCGGTGGCAGAACATGTAAAGGATTACCTAGGGTGAACAGCAGCTCACTGATCCGCCATTTCAGAACTTATATATATTTGTGCTCGAGGTAGCCATCCAA
Source organism: Oreohelix idahoensis (assembly GCA_024509875.1). NCBI lineage: Eukaryota > Metazoa > Mollusca > Gastropoda > Stylommatophora > Oreohelicidae > Oreohelix > Oreohelix idahoensis. Next base: position 309,783 of record JAMPIV010014754.1, read on the forward strand.
GACTGTTAGTCTTATATTGTCCAGAAATCCAGTGACGAAGATATATTGTGGGAGCCGCAGATTGGCGGAACTTCTACCTACAATAAGTATTACTGCAGGGTTGATGATAACCTATTTAACAGAAGTACACGGCCGACGTTAGGACGAGGCCTGTGCTTCCGGCTATTATACTACAGCCTGTTATGTGCAATTGGCAGGGAGTGCCAAGTTGCACCTGTGTGTCAAGGTAACTAAGGCATCTGACGCGTTTAGTCAGAGACGCCAAGGGCGACGCTACGAACTGTCATTATTGAAGAACTTTGCTATTGACCATGCACGTCTATTCTGATGTTTACCTTTTTGAATGCCAAATGTATACCTATCGATGTCAGGTCAGCATGACCTTGTCACACTGACTGTTCCTGTTGATATTATGTGTGTTCCCGTCAATAAATGTCTTGAAACATGCCTGCAGTGTCAAAGCATCCTTGATTACTGCATGTGAGAGTATGGGTTGCAGGATCTACATCTATACGAGCCTAAACACATTCGCGCCTTCATTCGCACCCACACTCAATTCATCATACGCTCGCACTACACATCTAACAACATGTATACTGTCTTGGGCCAGTGATCACCTCAACAAGAAAAAAAGACAGTTACAGTCTGAATTAGTCTCTCTCTGTCTCTCTGATTATCTACCCCCATAGAAACAGCATTTGCCTGTCAACATCTCATCCATAGGTCAACATTTCTTTTTCTCTTCCGCTCGTTTTTTGTGAATAATTTGTTTTATATCCATGTAATAATATTATTATATTCACTTAAAAATATTATATAATGTAATGTATGGGAGAATGTACCCACATAATACTGTACTTTAGAAATGTGAGTCGTGAGAATGTACCCGCATACCACTGTACTTTAGAAATGTGAATTTTTTTTTTACTGCTCAAAGACTTTTCCTGCCACAGAAGTGCGTAAGAAAGTGTTATCATTATTATTTCATTTTCCACCAAGAATGTATGGACATAAGCGAGAATGTGTTTATGTAATTTTTGTATTGATGATTGATGACACATTCAAAAATACAGATTAATTGTAGACGGATTGACCGCATGAGTGAGTGTCGGTATACAGAATTTATTTATTTTTATTTATTGTTTTATTTATTTTATTTTATTATTACTCCCCCCCCCCCCACCCCCCCCCCCCCCCCCCCCCCCCCCCCCCCAATTACTAGCTTGTTTGTTTCAAAAAAAAAACCTACTCATTTTTTTATTATTATGATTGCATAATGTAAATGAATGCTGTTATGGTAACTTTATAATGTTGCATGCCTTTAAATGAATGCTTAAAGCATCATGTGGGAATGAAAGGATATAGTATGCAAGATTAATGAGAGTGGAAGGGCAGAATGTTAGACGGGCCTGTGCGTCCAATTCTTTAATGGCATACGATTCATATTACTCCATTTTGTTAGATTGTCTACATCGCATTGAAGAGTCATTTCAAGTGCCACGCAGTCATTGTCACTAGTGTAGATAGTACAATCATCTGCAAAGAGGTCAAAAGTTGAATATTTTAGATGAACATTGCGAAGAGTAGGGGCCCAAGAATAGAACCCTGCGGTACTCCTGTAACTACCTTCGAGAAATCTGATGTCGAGTTGTTGTGAAGCACTGACTGTTGTCGATCTCCCAGGAATGATTTGATGATGTTTAGTGGATTAGGGCCTATTCTGAGGGTTTCCAACTTTTGAACCAAGATAGTGTGGTCAATCATGTCAATTGCTTTTTTGAAGTCAACAAAAACAGCACCACCTAATTTTCCATCATTTACGTTCGACAGCCAGTTATCAGCCATTTTGGTGAGAGCTGTGTGACAGGAATGTTTGGGTCTGAAACCTGACTGGCTCTCAATGAGCAGTTTGTTTGTTGTTAAGTGTTGAAATGTGGTGTTGTAAATGTGTTTCTCTAGTGGTTTTGAAAGAGATGATAGAAGGGATATTGGTCTGTAACTGTTGGGATCGCTATGTGAGCCAGATTTATAGAGAGGATACACTTTGGCAGATTTAAATGCTGTGGGAAAGTAGTTGTGTGCAATACATTGATTGTACACATAGGTTAAGGAGTCGCAAATGATGGATGCAGCGTAACGTAGAATCTTATTGCTGATACCATCAAGACCAGATGAATTATTGTTTTTTAATGCCAAGATATATTTGAGAACTTCGTGTACTGTTAGAAAAGGAATATCTCTAAGATCTGTTATGGTATGTTCAGTGTTGCAGAAGGCGGTCAGTTTACTAATATCGCAGTCCATTGGCTTTAGTGTCGATTTGAGATGGTTAATTTCTGTTTTGAAGTGGTTACTAAAATGAGTAGCCGTGAGGGAGCAGCTTTTTGGTAAAGAGTTTAGTGACTTTGTTTTCTGTGTTAGTGTTCTAATGGCTGCCCAGACTTCTTTACTGTTTGCTTTGTCTTGAATCATCTTTCTGAAGCTGGTAGTATGCATCATTGTGTGTGTGTATGTGTGTGTGTGTGTGCGTGCGTGCGTGCGTGCGTGCGTGCGTGTGTGTGTGTGAGTCCGTCCGTCCGTCCGTCCGTCCGTCCTAACTTCCCATTTGTTTCTGTATCTGATTCTGACAAAACTCTTTGCCTATGTGACGGTATTGCCTCCCCTACTTTGCAGTAGTGGTCCAAGAGTGGCCAAAACTCATGAGTATCTATTTTAGGCATCAATGGAGTCTATCTTTACACAAGATTACTCTTGGCAGAAATGTAGATAGAAGAGCAGTAAAGCTTCTATCACATGGGAGTCTGCACAAGATATTCAGATAAACGAAAACAATGCTGGCTGTCGCTGAGCACGTTAATTCTGTAATCTGCCGACACTTTTTATAAAGAATGTAAGAAATGGTTTTTTCTAGCTCGTTAAGCACCCACCCCTCAGTTAATCTGTGAAATTATTATTATAATGTATAGCTCTGTTTAGAGTGTTTGTTTAGTATCTTTGACTGAGACAAACATGTAGTACATTTAAAAGGATTGAATCGAAGTTAAATGTGTAACATTACAAATAACAAAATTTAATAATCACTAAGTTTTAACGGAAAATACTTTGAATATTTATGAAAAGGATTTCATCTCTTGAATGGGATTTAACTGAATAAAGGAGGTCACTTTCGGCAGCGGATATTTTCACTTAGCTGCCAATGGTAGTTTCTTCTCCCGCTGGGTTAGTTCCTTTCACTCTTCTTGCGCTCGTCTCTGTCAAAGTTCAGGCACCGCCCGTTCCCACAACGTCAAGTAGTAACGGCCAAGCTGGTTCTGCGTCTGTCTATAAGACCCTCTTATGATGGCGTCTTGCAGAACGTCAGTTCACTTCTACCTTCACTTGGTTCCAGAGATAGTACTTTCTGCTAGTACCACCAATAAGCCAATCTTGGCAACAGACGTTTTTTGCTCAGAGGAATAAAAGAGACGAATCGTTCTCTTACACGCGTCTGGGATGTCTTTAATTTAGATCATATTATTTATATCATTAGCTATTATTATTATTAGATTCCCCCTCTGACTCCGTGTTTCTTCAGTTTTCTAGTCCCGGGATTCCTTATTAAAATTTAGAGAGTTCCTGTGCTTTATAAGTCTTATCTAGTTCTCCAATAAAAGGTCCGGTTAACAAAAAAAGGAATTATGAATCTAGTCTTCACTCTGGCGAGGTCTGATGTTGTCTTGCCGGGCGAGAAATTCACAGTGAAATAAAACTGCGAAATGGTCAGGCTATATTCCTATTTCCCAAAGCGTTGTTGTTATGAATCTAATCAGGAAGATCCAATCATTTCAAATCATGCAGATAGGGTGTGATATTTCAAAATAGCCCCACGTGAAATAAGGTGCGTGCCTGCAACGGTCACGTATAACCATATATGGACATCTGATGCCTTGCATACACTCTCACAGACACATTTGTAGACTAATATTGTCTAAAATGTAATAAATCCATGATTACTTTTAACCAAGTGACCGGAAGCGATTATATCAAACTTGTCTGTCCATAAGTGTCACACAGACAGTAATCTCGTTATCTGTCGTATGCGTCCGCAAACTCTGTGTCTTATCGGTGATTAAGCCGATAGAGCTGGCAGATGTACGTGTTAATCTGCCGCGCCTATAACCAACAAATCTGGGTAGCGCCCAGCAAATGTGATATTTATCACCTACAGGGTGATTTAATAAAATCAAATATCTGCTACTTAGCAGAAAAATAACGAGGAAAGATAGAAAGGAAAGTGCGATAATTGACAGCACATAATAAAAATCACTACCACAAATGTACCGATGCTGTCGGAGAGAACAAAAGATCTCTAAGAGGTCGTCCATTTCGTCACAGCCTCCTCCAAAGTAATGCTTGTATCGGGGTAGCTTCTAATATCAGAAATAAACTTTCGTTATTCTATGAGACGGCTCAAGAATGCCCGAGAGGCAGAGTGGTTAGAGCGCTGGTATCTCGCAGCAACGGTGCCGGGTTCGATTCACGGTATAGACGCGCTTCAATCTACCCAGCTGTAAATGGGTACTTGACTTTGCTCTTAAGTTAGGGACGTAAATGGCAGTGGGGAAGGATACAATTCACCTCACCTCTCGATGCTGGACCTTGTATAGTGAAGTCTGTAACACTTCACTCCCCAACGGCAGTACCAGCTATGGGACTGTCTTTATCCCATGGCTTCTATCAGGTCATCCTCAATAAATCACATCAGGACATCCTCAGTAAATCACAAGTACATAGATATGTAAACAAGTGAATAAATAGCAATATAGATAATTAAAGGAGAATGTATACTGTTCAAAAAAAAGAAACTCATAGCTACTGAAGGCACACACATATCCATAATTTTGACATTCAATAACTTTTTTAATTTAATGAGTTAATTGTTCAAATTGCACACAAGAATACCTTAGGGTTCAACCAATCAATTGACAGTTGTTTTGCATCTGGGTCACGAGAGATTTTTGGCGTACGGGCTTTCCCGTTAGTATGGTGTGTGGCCTCCTCTTGCATCGATCAGCGACTGGCATCTCCTGGGCATGGATGCGATCAGACGTCTGATGTGGGCCTGTGGGATGGCTGCCCACTCTTCCTGGAGTGCCTGGAACAGATCACGACGATTGGCTGGAGCAACGTTTCGGCGACAAACACGTCTATGCAGCTCATCCCACAGGTGCTCAATCGGACTTATGTCTGGAGACAGGGATGGCCAGGGAAGGGTGAGAATGTTGTTGGCAGTCAGGAACTGCGTGGTCAACCGTGCACAATGGGGTCTGGCGTTGTCCTGTTGAAACACAGACCTTTGGGCAGCCAAAAGTGGAAGGACATTGGGTCGAAGAATTTCATTGACGTATCGTTGCGCATTCAAGCTTCCTTCAATGTGCATCAATTGACTCCTTCCGTTGTAACTGATCAGTCCCCACACCATTGCACCTCCACCACCGTGCGGCGGAGCTTCATCAACGCAATTTTGGGCAAAACGTTCATTTCGCCTACGGTAGACCTTACGCCGTCTATCATGACGCTGCAACAAAAAGAAGGATTCGTCACTAAACCAGACACGTCTCCATTGATTGTCAGCTGCCCAGGGACGATGCTGGTTGGCCCAAAGAAGTCGATTTTGGTGATGGCGGCGCGTAAGGACAGGTCCTCGGTGAGGTCGTTGTGCCCAAAGTCCAGCGTCATGCAGTCTATTCCGGACAGTTTGATCAGACACATGACGTCCTGCAGGCAATGACTGAGCAGTTGAGGAAGCTGTTGTAAACCTGTCTTTGAGGTGACGAAGCCGAATAAAGCTATCCTCCGCTGCTGTTGTCACTCTGGGTCGTCCACTGCGATGCCGGTCTTCAACTGAGCCAGTGGCTTGGAACCGGTGCCAAAGTCGACTGATGGTACTCTGATGCACGTTTAGATGCCTGGCAACCTGACTTTGACTTTCGCCTGCATGCAGTCGGCCAATAGCAATGTTCCTTAAATTTATCGATAGAAACGCCATAAATGTCTGCTTGAAAATGAACTGAATTTTTTTTGTGTAGCGTTATCCTTTTATAGGGTTTCAGTTGCGTAGTCAGTGAATAGTGTTCAACCCAAATTTTGTTGCTTTCACGTGCGCGCAACATGAGCTGTGGTCAAAAATTGCGTCATAAACACTATTCACCACTGCGTTGTAACGATTACAAAAACGAAAGCAATTCAGGTCAACACGTGCATTTGACACTATAAAGAACATTTGAGGCTGGTTTTTATATACCCTAGCACCAAATTTTACTTACAAACTCATAAAAACGCGCCCTTGGATAGCTATGCGTTTCTTTTTTTGAACAGTAGATAAATGTGATATAGTGTTCATATTATTTCTCGCCTTTTACATTTTAATCGTCGTTCTTATTTTATTTCTTCCTTGTCTTCTCTCTTCCTTCATTTTTACCGTAATTTTTCTTAATCACGGCTTTCACTTAAGAGTGTACCTTTAATCACACCTTTGATGTTTCCCATCCTAGCGTTATCTTTTGGAGCACACCTGGCCCGTTAGACAAGTAATTGTTTGGTGCAAGAGACGGATAATGGTCAATAGCTTGAATTCGTTTCAGGGCTTAATCGTCATTTTGGGCACACGGTGTCAAGATTTCTGGTCACGATGTCAGGCCAGTCGGAGCGATTGAATATAAAGGACTTGCGAGATGCACACGCCAGATTGTGTACCTTTTTTGACAGTAGCCCTTGAATGCCATGCACGTGGCGAGACATTAATGGAAGAGTTTGTTACGAGAGCATAAACCCCTTTTTAGCGATTGACGCGCACGGGTCTTCGCAAGCTGTGTTCGGATGCGACATGACAAGATAGCAGGGGAATTAGTGGATGAGAGGTGGAGCCATAGGACACAGCCACGCAATCAACACATTGGCAATCAAGTACAATTTGAACCGGATTTCGTGCTTTAATTCCAGCGCGAGAAAAAAAAATATTAAATATTATTTTTGAGGATAATACAAGTCTTACGTTATGCATCGGTTTTGCATTGGTAGCTGCTTAAACCATGGTTGGTTGTAACTGTGACGAGACGAGATTTTTTTCTCTCGCTCTCTCGATTTTTTTTTTCTCTTCTTCTCAGTTCCTTCATTTTATTTCTTTAAATGTGTAGACATTGTATTCCTATTCTTACTTTAACGGTCCCTTCTGTCACATAGCGACCTCGCACTAACCGGTCTCAAGACAACCTACACTCATAATTGCTCAGTGTATTAAATTTCACTCCTCCGTTCCGACCACTGGCCAGTATGAATATAACAGGTGTGTGTTTAATGGACGGTAATAGATGCAGGGACAGCTTTGCAATAAGAGAACTCTGAAATTAGATTTCACACCACGGTAAAGTAATGTATATCCTTGGGACAGAGTTCATATGACAAGAGTGCCCATGAGTTAATTATTTTAAGATGGAAAATGGGTGGGTAGTCCCATAAATCTGTCTTTGGTAAAAAGGGGATTTCTCTGGTCTCAGTATTTAGTCTGAGAATTAACAATAATCTAGCACTGCATCCAACAACTTTGGTCACGAAAGAACTCAACTCGAATGATAAGCAGCCTGTGCTTAGGCGTAAGACTTGCTTTTGACAAAGCTTCGCTTTTTCGCAAAAGTACAACCAAGTGGGTGAGTGAGATATGTATTTATATTGATTACATTCCGTTACATGTATGTAATATCATTTTAGATGGTTATTATTCACGAGTATAACTGATCTTTAGGTGTTATAAAGGCATTTTATACTTAACTAGTAAGACTGAATTTTGTGTGCATTGTGATAGATACACATATGACTGGAGCGTCATAACAGACTAGTAGCTAGTGGGATGAATCATCTTCCCTTGATGTCATTGTTGACTATAATCTTATGGATGAGTTATCTCCCCTGTGTTTTTGCCATTGAATGGAATTTAAAGCATATTTCAGAGAGAGCGTATTTGCTAACATTTGGGTGTGCTGAGTTAGTATTTTAATGCTCTAATTTTTTAAAGGAGTTATTCAATTACAAAGTGTATTGGGTTAGAGAATCAAATCCAGCTGGTACAATTTAATGATAATGATAAGAGTAATAGTAATAATCATATTCATACAGAAGTATGAATGGCTTTGTAAGATTGTACATTTCAATTCTGGATAATGAGTAGAGCCAGAAACATTGAATACTGGTTGTAACAAGAGATTTGATTTATTGCATTACTTTAGTGAACATGCAGACATGATATTATGAAGGACTATTAGTGATGGTGGTAACTGTACATGTTGAAGATGTCTTTTATGATATATCTGATTTATTGACTTAAGCAAACCGATAAATACCCTTATGATGTGTTATGGTATTTGTCTCACATGCATAAACTGTACGGCAGCAGTACAAAAGACAAATATGGGTCTATACTGTCAAGTCTGAGGGACGGGCGACCCAAAGACTTAATAATTAATCTCTCCCAAATGGAGGATTACCGAAGTCGTGTTATATCTTCCCCAGTTCTTTTAGGGTAGACTACACCAGGAGCTTCCGTCTTCATCGATGACGTCGAAACCTGGATCAGGGAAAGAGAACTTCCAACCCCTGAGATAGATCTGCACCTAACACACACAACCTTTTTCTTTCACCTGGAGAAATCAGGAAGTGACCAGGATTTTTGCTGTCAGGAATCCAGATAATTGGCACTATCAAGAACCAACCACTTCTTCAGTCAAACTTAAGAAGTGTCCTATGATGAATTATCAACAGTTTTGTAAACCACTATAAACACAACTTCATCAATGTCCTAATGCTAAAAGATAAATAATCATTGTTTTCAAACTCATGTGAAATTCTATAAGTCCTGAGACAAACAGTCAATAACTTTATAGACACTATTGCATTTTTGATTATCTTAAATTCTATAAATATTTGATTGAATACATATTCGATATATGACATCTTATTTCCATCAGTAAAGTTTCATTGTAAATTTCTAAAATCAAGATTAGTTTACCGACTTTTCTTTGGTGTTACAGTGATGTCTAATACTGTATCATTATGTCATATTTGTATTTAATTAATGGGGGCTCTTTCTAATAATTCAGTACCTTAGGGAAAAGTGTGGCCTGGATAACCACTAACTCTTAATTTACTCCAAGGATTCTCAACCTGCTAAGAGACAGTTACTTTCCAGTATCCCTATAAATAGATTTGCCAGTGATTCCCACTCTATTTTCTTCTTGCGGAACTTCTACCTACATTTTCTGCAGATTTTCTTCGAGCCAAATTTCAGTGAGATTATCTTGGACAGTCTTGGTACTTATTCATACATTCATTTTCTTCCATCTATCTATCAATATAATCAGCCAGCCACAGTAACATTTCCGTGCGGTCCAGTTAAGAAGATGTGTCTCATCGTTGTGAGCTGCTCATATGTATCTACCATTTACTTGCACTGTGAATTCAATATGTAGAATCCAATATACTGTCAATAATTGATTTTAATTGGAATACATAGCTCCACGATTTTGTCATTGTGAGGTGAAACGAGAATAATACAAAAAATTGTTCACAGTGGCAAACATATTTACGAAATCTTAGCCTTCTGAAATGTCCCCTCTCACCTTCGGAAAAAAAAAAAAAAAACTTTCATCTACGCAGTGGCACGTGCGGGAAAAAGCTGTTTGTGTGTGTGTGTGTGTTTTTTTTTTAATGAAGTGGAAGAAGCAAAAGGCTTATTTCTCTTCTGATGAGCTAGCGCAGGCAAAGTTAGATACAAAAATCTCGACTGTTAAAGAAAATATTGTCAGACTACAAAAATTATTCGTTCTTTATGTTTACAGATGCCTGGTGTACAGGAATCTGAAAGACTGAACTGCGTTTTTCATTGGAACAAAGTTAGTCCGCAGAAACTGTGCCAAAAAGTTGTATTTACGCCACCATAGTTTTGAGAGAATAGACTATATGGTGTCAGTGGACAGAATACGTGTATTCCTCAAGTTGACTTTGGGGTTTAGTTCTTAACAGAATACGTTTCTACAGCAGAACAAAAAAACTGAGACCTATGAAGAAGTAGGAATCTAAAAGCAAGATAAAATGTTTGTCTATGCTAGAAGAATATCTCTGTTAAGTTTAGATGTTGACTTTACTCAGCAAGAAATACTTTTCAAGGCCTATCAAAATTGAACCGTGGGATAATTTTTAACAAGGTTTCAGTGCCTCCTTTCTTCAAAATTACTCTTTATACACTATGCAGGAAACAACATCCGTAATAGAAAGAAAAATATTGAAAATAACCTTTGTCGATAAGAGAGAAAAGGAGCTCCATTTAAGAAAGAAGGACTTCCCAAAAACTGTGAACTGGTTTGGATTGGTGTATTTCATCATGAGGCAATTAAGCAGCTAACTTCCTGTGCCTTTTATTGTCTAATAACACAGTGAGTAATGCTGTCATTGAGAAAATATTATATCTTATATCTTCATTGAAAACAAAAGCAAGAAACTGAATACAGCTGCATCTTTTTGATGCTATTGTGACGATCAAAGCATAATTTTTTATTTAAAAAAAAAAAATTGTTGTATGGACTTCAGGCATCGTCAAAAATTACAAAGGATTTTATATCTAACAAAGTGTATGGCGCGGGTTCCATTGGGGTGACAATTATGACATGGATCTGGGGCGTTTTTTTAAATTGTGACATGAATAGGAAATATTTACTTAAAATTTGTTTTTTTGTTTGTTTGTTTGTTTTTTGTTTTTTTTGCTTTCTTGTGGCGGTGTTTGGCTTTTTCTCAGAATTGTAATCTGGCAACCCTGACTGTATCACGCGCTGGCTAGTATGAAGGAAAACTTAATATCTCAGACCGCCCTTTAAAAGGACAATCTTAAGAACAAATATGTGCACAGATATATGTATGTGTGCGTGTGGTAAATATGGGTGTTTATATGTGACTTGTATTTGTGCATGTATGTGTGAATGAATCTCTGTGTATGTATGTGTATCTGTGCAAATGGGTCCATAAATGTAAGTATGTACGTATGTATGTACATCTGTAACTGTATGTGCATGTTTGTATGTATACATGTGTGTACACATGTGTGCATGTATGCGTGTATGTATGCGTGTATGTATGTGTGTCTATATGTGTGTATAAATATGTATATATGTGTATATATGTGTATGTATCTGAGTATGTATGTTTGTATATTTATATGTGTGTATATGTATGTATGTGTTCGTGTGTGTGTGTGTGTGTATATATATATATGTTTATCTATCTGTATATATGTGTATTATATGTACGTGTATATGTGTGTACACATATATGTATGTGCGTTCCAAAGATTTCACTAAACCCGGGCTGTCTCTGACGTCACACAAAAAGAAATATTCCACACACACAAAAAATTCCAGGAACAGAAAACATGGCAAGTATGACAAAGAGTAACCTTAATGAATGAAGACAGCGCATCACCGCACATAAAATAACTCTTCTACACGCCGCATGCAGCAGTGAAACGAAGACTTGAACCTTTAGGACAAGTACAGCCTTGAGTGTGTTGTAACAGTCTACAATTGTTTGTTTACCTGTTATATAGCTACTGTTCTCTGTAACACCATCATCAACATCATCATCAACACCATCATCAACACCACCATCAACACTATCAACAACATCATCATCAACACCATCAACAACACCAACAACACCATCATCAATACCATCATCAACACCATCAACAACACCATCATCAAATCCATCATCAACACCATCATCAACACCATCAACAACACCATCATCAACATCATCATAAACACCATCATCAACACCATCAACAACACCATCATCAACACCATCATCAACACCATCAACAACACCATCATCAACACCATCATCAACACCATCATCAACATCATCATCAACACCATCAACAACACCATCATCAACACCATCATCAACACCATCAACAACACCATCATCAACGCCATCATCAACACCATCAACAACACCATCATCAACGCCATCATCAACACCATCAACAACACCATCATCAACACCTTCAACAACACCATCATCAACACCCTTTAAGGCCCTATGGAGCATTCACCAAATTCACGCCGATCTTACATGTCTTGTACCATCCATTCAAGGTCTTACCATGTCTTCTGTATTCCTTTCATGCCTGTCTCTATTTCTCTTCTCTCTCTCTCTCTCTCTCTCTCTCTCTCTCTCTCTCTCTCTCTCTCTCTCTCTCTCTCTCTCTCTCTCTCTCTCTCTTTCCTTCTATTTTTCACACTTTTAAGATTCCAAAACAAGAATGAGTTCAATGCTGTCACGTAGTTTTCTCAATACGCGTCTTGTCCAACTCCAGCGTTTGTTTCGCATATAACACGATATAATATATTAGTCATGTTCAATCCGTCAGTTCCACATTGTTGACCTTGTCATATCCCTTAATCTTGTTATTCAATGCAAACACCCATTTATAAAAATCTGGTTGTGATTTTTGTTGTTGTCCATCTTTCAGAGCCATACAATAGGACTGACTTGACTTGGGGGGGGGGGGTTCCTTTTTTTTTTTTTTGATACTTTATTTCTTATGAATTTCATATATTTCCAAATGCAGTGAACGCTCCTCTTGTCGTTGGTATTTGTTTCTTTTCTCTTTTTTTTAAAATCTTATTTTGATATCACTGCCTTCTCTCTTCACCTATGTTAAAGTTGTTGACACGATATATGGGTAAATCCACAATTTGTAGTAATGTTCTTCCATAAACAAGATGGCGATCATTTGCCGTATTTTGTCCCATAAATGGTCATCTGCGAGGAGAGACAGCTGATGTGAGCTTTTATCAAGTGTTCTCATTCCGTCTTCTATCTGGTTACTTTTATGGGAGATATTACTCAGGTCATATGGTTACTGTTGTAGGACAGAATATCCAGGTCATCTGGTTACTGTTACGGGACAGAATATCCAGGTCATCTGGTTACTGTTATGGGACAGAATGTCCAGGTCATGTGGTTACTGTTATGGAACATAATATCCAAATCATCTGGTTACTGTTATGGGACTGAATATCCATGTTATCTGGTTACTGTTAAGGGACAGAATAGTCAGGTCATCTGGTTACTGTTATGGGGAAGAATAATCAGGTCATCTGGTTACTGTTATGGGGCAGAATAGCCAGATCATCTGGTTACTGTTATGGGGAAGAATAGTCAGGTCATCTGGTTACTGTTATGTGGAAGAATAGTCAGGTCATCTGGTTACTATTATGGGGCAGAATAGTCAGGTCATCTGGTTACTATTATGGGGAAGAATAGTCAGGTCATCTGGTTACTGTTATGGGGAAGAATAGTCAGGTCATCTGGTTACTGTTATGGGGCAGAATAGTCAGGTCATCTCGTTACTGTTATGGGGAAGAATAGTCAGGTCATCTGGTTACTGTTATGGGGAAGAATAGCCAGGTCATCTGGTTACTATTGTGGAGCAGAATAGCCAGATCATCTGGTTACTGTTATGGGGAAGAATAGTCAGGTCATCTGGTTACTGTTATGGGGAAGAATAGTCAGGTCATCTGGTTACTGTTATGGGGCAGAATAGTCAGGTCATCTCGTTACTGTTATGGGGAAGAATAGTCAGGTCATCTGGTTACTGTTATGGGGAAGAATAGCCAGGTCATCTGGTTACTATTGTGGAGCAGAATAGCCAGATCATCTGGTTACTGTTATGGGGAAGAATAGTCAGGTCATCTGGTTACTGTTATGGAGAAGAATAGTCAGGTCATCTGGTTACTGTTATGGGGCAGAATAGTCAGGTCATCTCGTTTTTGTTATGGGGAAGAATAGTCAGGTCATCGGGTTACTGTTATGGGGAAGAATAGCCAGGTCATCTGGTTACTATTGTGGAGCAGAATAGCCAGATCATCTGGTTACTGTTATGGGGAAGAGTAGTCAGGTCATCTGGTTACTGTAATGGGGAAGAATAGTCAGGTCATCTTGTTACTATTATGGGACAGAATAGCCAGATCATCTGGTTACTGTTATGGAGCAGAATAGCCAGATCATCTGTAACATGCTATTCGTCACACTATTTTGTCACAATCAAGATCGTCACGCTGTTATGTCAGAGTTTGCTCAATTCCATTTATGTTAGTGTTATTTGTTCGATCCTTCTATAAATAACCAGAGAATTTCAAGGAATGTTAATAATAAATAAATAACGAAAATAGGTGAACAATGGGCAGTCTTTGAACGAAAGAGAGAAAGAAAAAAATTAGGAGGGCACTAAACTACAGAAAAATCAAAGATGCAACAGGCACCCCGGAGATTCGATCCACGTCCATCTTAATGACGCCTTCATGTGGCCATTGGTACTTTTGTGGTCCACTTTCGTAACACGTTCACTTTCGCAGCAAGGATGAATACTTTGATAGGATCTCCCTAGTGCATTCTGCTTCTCTGACTTTTGTGTTGTCTCGACTCTTTCTTCTGTCTGTCTTTCTTTCTCTCTTGCCAGTACCTAACACTTACCGAATTCCGCCATTTACTTACCTCTTCGATAATTTTTCTATGATTATCTCTTCAACGCATTGTATTATCTATTCAGCTCTTCTCTGTTTACCATTATCTATTTACCTCTTCTATACATTTCATTTCCTGTTTACATCTTCAGTAAATTCTACTGTCTGTTTACATCTCCAGTAAATTCTACTGTCTGTTCACATTTCCAGTATATTCTACTGTCTGTTTACATCTCCAGTATATTCTACTGTCTGTTTACCTCTCCATTAAATTCTACTGTCTGTTTACATCTCCAGTATATTCTACTGTCTGTTTACATCTTCAGTATATTCTACTGTCTGTTTACATCTCCAGTATATTCTACTGTCTGTTTACATCTTCAGTATATTCTACTGTCTGTTTACATCTCCAGTATATTCTACTGTCTGTTTACATCTCCAGTATATTCTACTGTCTGTTTACATCTTCAGTATATTCTACTGTCTGTTTACATCTTCAGTATATTCTACTGTCTGTTTACATCTTCAGTATATTCTACTGTCTGTTTACATCTTCAGTATATTCTACTGTCTGTTTACATCTTCAATATATTCTACTGTCTGTTAACATCTTCTATTTATGTAATTATATTTTTATCTCTTCTATATATGTTTTTTTTTGGTTCGGTTTTTGCCTTCTGTTGGTGTTGCGCGTTCCTTTCAACCTATTTGGTTATATCAGAGCGCATTTACCATCCCAAAAAAAAAGTCAACTCTGTTGACTGCTAACCCGATCAGCGTTGATAGATACCAAGTCCTGAAAAGCACCAACATGATCTATCTGCTAGCATTAAGCCTTGAAAAGGTCTCGCCAGCTGCGCCAACGCCCGAGCTAGTCTGTGTTTAATATAAGTTATTAAATTTTTATCTCTTCTATATATGTTATTAAATGTTTATCTCTTCTATATATGTTATTAAATTTTTATCTCTTCTATATATGTTATTAAATTTTTATCTCTTCTATATATGTTATTAAATTTTTATCTCTTCTATATATGTTATTAAATTTTTATCTCTTCTATATATGTTATTACATTTTTATCTCTTCTATATTTAATTTTTATTTTTTTTTTTTATCTCTTTATATATTTTTAAATTTTTATCTTTTTTATATATTTTTTATTTTTTTTATCTTTCTATATTTTTTTTTATTTTTTTTTATCTCTTCTATATATGTTATTAAATTTTTTATATTTTTTTTTTTTTTATCTCTTCTATATATGTTATTAAATTTTTATCTCTTCTATGTATATTATTAAATTTTTATCTCTTCTATATATGCTATTAAATTTTTATCTCTTTGTTGCGTAGCAAAATGTGTGTTGCCTATAAATGTTCCGTGGATGATGTCCCATTTGCCACACAATGTTGAGGGTGTTATATTTCATCTGCTTTCCAAAGGTATAATAATACTGGCACTTGCAGAGTGGTGTATCACCCTCGGACACCAGGGATGATGAGGCAGAGTAACATGGTGTCTTTAGTCTGGTTTAAGTGTGTGACGTAAGGATAGAGTCAGATAGCTACAGTATCATACATGGACGTCACATCAGACCATACAACGTAGAAAGTCAATAAAGCTTTTAACAGCAGTGATGTTTTTTGGCAATATATATTGTGTACGCCACAATGACAAGATGCATGGACATCGTTATGCAGAAACATCACAGGTATAGTTTTTTTTTCATTGTATCATCGACGTAGTCAATTCAACAGGAACAGCATACAGCATCAAATAATGTAAATCATATGCCTTTTAGGATATCGTAATCAGCTGTACATGTAGTCAGGTAGTTTTTTTCCCCTTTCCATTTTTTTTAGTAGATATCAACTAGGAGATTAAATCTAGTCTCCTATATCGACCTCAACAAGACAGGCATGTTTTTTTGAGCGTCACATTATCGTCCTCTTTTTTCCTTAAACAGCAAAGGTATCAAACCTAGATCCATCAATAGAGTTTTTTTTTTTTTGGTCCTTAGGACAGGCATCAATCGATGCGTGACAATATAAGTGGATCGTGAGCTGAGCAAACTTGTCATATCATAGACTCTATAATGAGGCAGGCTAGGCAAAAGTGAACAAGACAAGATCGCGATTTTTTACTCAGCAAAAAAGGTTCAGTTACCTGTTCATCAGGAATTAAATCACATAAATCACATAGATCACATATGCCTCCAGGCACTTGGAATAACGTAGAGATATATCATCTCAAAAAAGAAGGAACAACAATAATGAGGACTCCTTTTTTTGAATAATATAAGCGAAGACGCTAGCACACCGCTACGTCTCGCCTTACCAGCATTTCTGCTTTTTCCCCTGGGCGGAAATCATTACAAACACTGCCACAACAAAGACATGCGCAGAACACCCGAATCGAATACAACTCAGCTAATTTACGAAACAAAGAATGTTTTTTTTTTTTTAAAGATTCGAACCTTAAAAGGAAATGACATCGCAAGTTGCCAACTGTTTCTAGGAAAACGCTCCATTTTGGTTATGACTTAAAATCGCTCACACACACAAACTATCAACAACCCTAGCTATCAAGATAAGACAACTTCCTGACGATGCTATCAAGATTAGACGACTGTAGAAATAAAAGTTTTTTACAATTCCATGAGTTACTTCCCATGCATTAAAAAATTGAATATAGTCAAAATGCATAGTCAGAATATATAGTCAGAATAAGTTTTTTTTTTTTTTTAGCGCAACACTCTTTTATTATTTTTTTTTTTTTAAATTTTTTTTTTTTTTTTTTTTTTTTTTTTTTTTTTTCTTTTTTTTTTTTTTTTTTTTTTTTTTTTTAAAAAAGGGGAATACATTTTTTTTTTTTTTTTTTTTTGTTTATATTGTTTTTTTTGTTTTTTATATTAGAAAAATAGATATTTTTTTTTTTTTTTTTTTTTTTTTTTTTTTTTTTTATTTTTTCCATATTTTTTAAATTTTTTATTTTTTATATTTTTTTTTTTATCTCTTCCATATATGTTATTTTTTTTTTTATCTTTTTTTTTTTTTTTTTTTTTTTTTTTCTTTTTTTTTTTTTTTTTTTTTTTTTCTTTTATTTTTTTAATTTTATTCTTTTTTATGTTTTTTTTTTTTTATCTCTTTATATTTTTTATTTTTTTTTTTATTTTTTTTTATTTATGTTATTAAATTTTTTTTTTTTTTTTTATATGTTATTTTTTTTATCTCTTCTTTTTTATTTTTTATTAAATTTTTTTATCTTTATATATTTATTTTTTTTTTTTATCTCTTTTTTATATGTTATTTTTTTTTTTATCTCTTCTGTATATTGTTATTAAATTTTTATTCTTTTTTTATTTTATTATTTTTTTTTTTTTTTATTTTTTTTTTTAAATTTTTATCTCTTCTGTATATGTTATTAAATTTTTATCTCTTCTATATTTTATTTTTTTTTTTTTTATTTTTATATATTTTTTTAAATTTTTATCTTTTTATATATGTTTTTAAATTTTTATCTCTTCTATATATTTTTTTTTTTTATCTTTTTTTTTTTTTTTTTTTTTTTTTTTTCTTTTTTTATTTTTTTTTTTTTTTTTTTATTTTTTTTTATCTCTTCTATATATGTTATTACATTTTTATCTCTTCTATATCTATGTTATTAAATTTTTATCTCTTCTATATATGTTATTAAATTTTTATCTCTTCTATATATGTTATTAAATTTTTATCTCTTCTATATATGTTATTATCTTCGTTTTATCCGTTTTACTTGTCAAAATTACATTACCGGTATATTATCTAATTTTACTTGTCAGCACATTACCGGTATATTATCTGTTTACTTGTCAACACGGGTAATATTATCCGGTATATTATCCGTTTACTTTTCAACACATTACCGGTATATTATCCGTTTACTTTTCAACACATTACCGGTATATTATCCGTTTACTTGTCAACACATTACCGGTATATTATCTGTTTACTTGTCAACACATTACCGGTATATTATCTGTTTACTTGTCAACACATTACCGGTATATTATATGTTTACTTGTCAACACATTACCGGTATATTATCTGTTTACTTGTCAGCACATTACCGGTATATTATCTGTTTACTTGTCAACACATTACCGGTATATTATCTGTTTACTTGTCAACACATTACCGGTATATTATCTGTTTACTTGTCAACACATTACCGGTATATTATCCGTTTACTTGTCAACACATTACCGGTATATTATCTGTTTACTTGTCAACACATTACCGGTATATTATCTGTTTACTTGTCAACACATTACCGGTATATTATCTGTTTACTTGTCAACACATTACCGGTATATTATCTGTTTACTTGTCAACACATTACCGGTATATTATCTGTTTACTTGTCAACACATTACCGGTATATTATCTGTTTACTTGTCAACACATTACCGGTATATTATCTGTTTACTTGTCAACACATTACCGTATATTATCCGTTTACTTGTCAACACATTACCGGTATATTGTCTGTTTACTTGTCAACACATTACCGGTATATTATCCGTTTACTTGTCAACACATTACCGGAATACTATCCGTTTACTTGTCAACACATTACCGGTATATTATCTGTTTACTTGTCAGCACATTACCGGTATATTATCTGTTTACTTGTCAACACATTACCGGTATATTATCTGTTTACTTGTCAACACATTACCGGTATATTATCTGTTTACTTGTCAACACATTACCGGTATATTATCCGTTTTTACTTGTCAACACATTACCGGTATATTATTGTTTACTTGTCATGCACACATTACCGGTATATTTATCTGTTTACTTGTCAACACATTACCGGTATATTATCTGTTTACTTGTCAACACATTACCGGTATATTATCTGTTTACTTGTCAACATATTACCGGTATATTATCTGTTTACTTGTCAACACATTACCGGTATATTATCTGTTTACTTGTCAACACATTACCGTATATTATCCGTTTACTTGTCAACACATTACCGGTATATTGTCTGTTTACTTGTCAACACATTACCGGTATATTGTCTGTTTACTTGTCAACACATTACCGGTATATTATCTGTTTACTTGTCAACACATTACCGGTGTATTATCTGTTTACTTGTCAACACATTACCGGTATATTATCTGTTTACTTGTCAACACATTACCGGTATATTATCTGTTTACTTGTCAACACATTACCGGTATATTATCTGTTTACTTGTCAACACATTACCGGTATATTATCCGTTTACTTGTCAACACATTACCGGTATATTATCTGTTTACTTCCCCTATTCCAAATCCTGTAAAAACAAATTGCAGCAGAAACTCACGTACAGTTTTGTCGTATGAGAGCTTCCTTGCAATGTCATTTTCTAGAGACAATATGCATAAAGAATTTAAGCGCTCTTCAGTCATGGTAGACCGAAATTTGTTTTTTTATAAAGCACAGCTTTGAAAAATTCCTTTCTGCTTCACAGCTCGTGATGGGCATTGTCAAGTACCGCTTAAGCGCAGTAGTAATATTGGGGAACACTTCAATTAGGTGTTGCTCACAAATAAGCTGAAGAACTTCTGCGCATTGCATTTTAGATGGCGTGTTTTCTTCTGTGTTCAGGGATTTCCTAAGGTGCAAATATTCTTTGAACTGATAACACTCGTTTAGTAATTTGTGGTCAATATCATCTTTGTAATACGATATTATAAGTTTAATACTGTCCTCATCAATTTCAGAATTGTTCACCAATTCTGAGGAGAACTTGAACCTTTTCGCAATCTGCTCATATGGGTCAATCCTCTTGCGTAACTGGATTATCAAGCAGTCATAGAGTTGATATAGAACTTCTATCCTAAATTTGTCAGCTCCTCTCAAAGAAACAATACCACTTGTTCCATCTGAAAATGTCCTTGTAACAATGCGTTTGGAAGCATCAGAATAACTTGAAGTGATATCTTCACACAAACCTTTTGCTTCTGATTCATAGTGTGCAATTCTATCGGCTGAATTTTCTCTGAGTTCTTTAACAAACGAAAGTAAAGATGAAAGCAGAAGATAACCTTCAAATATATCAAAACCAGGGGTTTGGAGTTTCTTACTTGTTTTGTTGAAACGCTCCAGCATTTCTTCCCAAACGACTATTAAACAATTCTGTATGAAATCATTATCAACTGTTATGGGTCAGTTTTCAAGGTCACTGTATTCTTTGAAATCACTGAATTTGCTTCCTGTTTCATGTTTCTGCTCAGTCTCTGCTTGTTCCGCGGTTACTTTCATGTTGACCACTGTGATCGTCATGTGTATCAAAAGCGTCAACAGTGGGTTGAATATTGCTAGAAAGAGCTCCCACAGTTTGTGCACAATCAGTGGCTTCAATGGTGTTTGCTTGGCTTGTTTCAACTGCAGGTGTTGACAAATTTGACATTGCCAAATAGTTTGTTAGTTTTTGACATTTAGAGATTTCGTCAGATCGCTTTTCCTTGAGTTTGCGTTTTTGGTATCCACTTAAGTACTTTCGTGAACTCATTGTTATTCCTCTAGGGTCTTGGCCTCTGTTAAAAGGGGAAAAGAATTACATTAGCCACAACAGAACAGCCAACTTACCGCGACACTCAACCTTTACAACATCTGTGCTACTGACTCTCAAACTTTGGGATTGTTGAAATATATACAACAAAAAATTAATCAATTTGAGTCGTGCGACTATTGTCGCATGCTTTGAAAGGAAAAAATTGTAGGTCTACTTTCTGAGAAAGCGTTTTTTCTTTTACGGCTAGCCTACATGATACTTTAATAACCTTTTAATTTTTATTTTAACTATTATTTTGTATTGAATTACACTATATTATTAATATTATTTTTTTTAAAAACCCCTTCTTATACAGTAGACTAAAAATGTTTAAGCAATATGGACTAAAGTTGCTTTTGGGGCCCCTCCGGGATTAGGGGCCCTGAAGCTTAAGCTTCATTAGTTTCATAGTAGATCCGCCACTGGCTACAAGAGTACATTTAGCGTTATTCACACCAGTTTTTACTGTGGGCCCTTTATAAGACAAAAATGAAATTATGCAATCTTGCATTACGTAATTGTCAAACAAATAAAGAAGAATAACATCATATAAAAACTTTTTACACTTGTTTAATATTTTAATAGTATCCCTAGCTTCATCTTCTACCTAGGACTAGTGATTAGATGTTACGGTAGGCCTAGTTTTGTTGCTTTTTGATCTGCCAGAATATGACTACGCCCACTCATCAACTAAATCTAATGTGTCTAGCTTTTCTGCACCGATTCCATTATTTGACAACAAACTGTGACTACCAAACAATAATCGTCAATGTCAGCAATGTTTCTAGGTAGTCTGACGCAAATATTCGCTTAGGAGACTTAGACAATGTAAATATAAAGCGTGACATATTTCTGTAGCAATAACAACGACAAACGGAAACACCAGAATCGTCACACAAATTGTGATAATAACATCAAACCACGCAAACGTGCTTCTTAACTACACTCAAATTAGTTGTTTAAATAGACCTAGTAGCGGAAGTCATTCTACGAGTTTTAAAATAAGAACTGCATTAATTAAACGGACGATTTTTTGGGGTTTATTCGTGATAAACTAAAAACAACGCTCTGACCGTTGCGCGGGCACGACGCGTTGCATTTTGCAACGCTGTGAACGTTGGTCAGGAGTTTAAGAGTTAGGCTAATGCTTTGATGCGGCTTTCCTGCAAGTCGGGGCAATGCAGCGTGGCTTTATGCTCCGTACGGAGCGAAGAAAAGAAGTGATGATGAAGCTATATTTATTACCTGTCTACGCCTCGTGTTTAGCATATTCTCTCTATGTGGAAATAACGACTTACTCGCGCCCCCTTTTAACTTGCAATACAGCATCATTTTCCAATTCTTTCACAAGTATGTGATTCTTTGTCAGCTCATAATAGAGGTGGTGTGTTGTGCACAGGAATTGTTTCGTGTGCACACAACGTTAATTAAATCCCCCAGAATATTTACTTCAGGGCTCCAATGTTTCTTCTTACCTTCATTTTGAATTTAGACTTGCACCTGAGAAGTGTGGCACGCGTGAATTAGTGTTTGGCTAGGCCGACGCCAGGAGAAAATAAGCCGGCATTCTGCAAGGAATCCAGCTCGAATTAAGAAGCGCGTGCGTCAGTTCATGTCTGCTTTTTACTTCTTTTTTTTTTAGTGGGCCAATGAAAATATGTGTAATAAAATTTGTGAAATTGGTTTCAAAATCTGAAGTTTCAAATTGCCATTTGATTGGCTAGTCGTATTCAGCTGAGCCAATCATCTCCCTGATATTGTAAACATTTATCTGGGGAAAATGTAACTGTTAAATATGGGGGGGGGGGGGGGAATTGGGGAGAGAATACATGAAATAGAGGTTAAATAGAAAAATGAAAGTAGATAAGAACGGTAAAAATTTACTAAAAAATCCTAAATCCAGTAGCATACCACATACCACATCCTTGCATATGAGCACCTAACAAACAGCAAACACCGCAGGGGTTAAACAAACACCACAAAGGTTCACTGAAAATTGTAAAACTATCACAAACAACAAACACCACAAAGGTTAACTGAAAATTGTAAAACTATCACAAACACCAGAAAGGTTAACTGAAAATTGTAAAACTATCACAAACAACAAACACCACAAAGGTTAACTGAAAATTGTAGAACTATTGCAAACAACAAACACCACAAAGGTTAACTGAAAATTGTAAAACTATCACAAACACCAGAAAGGTTAACTGAAAATTGTAAAACTATCACAAACAACAAACACCACAAAGGTTCACTGAAAATTGTAAAACTATCACAAACAACAAACACCACATAGGTTAACTGAGATTATACTATTATAAATCCATTAAAGTACTAAGTGCGGCAAGATAACACCGTGTACATCGCAACGCCGACGGAACAGACACAGTGCGCATGCGCAACCATGATATAGGCAAAAATGAGTAATCCAAGGGTGATGTTTTACAAGAACCAATAAAAACATAAACATCTGACCACGTGGTCTTTGTTAGGGACGAAACGAACGTAAACAATACCGTAGAACGAGGGTAAGTATTGACCTAAATACATAAAAATATAAGATACAGGAGCGACACTGAATATTGTCCAAATAGAACATAAAATATGTTAATTGGGATTAACCTATTTTCAGACAGTTTAAAATCTTCTCAATCTATATACAGTACATTAAATCAGTTGTTAGAACACATTAAAATTCGGTGTATTCCCACTGTGAAACGTGTAGTGTATGCTCTTATGTAATAAGTTTTTTTCTATGAAGAAAACCATGGTATAACCTTTTGTGTCTATATATATATATATATATATATATATATATATATATATATATATATATATATATATATATATATATATAGATATATATATATATATATATATATATATATATATATATATATATATATATATATATACAGTTGACATTAAAAAATCCGGCCATCGATAATCCGGTTCCTTCAGATTTCCGGCATGGATTTCGGAGCGCATTTTTAAATTTACCGCGTTGGCGCGCCACTGTTTTCTGGAGCAGTTTATGTTTTGATGCAGCTGTTTGGTCTTGCTTGCACGTGTTAACAGGCATTCCTGCTCATTCCTTCTCATTTTATCATTTATTTGCTGCTGTTTAGCCCCATTATGGATTCAGCAAATAAAAGAAGTGGTGTAAAACGTAAACATCGTGCATTGTCGATCGCAGATAAAGTATACAGGTAGTCATTTTCTGTTAAATATATACAGATTATATAACATAAAAAATCCGGCTTTTTCAAAAATCCGGCACTCCTCAGGTCCGGAGGTTGCCGGATTTTTGAATGTCTAAAATATATATATATATATATATATATATATATATATATATATATATATATATATATAAGTAATTGTCTTGAAACTTGCTTATTTATATATCAGTGAGCATGAGATCTGTCGCAGATGTATGATACAATTTTTGATAGATCAGATTTATGATATTAATAATGTTAATTTATTGCGGATAGTGTTATAAAATTTTACTATTTTTATACACCGACTTTAAAGTACTATCGCTCGGGATGTAATAAAGTTATCAAAAATCTCATCTTAAAATGTTTTAAAACACAATGATTAGTTTCCAGTTTTTGTGTTCACAACTTCACAAATAAAAAAGCTTTAGAGAATTTAAACATAGCATTAAAATCCAATATGGCTACTGCTGTCATGGCAACCAGCCACAATCAATTATAGCATCAACCGGTTTGTTATTGCTCTAAGTTTAAGCCTGCGATTGAAATCTTGCAAATATTTATGACAATAGCATCTCGATCTAGCCCCTCCCCTCATGGCAGCTACTGGATTAAATTCCAATTCAATGAAACACAGCTCATCCATCATACAAGTACTGACGTACGATAGGCGTTCAGAAAGTAATGCACCACATCGTTTTTCTCGGCTTATAATGAAGATAGAAGCATGAAATTTTGCACACTCCAAATATGGCATGTGCCAATTGTGTGCACCAAATTGCACCGCAAGCAGCCAAATAATACGGCTGCCCTAAACCGTTGAAATGGAGCGTGTTAGCAACTTGTGTTATAAGCAGCGAATTGTGATAGAATTTCTCGTTGCAGAGAAGGAAACTGTTGTGAACATTCACAAGCGTCTATGTGATGTGTATGGAAGTTTTGCAGTCGACAGGAGTACAGTCAGTCGCTGGGTTCAGAGAATCAAAGAATCAGGAAGTGGAGATACGGAGCTGCTTGATCGGCCGCGCTGTGGACGTCCTGCCACAGCCACCAACGCAGAAATGTTGAAATGCGCTGAGGGCATTATTCTTACTGATAGGCGAATCACTACTCAACAATTGGCCTTACAGCTGTCAGTCAGCATTGGTAGTGCAAATGCAGTTATAAAAACTCTCGGATTTTCTAAAGTTTGCGCAAGATGGGTTCCTCGAAGTCTCACAAATGACCACCGATTGCAAAGGAAAGCAATTTCTTCTGAATTGTTGGAGCGTTTCAATGCTGATGGAGAGAACATTTTGGCTAAGATCGTTACAGGTGACGAAACACTGGGCACATCATTTTGAACCTGAGACAAAAAGACAGTCAATGGAGCGGCATCATCAGCAATCACCACGAAGAAAGAAATTCAAGACAATTCCTTCAGCTGGAAAGGTCATGATCACTGTCTTTTGGGACATTGAAGGTGTGATTCTTGTGGACGTTATACCAAGAGGAGAGACAGTCAATTCGCAAGCTTACATTAAGACATTGAAAAAACTCAATCAACGTTTTCGCAGAGTTCGGCCGCACAAGAATCCAGCAGACCTGCTTCTCCTTCACGACAATGCGCGACCTCACACAAGTCTGGCAACACGGGACGCAATCACCAAATTGGGTTGGACTGTACTACCCCATCCACCCTATAGTCCCGATTTGGCATCCTCTGATTTTCATCTGTTTGGTCCACTTAAAGATGCACTCCGTGGGACAAGGTTTGAAGATGATGGAGTGATTCATGCAGCGAAGAAATGGTTACATGATCAATACAAAATCTAGTACGGGCTAGGAATACATGCACTTGTTTCGCGCTGGCATAAAGCCGTACAAGTTGATGGGGATTATGTTGAATCATACCGATGTTTACATGACATATCCATGTATATTGTGTATAAATTTCATGCTTTTTTAATAAACAGCTCCTGAGAAAAACGATGTGGTGCATTACTTTCTGAACGATCCTCGTAGTTGCGTCACTGCTAAACCCAAAAGTGACTGTCTTCGTTAGTTTGACGTCAAGAAACAGCCGTATTCCCATATTATTAACTGTCGGAGTAAAACGTCCTGTAACGATGACATGCAGAAAAACTGTCCAGCTTTTCTGGAAAATGCATAGAAGGCTCGCATTGCACTGTGAAAACTAAATTCAACACCAATTAAAAGAATTCGCATGCCTATCAATGTTTAATGGTGCATTAACCTTGACCTCTACACCCTGATACATGTGACTACAAAGATCCAATGAAGGTGAAACAGAGTGGACTAGAATATAATAACCACAGGAGAATTAGTGACGTCTTTAGCACATTCAGCAGGAAAAGTAAAACGTCATGGTTTCTCGTGGTGTTTTGACAGGCTACTTGCTCGTACACTGCTAGTGATGGGGGCCGGGGAGCGACACAATTACTGAGTTCTGAAAGATACTACCTTGATTAAAGCCGTACTAGGAGTGAGAGAACACTAAACAACAACAATTTGTTTTACCTGAAGTTGTTGCCTTCTTGTGGCTAGGCAAGTTCCTTAAAACGAGGTCTGTGGTGTAGGAGTCTGGAGTTGGAGTCGGTCGTTTTTTTAGTGGTCGAAGTCAGTCAAAAATGTCCGGACTTCAACTCCAAATAGTATGTGCCGTGTAAAAATTACAGTCGGAGTCTTACTTTCAAATCTTCAGGTCAGAGTTGGAAAATTTGTTGGCCGACTCCACAACCCTGCTTAAAACATGGACTGAAATCCGTTGCTTATATCAGAGTCCAATTGCCATTGTCAAGGATTGCCTCACCTGCTAAGAAGTAGTGGTCCAACAATGGCCAAAACTCAAGAATATCTAAACTCGGTCGTCAACAGGTGTTTACCTTCACACAAGATTACTCTTGGCAGAGATGTAGATAGAAGTGTAATGGTGCTTCTGTCCGAAGTGAGCGTTCACAAGATTATTTAGCAGTCAAGAACCATGCGGAATAGCGCTGAGCAATGGTTAACTTATATCTGTCCGTCGCATTTCGTGAAGGATTTAAGCAATGGTTTTTAGCCCGTTCAAGCCCCCAGCTGAGTTAATTCATCGAATTCCTCTTAAAATGGTATAGTTCTGTTTAGAGGTAAATATAAGTGCTTTCATACATATAAAAAACTGAAGCGACTATGATTGTTTAGTTTTAAAACAACATGTAACAATTTTAATAATGAATTAGTCTTTAACAGTTGAAATAATTATGGAAAAGATTGGTGACATTTTGCTGTAAATACAAGTTTTCATCACTGAGACGTAGGTGAGGATTTATCAAAGTCCGTTGCTTTCGCTTATTTGTGGCGACAGGGTAGAAGAGAGGATAGATAGAAGAAATAAAAGAGAGTACCAATCTCTTCCACAGTGTCTTTTTGCTCGCTGTGGGTGATAGTCCGACACTTGTAGGAAGAAATGTTTCAGGAGACTGAAATTTAAACTCTTCTCAGTTAAGTCAAGAAGCAAATCCCATCAAGGATCCTGAGAGTAGGTTAGGTCTTCAGCCACACTTCTCCTGATGTACTGATATGGCTCATGAGACCCCCAGCTGGTAATTAAGACAATGATTAACAACAACAGTTAACTACCAAGCAATACAGAACATTTAGTGAAAAGAAAGAAACAACAGTGAAATTCTTTTCTATGAATATATATTAGACCAAGCTAAATTGGTTACAGATAAACGAACGAGAGAAATACAAATATTTATATATATGGTTATATGTATACAGCACTGGGTAAAGGGAGATAAAAATAGTCTTACACAAAAGTTATGTTAATTATTAGGGTACCCTTCACGATGTCTGAGGTGTATGTCCTAATTCTAATCATTGACTGGTTTGACACAATATCTTTTAATGTTTGTCCTTTCTTAAAAAGCACTTATCATGAATGTTGCTGCTGCTGTATGACTTCACAATATTACTGCAAGTTTTCTCCCCCTGGCCAAGTTGCTGGAATAGTTCGTAGCTGTATACTGCAAGGTTTCACTACACAATAACGAGTTCACCTGCGTTCGTCACCACCAGGGAGCTAGGAGATACACACAAAGGAACAATCTATTTATCTCTCTGGTTAGAGGCAACAATTGTCCTGAGTGTGGTGTATAAACCAGGCTCAGATATCAGTCATATTATTACATAAATGACATGGACTAACGTTGAGCGCCATTCTTCGAGCTGCAAACATATAATATTAATAGGGTAGGGCATACATATATCATCCACTGTTGTAAAGGCATACAAAGATAACACAACAGTAAATATATGAATTCGATAAAATATACAACCATTAAATAAAAGATGCGGGAAGGGTAGTGCATATGCATTCTGTGAAACAACCTGAATGACATCAAAGGCATACAAAAATCATATAACAGTAAATATGTGAATTCCATAAAATATACAACCATTACATGAAAGTATGTTCATAAAGAAAGAACTGCATTGACTTAAAAGTAGTACAAACATTCAATAAAATTAATTGCATATAAGAATATAATAATTGAAAGCAGGTCAAACATCCAATACAAATAATTGCATATAAGAAGATATGCATTCATTAATGTCCAGCTCACCCGCTTTGTTCCAATATGGCAGTTTGGCTTCTCAAAGACGGCAAATGTATGCAGTTCTCTTGCACTGTGGTCTGACAAATTACACGCTACAAGTTTCCGCCGGGGCTTGCAGATGTGAGTAAAGACATATCCGATATATACTTTTATACTTGTAACAGCGATCACTGACCTCATCCAGGTCAGGAAAACCCGGGCCTACTGGGTCATGGGTGAATGTCCTGCCAGCCGTTGTACATAGCGATGGGTCGCTGGGAAATCCTTGATATTCTGGGTCATTGTGCGGTCCCACCTTGATCATTTGGAGATCCCCGGCTATCTGGGTCATTGGCCTCTCGGGTAATATACCCAAACGTCAAGTAACTGGAAAACCCCCGGTATCTTGGGTCATTGTCCTATCTGGCATTAGAAATCATGAGAGAGAGAGAGAGAGAGAGAGAGAGAGAGAGAGAGAGAGAGAGAGAGAAGAGGTTGGCGAAGAGTTTCGCGGCACTATTTTACACGAAAACTTAACTCTAGGTGAGTCCTGTCGCCGTAGTTTTCGTCACTTCTTGGTGATGAGTGTACTTCTCTCACATGAGTGGCGTAGTAACTTCAGTACTTCGAACCGTCTGATAACTTGTAACCAAGTATTTTTAGAAAAAATATAAAGACAAATACCTCTGCTAAGTACACTGAGTTGGAAGCTTAACATGCGCATCCTCTCGCTGTCCATCCACCAATGTTAATCTCTCAGAAGAATTAAATTCTTGAGTACACAACGTAACTCAAGAAAGATGATTAACATTCACCAATATTCCTCTGGGTATTAACTGGGAAAATGTGTCTGGACAGCGCGAATAATGATTTGTGTCTGAACTAAAATTAACAGGCTACATATATCTCATAAAATGATATTAGCGGTTTATGAATATACTATTTTCGTGTGTTGAGGTAGCCAGCCTCATATATAACCACTTAGCAAGAAAACATGTTAATTCGCATTTGTAAAAGAAATGTTTACAACTTACCCCAAATTTTTGGGTTATACACAATCTCCTAGTACAGGTTTCGGATGGACACGAGCAATTTCGGTGCATATGCTCTCGAATCAATTTCGTCTGAGAAATTCCTCTTATGGCGGTGTTCTATGAATCAAATATTAGACAAACATAAAGGTATGTCCCCAGGCACTTGTAAGAAATAAAGAAGTAGAAAACCAGACATCAGAAAAACAACAGACGTGAGTGGCTTACCCAGGACCTTCCGTGCGACAACCCCGCCTAGCTATGCAAGCGAATAGTGTGATTCGCTTGCATAGCTAGGCGGAGTTGTCGTACGGAAGGTACGGGGTTCGAACCCTGGGTAAGCCACTCACGTCTGTTGTTTTTCTGTTGTCCAAGTGTTCTACTTCTTTATTTCTTACGAGTGCCTGGGGACATACCTTTATGTTTGTCTAATATTTGTTAGCTGTTTGCGGGCCTCGGGTTTCCCTTCCTTGTGTGTTATAAATGTTCTATGAATCACTTGGTCTGGGATATTATTTCTCTTAAGACTGATGATCCAATTTCTAGGTTTACAGTCTCTGTATTTATAAAGGCGGGCTTACTTGTTAAGGTACTAAGTTTCCCAAATACTTCGATCTGTCACTTATAAGTATAGAATTCTAGGTCCGACCCTTCTCTTTCTGGCTTTTTGGGAGTTGTTCGTTTGAAGTTGCGAAGCTGTCTGTTCTGTGTCTCTGAGTTCACTGGATTTTATTTTCAATTTCCAGTTCACATCACAGATTGTACTTCCCGGCAAACTTGCCAATGAGATTCATTGTATATTCCGGCTCTCACTTCAATCCAATCGTAAGCTCTTTTCGCACTACGTGGGTTGGGGTGTTTAAATTCATAATTTCCCCGGCGTGTTTAAAATATTAAATCTAATGTTCTCACGCGTGACCTCTTTATAATAACACTTAATATTTCCGGTGACATCTTGTGCACTCTCGCAAACAAATGTGTGAACTGATTACCTGTCTAAGTGCCTTCCGTCACTATTGTTTACCCAGACAAATTATATATATAAATTATCTGTGATAATTGTAGTGATTTCTAAATACAATATCTAAATTAATATATAACAGTATAGGGCATAAAGGCAAAGATAAGAAAGTACAAAAGAATTTTCTGCTAGAACGGTTGGTGCCGCCTACGCCTTCAGATTATTATTTGCTAACGAATAGCCGAACAAAACGGTACCCAATTTTTCAAATTCGTCCTTGACATAAACACCCACTTTTCCTAGTTCTAAGAAAATATTTGCCTAAAATGCATTGTGGAACGAGGAGGGGCAAGGATAGATGAAATGCTAATTTGTTTCGCATTGATTGTAAACTAAAAGCCAACTGCAGCACAGTGGCAAGCCTTGCCTTAGGGGTTTCCCCAAATACAATGAAAAAGTTAGAAATGTAGACACTACGGTCATGTAAACATGGTAAGCTCTTATTATGAATGACCTAAGCTCTCGTATTCAGCTTGATATTACATGGAAAAAGAGTGAACGAGAGGTAGTTTAAA
This sequence comes from Oreohelix idahoensis, assembly GCA_024509875.1. Lineage (NCBI taxonomy): Eukaryota > Metazoa > Mollusca > Gastropoda > Stylommatophora > Oreohelicidae > Oreohelix > Oreohelix idahoensis. Next base: position 341,307 of record JAMPIV010014754.1, read on the forward strand.
AATAAACAACTAACATTAAAAAAAAGATAGAATTTTTAACCAAACCACATAGCCCCTTAAAAATCGTAGATTCGTGTACTTGAATACTTGCTGACCAAAAAATGTTATTAGTTATCTAAATAGTCCCTTAACTAATCAAATAATGATAAAACCATACATAGAGATCAGAGATACTGTCAGGTCAAGTCATATCTGCTTAGATTGGATCGCCTATTTTTTGGGAAAAAAGTAGGTGACAGAAAGGCTAGGATGATACAGTGAATCTGATTGGGTGACATTTGAAGTGAGACGAAATATTATTGGCTGACCTTTGAATAAACATAAATAGCCTAGTAACGTAGAAAGGTTTGAATGATATTTTTTGAAAGACTGTTTACCCTTGTAAAATTAAAAGTGATTGGCCAACTGAATCGATATTGTCAGAATAAGCGTTAGGGGGGACGCCATTACTAGAAAAGTTTTAACAGTGATAGATGAGATCAGGCTGTGCTTTTAAATACATTTCTGGGCAGCCTGGACAACAAAACAGATCGAAACTGTGTCAGTCATCGTCTCTGTGTATTTCATTGAACAAAATTGTGGTAAGATTGACATTTATTAATCTGTATTTTATATAAAAATTGAATGTGAAATAATAATATATGTCTGGACATGAGTGGGTCTATAGCGAACATGAGGCAAAGCCTAAAGATTGATCCACCATGTGATAGACTGTCAGAGAGGTGTAAAAATACAAGAATATGTATGATTGTCATAAAGGAGCATAACACCTATCCTATTATATGGAAGAGATTACAGCTGGAATTGCAGTGGCGTTGTAACTATTAGGGGAGAGGAATACTGGTGTACATTGTCACATCAAAAGAAAATGGTGGCATAGGTTTGTATAAGGATATGACCCTTTTTGTTTGTTTGTAATGTACATGTCCTTAACTGTGGACTATTGGTGTATGCTAGATATTACGAAGGATGCATACCTTCACATTTCAGAGGTCCTGGGTACTGACGTTAATGTGGTACCAAACGCTTGAAAACTGATTGATTCAGGACTCTGCCTGTTTACTGCGAGCCCATGCTAGTGGCCATTGCCTATCAAACAGGGAAAAGATTGTCAAGCGAGCAGAGGAAAGGTTCAACCTGTATTCTACTGACAAGATAAGTTCTCGTTCGGCACCTGAAAGCTCAGCTACAGAACTTTAAAAGAAGAAATATAAAAAGTGACAGTGAATCAAAACTGGGACAAATATTTAATAGTTCCACAAGTGACAAATAGAAACAAACATTACTAAAAGGGCATGATTTCAAACAACAACCTAGTGGTACTACCAGTATTACCTTAAAGTAGGAGAACACTACAGACGTATATGAGAATAATATTTTTATGTATTGTCAGAGGATCTATTGTGCTATTTGACTGATGTAATTTATTATTTTGATTTCACTTTTAAATTGTCGATCCTGATTCCAAATAAATTAGAATCAGGATAATAAAATTGTAAAAATCATATTTACACAAAATTCAACCACAGTCTTAAATAAGATAGCCTTTTAGAGTGTCGTTTGTATGTTATTGTGGTAGTACTGTGTGCTGTTGTGAATAATAAACTATTTGTTTGTATGTTTGTTGATTTTTGTACATTACACTCTACATTCATAACCCTAGACACAACACGAAGTCATTTAATAATAATAATAAATACATTTTGAATGAGATTAAAAAAAAAGGTGGTAGCGGAAAGGTACCCTGAAAAGTTCACAATACTATTGGGTATATTCAGGGACCTTCATAGCTAATCTCATTTATTCACATATTAATGCCTAACAACAAATTCATAACATCAAATCCACCACAATAATGATACAGACAGGGTCCAGCGGATGCGATAATCTAATTATCACCCATCCTTCAGACGGCTTTCTTTGCGTATTCGTGCGCTATACCGTCTTGGGTAAACACCGTCATCAGCTTTTCACCTGGGGTCAAATGTTGGACCGACACGTTTCAAAGGGTGGTCAGACTGAGAGAATAGATAAACGTATTACCACTGACCGGTGATAATGTCCGGGTATTGTTATGATAATACCACAATTTACCTGGCGGGACGTAAATAAGTCTGAGGAGTGGTAAAGGAAAAATGTAAGAGATAAAGATAGTCCCATAGCAGATACTTCCTTAAGGGAGTGGAGTGTTAGAGAAATCACCCTACTAGATTCAGCATAGAGCAAAATAATGAATGAAAGGACACAAAATTGTCATATAATTAGCGAAATGAATGGGAGAAGGAGAAAAATGAAGAAAGGAAGGGATACTGCCGGAGTGGCTGAAGATGTGAGAGATCACACAAAATACATGCACAAACCATTCTGTCATAGCCATTCAAAAATAAGTGGGTCAACTGTACTACAGTGTTTGTTTTCAACTTGGTTTGGATTTAAGGACTATCTTCATAGCACACGGACAACTGCATCAGCGCTCCGAACATCTCCTTTAGATCACACAAGGACGATCTCAGCACAGTGTACGAACTCCATAGCACCGGTGAGGATCCCAACGTCTGTATACATGAATCACATTTATAAATATTTTTGTGGTAGGTAGGTTTCCTAATTTTTAAATGTTGCCAGCATTGATAAATACAACGTTGATAAATACAGTGTTGATAAATATTTAAATGATATGATTCCTAAATGGGACCACTTATTGTAATAAATACAGTGTTGATAAATACAGTGTTGATAAATACAGTGTTGATAAATACAGTGTTGATAAATACTAAGCTTTGAAAAGGACTATCAGCTAGAATGGTGAAACCCTGAACAGAGCTAGTCCTAAAAAGGACTGCTAGTTACGTCGATGCTGCGTACAATTCAACAGCTAGCAACCATTATAGATAAGAAAAACTCTGACGTCTGAGACATGACGCGACTTCGAGGTGCTGGAAGATACCATCTTCATCAAAACACGGATTGGATATATATATATATCACAATGGTGATGGAGGAAGGTGGAGAATCAGCGGGCCTCTAGAATGAAGAAATGCACTGTTTTCATGTAATTTGGGTGCGGAAACACCATATACTCTAATATCCCCCTAGTGCTGTCTGAGAGCTTCTGAGAATAGAATGCACATAAACATTGCTTCTATAGGCATGTTAAAAGTGGTGATTACATGAGAGTTTTTGTACGCGGCTAGAAAAACTAAAAACGACAGAAAACAAGATTGCATAAGCGCAGAAAGTGCTTCGGCCGAGGCTTTCTGCAGTCTGATGGCTCTTATGAAGTGTTGAAAGAAAAATAGCCTAAACATAACCCATCTTAGCCTGAATGGGATATTCTGTAGTTAAATATGAGATACTTCCACGGTTACCAAGCTGAAACTACAGCCATTAAACAACTTGTCGATAAATTGTTCGTTAATAGTTAGCCCGAATGATCTATCATCAGTATAACTCTTCAGCTACCCAGGGAACAAACTTATATGCCAAGTCTCTCTATCACGTGCCATCAGCTCAAGGTCTTACCATGCGATCTTCATTCTCGTCATGCCTGTCTCCAGTTCTCTTCTCTGTGTGTCTCCCTGTACCTCTCTTATGCTGGGGGTTCCAGAGACAGGGACTGCCTTGTAACGCTATCGACAAAATGATCCGTTGCTAATTTAATGAATGATTGCTTTTTTAATGGTAGTCTAGTAGATAAAACGTTTGATTCGAAGACTGTTTAGATGGTGGAGTAGGTAGCTCAAAGAATTATTAATCAACTGATTGTATGTTGTTACTTGACTAGTTGGCTTCTTCTCAGATCATATTTGTCAATTAAATTAATAACCAACATTCCGCTAGTCTGGCTTTTTCCTTCGCTGGCTTGCAACTTGTTTGTTTTCTTTGTTGCAGAACTATATTGCCAGATTGATTCACATATACAGCTCAGATGTCGTGTATTTTGGCTCAGGTTAATTCTCAGACACCTGTCTACATTTGTCTGTTTCAGGTTCTCCGTTCTCGTGCGTGGTTGACAGAATTGACAACAGCTTCATCACAGCTTTTGGTACCGGCCTGGTTGGTGGTCTTAGCGGACAGGATGAAAGTTTTACTGTTGTGGCTAAGTCTGGAACTGCTAGTGAGTATGGACTACGATGGTGATGACGATGGTGGTGATGATGATGATAATGATGATGATAATAATGATATATATGGTGATGGTAACGATGATGATAATTATGACGACGATGATGATGATGGTGATGATACTGATCTGGTACGTGGTCTCAGTGGAGAGAATAAAAGTTTTACTTTCTAATTACTATTACACTTCGGTATTCTTTAAAAAAACATCGGCCTCAGTGATATTTTCCCTGTCAGTTTCTTTGTGTTGTTGTACGGGTCGTTCATATTGTTGTTTATGTTTGTTTGTTTTTGTTTTCGCAGCATCTTCCTCTTCTTCTCTAGTCAGTTTGTCAATATACTTCCTGTAGTCCCTTCTTGTGCATCTTCTTCTGTCTTTGTTCGTGTCTATGGACACTTCATGAGCCTTGGACCTTGAACGTTTGGTTTTGCTTCTGCTTAAATCTACTTTATTTTATATTACCGATGGCTTCTGTTGGTATCCATGCTTTGTGCTGGTGTTCGCTTTTTCGTATAACTTCTCTACCACATTTCTCAATCCACATAGTTTTGATCTGTTGCCAGTGGTCTTCTGTATTCACTGTATCTTCTAGCTGTTGGAGCACCTGCTACTAACAGGATATCGGAACTTCAAGCTGTTGTTATCTGTTCCTATCTTTACATTTAAGTGATACTGCTGATACTATATAGTCGTGTTGCCTCGTTTTCCGTTCTAGGTGTTTGTTGTGCTTCCTTTGACAGAATTAGAGCCACCCTTTGATTATGGTGTCCGCTTTCTTCCTCGCGTCCCGAGGACATTACAATTTATCATTTGTTCATTTTTTTCTATTTCCTGCCACGTTGTTTTGCACACTCCTAGGATGTCAGTTTTAGTTTCTTATTTCTGCGGCCATGGCCACCTGTGCAGTTGTTTCTTGTTTGTTTAGTGTACGATCGTTGCAGGTGCCAAATGTAGAGATTTTTCTAGAAGATAAAAGGTGAGTCAGTGACCCTTCAGGCTTCCTCTAGATTGCTTAATTCGCCTGGTTGTCGTAGAACATTATTCTGTCTTGGCTGGCCGAGCGATTAAATTATCAACTTTGGTTGATATGACCATAAATTTTGAAGTTTATTTGGTTTAATTTCCTAGAAAATGAAGCAGGTACCCCCATACCTACTGTCCCTACGTCGCCTTCTATATCATGCCTAGCAGATTACAGTATTACTAGTCTTAGCTTTCCTTTCTGACCCCTGTAACACACGTACAAGATTTCACTAACACGACCAAGATTTCACTAACACGACAAAGCTTTCACTAACACGACCAAGATTTCACTAACACGACCAAGATTTCACTAACACGACCAAGATTTCACTAACACGAGCAGATTGTCCTGTTTCTCAACATTAGCAGATAGTTCTCATTGAAGTCTGCGACCAGTTGTTAGTGTATCAAGAACAAACTATCAACAAGCAATCAGCTGTGCCGGACATCAGGCCAATCAAGCAGTGTGGCATTGTTTTTGTTTCTTTTTCCCTTAACCAACGGCACTTGGGCTTTCAGCCCTTCGGCCCAATGACATGTCATTGCGAGGCTGGGGAGCCTGTGGACTTTCCTTCCAACCCGGTCAGGAGCTTCGCTCCTTCCCATCCACAGAGGGTTTATCTCAGGAGCCGTTCAGGTTATTCAGTCAAAATCCCGGTCGTTGACACTTTTTCAAATGCTGACGCCCGGGCTTGAACCTTGAATACCTGGTCGCCAGGGCAACGTTGTAACCATTACACCAGCGCGGCTCCCCGCATTGTGGCTAATAGTCCTTGAACACACAAACATGTGACCACCTTGACAAAATTGTGATTACTGATCACACAAACATGTTGGTCCTTTGAAAAAATTGTGATTACTGATCACACAAACATGTTGGTCCTTTGACAAAATTGTGATTACTGATCACACAAACATGTTGGTCCTTTGACAAAATTGTGATTACTGATCACACAACATGTTGTTCCTTTGATAAAATTGTGATTCATCATCTCATCTCAGCCCGTAACACGTCATGGGTCGTAGGGGTGCCATGGTGGAAGCATCAGCAGACAGGGTCCTCCACTGCTCTCTATCCTCAGCAATGCGTACAAGTGTGGAAAAACCGTGTCCTGCCCATTCTTTGATGTTATCAGCCCAGGATTTTCTCTGCCTTCCTCTTCTCCGTTTACCTTCGACTGTTCCCTGAAGGATCGTTTTCGAAAGGGAGTCATGACGAGTTACATGCCCAAACCAGGCAAGCTTTCGACGTTTCACTATTGACAAAAGTGGTTCTTGGTGGCCTGCATAGGTGTTTATCTTCTCTCTAACATAGACATTTGTTTTGTGCTCTTTATAGCAAATGCGCAAAATTCTTCTATAACATTTATGCTCGAAAGCCTGAATCCTTCGCTCCGTATCTGCCGTGAGTGTCCAGCCCTCACACCCATACAAGAGAATAGATAATACAAGTGATTTGTATAATTTGATCTTCACAGGAAAACTGATGTTACTTTTCCAGATCACATTCAACCTTGTCATGGCAGCTGAGGCCATCTCAAGTCTTGTCTTTATTTCTTTACTTGATCTTCCATCACTACATATAGTGGACCCGAGATATTTAAAGGTGTTAACTTCTTCTAACGTTTGCCCATTTAACGTAATGTTGGTCGGAACATGTTTCTTGTGGCTATTCACCAATATCTTGCTTTTTTCTATATTAATTTCCATCCCATACGTTCTTGTTACTTTCTCCAGTCTAGAGGTAAGGTCTTGAAGTTCTGATTCTGATCCAGCTATCAGATCAATATCATCAGCAAAACGTAGGTTGCACAGAGGTCGGCCTCCAATCGATATGGTTGATTTATAATCGTAGAGAGCCTCCTGCATAATATGTTCTAGATATATATTAAAGAGCACTGGTGACAGGATACATCCCTGGCGAACTCCTACAGTTGTTTTGAAAAATTCTCCAGTGTCGTTGCTTGCAAAAACAGCACTGCTTGCGTTCATGCCAGACTCGATCGAAGGCTTTTGTGAAATCGATGAAGTTATGGTATAAATCGTGTTGATGTTGGAGATGTTTTTCGATAAGTAATCTAATATTGAAGATTTGTTCTGAGGTACTTCTTTTTGGTCTAAAGCCAGCCTGTTCCTCTGACAAGATTTCTTCTGATTTCTGTCTTATTCTGTTCAAAAGTATCTTTAACATCACCTTACTTGGATGACTAATAAGGCTAATGGTTCTGTAGTTCTTGCACATTTTTAGATTTCCTTTCTTTGGAAGCGGTATTACTAATGACTGCGTCCATTCTTTTGGCCATTTTTTTTGTACTCCATATCTTCTGGCAAATTGTTGTCATGATTTTTACTATATCTGGTCCTCCATATTTCAAGAGCTCTGCTGGGATATTATCCACACCCGGTGACTTCCCTCCTTTCATCGAACATATAGCCTCTTCCACTTCTTCCCGTAATATTGCTGCATTTCCGAGTTCCCTGTTTTCGCACTTAATGTTGTTTATTATGCCTAAGTCAGTGTCAAGTTTACAGTTATATAATTCTTTACAATATTCTGTCCACCTTCTCATTACAGCTGTTTTTTCATTGAGCAGAGCCCCATTGCTATCTTCTATGACAGTTACCCTGGGCTGTTGGGATTTTGATAGTTTTCTTAATGTGTCAAAAGCTGCCTTGCTGTTACCTTTTATTAGCCCCGTATTAATGGACTCACATTGATCAGCTACCCATTTTTCTTTGGCCTGTTTCATTTTCTTCCTAATATTTTTATTCACCATACTGTATTGCCATGCTGCTTCAGGAACCTCTTTCTTAGCCTTTTTCATTTCCCGCCGTGTATCACATAACTTCAGAATGTCATCTGTAACCCATGGTTTGTTTATTTTCTTTCTTTTACCAAGTATTTCTGTTGCTGATTCAATGAGCACGTCTTTCATGTTCTCTGTGATTGAGTTGATATCATCCTCCAAAAAGTTGAGAGCTGCGAATTTTCCTCCAACAGTTGCCTCAAAGATTCCCGCGATTTCTGGATCTTTCAGTTTGTCTAAATTGAATCTTAACTGAGAACATCTGTTTTGATTATAGTTCTTTTTAAGTTTAAGCTTGAGCGTCATCAATACCATGTCGTGATCACTACCAATGTCGGCGCCAGGAAAAGTCCTAGTCTTGGCTTTATTAATACTGGACTTGAATCTTTTGGATACAAGAATAAAATCAATTTGGCCATGTATCTCAGTTTTTTTGGGGCATGCCACGTTGTTCTTCTTGATAACTTATGAGGAAATAGTGTATTTGCAATGGTTAGTTTATAGTTGCTGGCAAATTCTAGTAGCCTTAGTCCTCGATCGTTGGTTTCACCTGTCCCAAATCTCCCCACTGTACCAGCCCAGTGACCGTATGCATCTGGCCCTATTTTAGCATTCCAATCACCTAACACGACGAGAAGATCTTTCTTTGGAATTTTCTTAATTGCTTCATCCAGAATGTCATAAAATGTATCAATTGCCTCATCCTCATAGTCAGTAGTGGGGGCATATACCTGTATGATGGAGATGTTCTTTGGATGTGCTGCAATACGAATGGTGATAAGCCTGCTATTTATTGGGGTGCAGCTGATGACAGAGTTCAATCTATCTTTATGTACAATAAAACCTACTCCATGCTGATGTTTAGACTCATCTCCACTAAACCAAATTTTGTGACCATCATCCGTTATTGATTCACCTAATCCTGTCCATCTGACTTCTGCTAGGCCCAGGATGTCCCACAAGTATCTAACAAGTTCATGTGTTAGTTCTTTGACTTTTCCACACGCATATAGCGTGCGTACATTCCAAGTTCCAACAACAAAACTTTCTCTTGGAAGTTTCAAAACAGGTGTTTGTACCCCATTCGTTGACTTATCACTCTCAAGGGGCAATGAGAGCGCCTATGAAAGTGATTACTGAACACAAAAACATGTTGGTCCTTTGACAAAATTGCAATGTGAATTTTTTTTTAAATTATTGCAGATGACATTGATGTTAAAATTGATGGTCCGTCCAAAGTTGATGTTCAAAGAAAAGACAACCCTGATGGATCGGCGAACTTCAACTACATGCCAATGACCCCCGGTGCTTACAATATCAATATTAATTATCATGGTAAACCTATTAAAGGTTCGCCTTTCGTGGCTAAGATCTCAGGTTTGTCAAATTTGTGATTTATGTGCGAAATGTGGGGTTTGTGTGTGAGATGTTTGACTGGTGTATAAAAGTGGGATATGTGTCTGAAATGCGTCATTTGTGAATGAATGTGTTATTTGTGTGAGAAATGTGTTATGTGAAATGTTAGATTTCCATGTGAGAAGTGTTACTTATGTGTGATTTGTTTGTTATTGTGTGTATTAAGTGTGAGATTACGATTGTGTATGAAATGTGATATTTATGTGCGAAATGTGTGATTTTTATGTGAAATATGGTATTTGTGTGAAATGTGATTTATGTTTGAAATGTGTGATTTGTGTGAGGTGTCTGTGAAATGTGTTAATTATCTGTAAAATGTGTGATTTGTAAGTGAAATGTGGGATTAATTATTATTGTGAATTGTATGTGAAATGTGATTTGTGTGTGAAGTGGGTGATGTCTGTGCGAATTGTATGATTCATGTGTGAAATGTCCTTGTGTGTGAATTTCACAATTCACAGTCAAGGACATTTCACACATGAATCGTGTGTAATGTGTGTAAAATGTGTGATTTGTGTGTGAAAGTGAGATTTACATGTGCAATGTGGCATTTATGGGATATTATATGTTATTGTGTGAACTTGTATGTGTAACTGTATTTCCCCTTTTATATGTTGCTATATGAAATGAAGATGTGTGGATGTTTGAGTAACTGTATCAGATTGTATGTGTGAATAAATGTTTATATGAAAGATTGTATGTGCTATCATGTTATTGTAAGTTTGATTGTATGTATGTTCTTCGTCGTTCACTATGAGGTAACCACATCACTGATAGTAGAATTGTGTCATGTGAAAATAAAAGTAAGATTATTTTTATTGTTATGTATGTGATAATATGTGATAATCTGTGATAAAATATGATAAAATGTGATAATATGTCTGATTCGTATCTGGAATCGTATTTACGGTTATTCTCGGAACGGTGTATAGTTATAACAGAATTTTCAAGTGATTACATGTAGTATTGTGTGTACGATTCCATGTAAGATTATGTTATAATTGTTTGATTGTATATAGGATTAAATGTTTGACTGTATATAAGACTAAATGCTTGATTGTTTAGGACTCAACATTTGATTTTATTGAAGACTTAAACAGCTTGATGATCTAGATTTTACAAATGACTTGGCTCTTTTGTCCCATAACCATAACCAGATACAAGACAAAATGAAAATACTCGATGAGAGGTCACAAGTGGGCCTGAAAATATACCGGGAGAAGACAAAGATAATGAGAATAAATGCAAGAAATGATAACATGGTTGAACTTGAAGAAACACCAATATAAGATGTAGAATCGTACACATATCTTGGCAGCAATATAGACAAAGTTGGAGGGACAGACAATGATATCAAAATAAGAATACAAAAAGCAAGAGGAGCTTTCATTGCACTGGGAAACATATGGAGAACAAGAGAAATCAAATCCAACACAAAAATAAAAATCTTCAACTCAAATGTCAAGTCAGTCCTACTGTATGGCTCTGAGACATGGAGAACAACAACAACAAAAAAACAACCAAAAAGCTACAGACTTTTATAAACGAGTGCTTGCGTAGAATAGAAGGACTGAAATGGTATGACAAAGTCACAAATGTGGAACTGATGACAAGAACCAGACAAGATGGATAGGACACACATTGAGGAAACCTGTTGATAGCATTACAAGGCAGTCCTTGTTCTGGAATCCACAGGGAAAGAGAGGCAGAGGTAGACCAAAAAACACATGGAGAAGAGAACTGGATACAAAAAAATGATGAGGAAAACATGGAAAGAACTTGAGCGGATGGCACAGGACAGGAAGACGTGGCATGTGTTTGTTGAAGGCCTATGCTCCCTGGAGAGCTAAAGCAGTACTGGTTGACTGTTTGATTGTGTATAGGACTAAATGTTTGATTGTGTATAGGATTAAATGTTTGATTGTGTATAGGACTAAATGTTTGATTGTGTATAGGACTAAATGTTTGATTGTGTATAGGACTAAATGTTTGATTGTGTATAGGACTAAATGTTTGATTGTATATAGGACTAAATGTTTGATTGTGTATAGGATTAAATGTTTGATTGTGTATAGGACTAAATGTTTGATTGTGTATAGGACTAAATGTTTGATTGTGTATAGGACTAAATGTTTGATTGTGTATAGGACTAAATGTTTGATTGTATATAGGACTAAATGTTTGATTGTGTATAGGACTAAATGTTTGATTGTGTATAGGACTAAATGTTTGATTGTGTATAGGACTAAATGTTTGATTGTGTATAGGATTAAATGTTTGATTGTGTATAGGACTAAATGTTTGACTGTGTAGGCCTATAGGACTAAATGTTTGATTGTATATAGGACTAAATGTTTGATTGTGTATAGGACTAAATGTTTGATTGTGTATAGGACTAAATGTTTGACTGTGTAGGCCTATAGGACTAAATATTTGATTGTATATAAGACTAAATGTTTGATTGTGTATAGGACTAAATGTTTGATTGTATATAGGACTAAATGTTTGATTGTGTATAGGACTAAATGTTTGACTGTATATGACTAGATGTTTGATTGTATATCAGACTAAATTTTTGATTGTGTATAGGACTAAATGTTTGATTGTATATAGGACTAATTTTTGATTGTGTATAGGACTAAATGTTTGATTGTGTATAGGACTAAATGTTTGATTGTATATAGGACTAAATGTTTGATTGTGTATAGGACTAAATTTTTGATTGTGTATAGGACTAAATGTTTGATTGTATATAGGACTAAATGTTTGATTGTGTATAGGACTAAATGTTTGATTGTGTATAGGACTAAATGTTTGATTGTGTATAGGACTAAATGTTTGACTGTATATGACTAAATGTTTGATTGTATATAAGACTAAATTTTTGATTGTGTATAGGACTAAATGTTTGATTGTATATAGGACTAAATTTTTGATTGTGTATAAGACTAAATGTTTGACTGTGTATAGGACTAAATGTTTGATTGTATATAAGACTAAATTTTTGATTGTGTATAGGACTAAATGTTTGATTGTATATAGGACTAAATTTTTGATTGCGTATAGGACTAAATGTTTGACTGTGTATAGGACTAAATGTTTGATTGTATATAAGACTACATTTTTGATTGTGTATAGGACTAAATGTTTGTTTGTACATAGGACTAAATGTTTGATTGTGTAAAGGACTAAATGTTTGATTGTACTTACTTACTTACTGAGTCGTTCCCCTTCTACCGTGAGGTGTAGAGGTTTGGAAGAGAGAGCGCCATACTATCCTATCGGCTGTCTTCCTCCTGGCCTGGTTCCATTCTAATCCTCGGTCCTTCAAAGATTGTCTAATTTTTTCCTCCCAGCGGACTCTGGGTCGTCCTGGGGGTCTGGATCCCTGCTCTTTGTTTCCCATGCTTGTCGAGGTAGCCGATCTTCTCCCATTCTGCAGACATGGCCAAACCATCTTAGTGGGGACTGTTCTACTTGGGTCTGCAGGGGGTGGGATTTTAGGCCTTGACGTATCGTCTGGTTCCGGACCATATCTCTTCTTGTTAATTCAACCACCTTCCTCAGATACCTCATTTCTGAGGTTTGGATCTGGCTTTTGTGGGTTGTAGTCATTGCCCATGACTCGCATCCATATGTCAAGACTGGGACATATGTGGAGCGGTATAAAGCCATCTTCGTTTTCTTACCAACCTCTCTCTTGCTGAGGAATCCTCGATTTATGTCCTGAAAAAGTCTCCCAGCTGCTGCTTTTCGAGTGGCCAACTTTTCTTTGATGCCTCCCTTTCGGTCTATAACAGCTCCGAGGTATTTAAAGTGGTCGACCTGCTACAGGACCTGTTCTCCCAGCTTAATCTGATGTCTTCTTTCTTCTCGTGATATCACCATGGATTTTGTTTTAGAGCTGCTTATGACCGTCTCTCTTCTCCAGCTCTTCCTTCCAGACTTGCAGGTTGGATTGGAGATGTGCCTCTGATTTAGCAATCAGGGCAACATCATCAGCAAATGCAAGCTCTGAAATATAGACCTGTCTCATCTTCCAGTACCCTAATGAATCTTGTTCTCTCCTTACATGCCTTGATGACATCGTCCATGAGGAGTGTGAAAAGATAAGGTGACAGGATAACACCTTATCTTACACCAGTGGTGGTCCTGAACTCTTCTGACTTATGGTTTGCTGTCCTCACATAATTTCTGCAAGACTTGTAGAAGCTTTGTATAGCATGAATTAGAGATGCTGGAATGTTCTTCCTTGCCAAACAGTCCCAAAGTTTGCTCCAGGGGACCCTGTCAAACGCCTTTTCCAGATCTATAAACAAAGATGGATCTCACTCTTATACTTAAAGGCCTTTTCACTCAGCTGTCTGAGTGTGAAGATTAGGTCTTGAGTACTTCGGAATCCGCACTAGACCTCATCCAATTGTGGCTCAGCTAGGCGTCGGAGTCTCTGCTCTAGGATTCTAGAGTAGATTTTACCAGGGACACCACGAAGGGATATGCCTCTATGGTTTCCACACTGTCGATTGTCACCCTTTTTGAAAATTGAGTTATGATGGCAATCTCCCAGTCCTTTGGTAAGGTCTTGTAGCACCACGCTGCCTGTAAGACCCTTAAGAGTAATAAGTCGCCTGATGCTCCCATGTACTTAACCATTTCTGGTGTTATACCATCATGCCCTGCTGCTTTGCCCATCTTGATTTTCTCTAGTGCTGCCTTCAGTTCTTCCATCTTTATGTCATCTTCACCATCATTGGTTTTCTTTTATGTGCTAGTGATTATTATTTCTGATGCTTGACCTTGCTCACCATCCAGGAGTTCTGAGAAATATTCTTTCCATCTTTCCATTACTTCCTTCGGGGCAGTAAGCAATTTGCCTTGCTTGTCCTTTATAAATTTGAGAGGGCATTGTTTTTCCTTCCTCGTGTTCTTTAGGGTCTTATAGAACAATTTCTGGTTTTCTTGTGCATCTTTTTCTAGCTTTTCTCCAAATTCTTCCCAGGAAAGGTTTTGCTGCTAACACCGTGTTCTTTGCTTCTGTTCTGAGTGTCACATATTCTCTATATTTCTCTATTTGTCCTGTTGTGTTTTTAGCTCCTAAGTATTGTTTCCATGCCATTTTCTTCTCTTTTATTTTCTCTTTGAATTCCTCTGCCCACCAAGGTGTCCTCTTTCTCTTGTTCGCAAGTCGGACTTCACCACATGCTTCTGCAGCAGCTGTCTTTATGATGACCTTGAATTTAAGCCAGAGGGTTTCCAAGTCATCAGGTTGTTCTTCCGTGTTGCTTACCGCTGCAGCAATAAGCGCCTGATATCTGGTCTTAATTTCTGGCTCTCTCAGCTTGTAGGTCTTAATGCTCATTTCTCCCATTCGTTTACTAATTTCTTGCGTGATGTTGGGCAGTTCGTAGTCTGAGCAACTCTTTCAGTTTTTCTTTTGATTGTAAGCAGGTAGTGATCACTTCCAATCTCTGGTCCCCTCCAGACTCTAGCAACCCGGACATATTTGAATGAGCTCCTCCTAACAATGGCATAGTCGATCACTGACTTCTCATTCTTTGTTGGTTCACATCTAGTGAATGCATGTATGCGCTTATGGGGGAACTTTGTGTTTGTAATGATCAGATTCTGCTCACTGCAGAATCTAAGGAGTCGCTTTCCATTGTCATTGAGAGTATCTTCTCCATATCTTCCGATAACTCTACCCCATCTAGCATGGTCATGTCCAGCACTGGCATTGAAATCTCCGAGCATGATAATTTCATCTAGGCAGTCATCCACTGTCCTTTGAAGCAGCTCGAAGAATTCCTCCTTGACCTCTGCTCTCTCGTCCTCATTTGGCCCATATACTATGACTAGGTTGACTATGGTTTCTCCTTCTTTTAGTTTTACAACCATAATGCGCTCCGAGACAAAGTTCCATCCCTTGATACTATCTTTTACTGTCGCCATTTGTAATCAGTTACAGGATCAAACAAAAAAATTAACTTAAAATTAATGACAATAATATTGTAACAAATGCATAACTGAGGCTTTATATACTGTTTATGTTGTGCTTCTGTCATGTGTACATCCCAAGTTATTAAAGTTTATAAAGTTGTACAATGACTTTAGAGACACCTTGCGTTAGATTATATGTGTGAATGGATGTCGAAATATAAGCGTGGTAGTGTATATATTTGTTGATATTGTTGGATGCGTGACTGTTCACACGTAACTGTTGACACGTGACTGTTGACACGTGACTGTTCACACGTGACTGTTCATACGTGGCTGTTCACGCATGATTGTAACCTCGTACGTCCACTATTCCTGGCTCCATCTACGTCAGCATTATTTGACTTTTCGCTCCTTACCGAGCATGGAGTAACTACTGTAGCTGGTCCCCTTGTAGGAAGTCTGCGTCAAACAGTCACGTGCTGTGGCAGCGGCTGTTTCTGTGGCAATATGTTTAACATGATGAGGTTGCCAGCCATACGTACAACGTTATTTAAGTTGCCTTGTACGACATGTTTGAGGAAGTAGTCGTCCTATTTCTGGCTTTGTCTCTTGACAGACCTCTGGGAACTACAGCAGACGACCTGCGCTTAATTCTACATTACTCACAAACATTCTTAAATTCTTCCTTATACAAAAATTACATCCTTTATGCAAGGTGAAGGCCGGAAGCGATCAGCTTTGTCTGTAGGTCACAGCGCTGAATACTCCTTGAAGATCATCGAGGTAGATATTATGGACCTGGTGGGGACGATCAGAACACCTGGTGGACAGATCGAGCCTATTATCATTAAAAAGATGGACAACGGAGAATTAGGTAACTCAAGAGTGCCTTTATTGTTATTGTTTGACGGTTACAGCTGTCTGCAAGTTATAATTGTTTTATATTCAAGATGTTAACGTCAAAAATGAAATAGAAATTAAAACTGAGCGTCATTAAGTGTTTTTAAAATTCGTCAATGTGTTTGTTGTAAAACAAACCAAAAAAAAAAAAAAACAACTGGGACAAGTGTCAAAGAAAACTCAACGTTACGGCCGCAGGGCAATCGTCTGGGACAGACGATCAAAAACAGAAAGAAAGGAGAGTTGTAACGAGGGTTTTTTTTTTTTTAAAGTTTATATAAGTAAGTATATTATAGTTGATAATAATAATAATAATAATATAATTTTTATAGTTGATAGCAGATGGATATTCAGGTGTATCAGATGATGCCAGGATAGTATGCCAGTCAATAGTCCTGGTCTTAAAAGTAATACTCCAGTCTTAGAAATAAGCACTGGTGTACGGGTATCATAGAAATAGTCAGACTGTGAAAATCCTGGCCCAGATGGTAAGAATTAGTACCAGGATTTAATGTGTCTCCTCCCTGTGACTTTCTTATGATTAATTAATTGCTAGGGGATAAATAAAATGAACATTTACTTTAAACACAATTGTAAAAAGTGGGATTTAATTAATCTTCTTAATTTGAAAACATTTTACTTTAAACACAATTGTGAAAAAAGTGAATATCTGTCAGTGCCTTAATTGACACTTATCTTTGAATCTTGATATTGCTGCCACTGAACGGTCACTGTATTTATCAGCATTGGCAGACCCAGCAATAAGGGTACCAATGACCAGCTGAAGTTCACTCTTTGGGGTCCTGCACTTTTGTGGGATTGCCTCTGATGAACAACACAGGCTTCTGATAATTGACAGTCTGGTTTGAGTTGTTACATGAAACCTGAAACACCATATCAGTCTGGGCTAGTATCTGGCTAGATTTGTAACTGACTAGCACAGATGTCAGACCAGTCAGTCATCAGATGTCGAAGTTATACAATCATAGTAAGCAAGGACATCATTTCAGTGATGCAGTAGAAGCATTAACATTTCAGTTATTCGTAACTGACTAGCACAGATGTCAGACCAGTCAGTCATCAGATGTCAAAGTTATACAGCCATAGTAAGTAAGGACATCATTTCAGTGATGCAGGATTAGTATTAACATTTCAATTATTTTATAAGTATTAACCATCATCTGGTTTGATCCACTCCTGTACATCCTTTAATATTTTATAGTTTGATCCTTCCAAAATTAAACACAGATCTTCTAATATTCCTGAATATGGTTGATCCTTCACATCAGGTAGCCTACAAATTGAAATACTGATGCAATTCTTAGCATCTACACAAAATTAATACACATCATATATTACCCTGCAATAAATAAATTATATACATAATAGCTATCATAATTTCAGCTTACCCTCAGTATTCAGAAAACACACACTACACTTAAATTACTTAGCAGATTGCTCACAATTCAGATGGCAAAGGCGAAGTGGCAAACTCTGCATCCAGTCTGTCTCAAAATTTCTGTCAGTGTGTCCTTTCAATTTAGCACTCCGCTTTTTATTGGCTCCCATGGTACGGCCGAGAGGTACTGACGTCACAGTCTAAGACTAGGCCTGACATTTTCTTATCAAACCGGTGATTTTAGAAGAAGTGTGCGTTTCTTGAAACTTTCCCTTCATCATTCTCAGCTTGTATACTATCGATCCTGTTCCAACCTATCTTGTTTTATTCAGCCGATTTGGATCTATCTTCAAATCCATGTATTTCCACGATCTGTCACTTCTTTAAATTCTATTTTCAGCAGATGTGGGTTTTCATTCTTTCAACTCAATTGTAGACACCAGTAATCAGCATTTATCGATGTACATGCTAAACTCCTACCGTTGTTCCTTATATCAATTTATTCACAATCCTCTCCTGGATAATCAAAGGGGCACTCAGGACGAAACCCGATGGTCATTTGGATGTCTAGCCATTTTGGCCATTAAATAGGGTGGCTACAGGTGTTGAGGCCGTCGAGAGATGCTGTAAATGTGTCGGCAGAATCGCCTATCCATGTCGTTTACCGGTCTAGCTAATATATGTCTTGCTGCACCGTTTGCATATGATGGTATAAACGACGCTGCTTAGCTGTTAACGACGCCACTGATTTGGTCGAAGAACTGTCCATATAAGTTGAATGAATTAAGTTCAAGTACCTGATAAGGAAGACGGAGAAGAGTATATGTAGCTATAGAGTACCTTTATGAGCTAGTGTTTACGAGAAATGCACCATAGCCTTCTGTGCTTTTACATTTCAGGTTCTTCATTTCTTTCTCACAACTGCCTGATTAATGCACATATTTCCACACCGCACAATAATGAACAATTTTAGCTAACTGACTGCAGGACATTGTGACAAAGACGAATACGGTTAGATAATAATTTTTTTTATCGTGAAGAAACATGACATGGCACTGGTCAAAGAAACATGTCATAACGATGATCAAAGAAACATGGTATGACACTGGTCAAAGAAACATGGTATGACACTGATCAATGAAGCATGACATGACACTGATCAAAGAAACATGACATGACACTGATCAAAGAAACGAGGTTTGACACTAATCAAATAAATAAATACATGACACTGATCAAAGAAACATGACATGGCAATGATCAAAGAAACATGATTTGACTCTGATCACAGAAAGATGACATGACACTGATCAAAGAAACATGACATGACACTGATCAAAGAAACATGACATGACACTTGTCAAGGAAACATGACATGACACTGGTCAAAGAAATATGACATAACACTGATCAAAGAAACATGATATGACATTGATTAAAGAAACATGATATGACATTGATCAAAGACACATGATAAGACACAGATTAAAAAACATGATATGACACTGATCAAAGAAACATGACATGACACTGATCAAAGAAACGTGGTTTGACACTAATCAAATAAATATGACAGGACACTGATCAAAGAAACATGACATGACAATGATCAAAGAAACATGATTTGACACTGATCACAGAAAGATGACATGACACTGATCAAAGAAACATGACATGACACTGATCAAAGAAACATGAGATGACACTGGTCGAAGAAACATGACAATACACTGGTCAAAGAAACATTATATAATACTGATCAAAGAAACATGACATGCACTGATCAAAGAAACATGATATGACACTGATCAAAGGTACATGACACGATACTAAGCAAAGAAACAAGTTATGACACTGATCAAAGAAACATGATATGACACTGATCAAAGACACATGATATGACACTGATTCAAAAAACATGATATGACACCGATTAAAGAAACGTGACATGGCATTGATCAAAGAAACATGATATGACACTGATCAAAGAAACATGATATGACACTGATCAAAGAAACATGATATGACACTGATCAAAGAAACATGATATTACACTGATCAAAGAAACGTGGTGACACTGATCAAAGAAACATGACACTGATCAAAGAAACATGACATGACACTGATCAAAGAAACATGACACTGTTCAAAGAAACGTGACATGACACTGATCAAAGAAACATGATATGACACTGGTCAAAGAAACGTTGTATGCCACTGATCAAAGAAACGTGACATGACACTGATCAAAGAAACATGACATGACACTTATGACATGCAACACTTTATCAAAGCAACGAGGCATGTTCACTCAACATGATTAAAGAAAACAAGAAATAGTCTCAAACAGAGGGCATATACTGATCTAAAAGAAAGTCGATTGACTTAAAGAGTTATGACACTATGACACTAGTCAAAGAAACATGATATGACACTGATCATAGAAACGTGGTATGACACTGATCAAAGACAAATGATATGACACTGATCAAAGAAACGTGGTACAAATGTAAGGTACTATATAAATAAAAGGAACACTATATACCCAAATTATAACCCGTATGGGGTTGAACGGAGTATCCACCGCACACAACAAAATTCAATGTTTTGTGCAAGGTCTTAAAATCAACAAGATTGTATTTGTGTATTTTTTAACGTGTTAACAAGTACATATATATTCCTGTCTGTAACCACCCAGGTATTGCTTACTTCACTCCCCGTCAGAAGGGAGAATACATCGTGAGCGTCATGAGGAATGAGAGCCACATCAAACACAGCCCATTTAAGATCGAAGTTGGCGACAAAGAGCTGGGACACGCCGCTGGTTGTACCGTCAAGGGAGCTATCGCTGAAGCCACGGCTAACAACAGCAACGAGATCATTGTCAACACCACAAATGGAGGTCAGGAGAAGCTAACTCTAAATGTTCAATCGTGGTTATCTGTTCTTGTTATATCCAAATTATTTTTTAACGCTTCTTTCTTTTCTTTTCGCACCAATATGTCGTCATCACCGTAAATCTTTTTGCTTTCCCTCCTCAGGAGCATAGTGCTTCCTTCAATTGTTGCTCTCCACCCACTTCTGCAGCATGACGGACAAGTCACTTCTTATTTGTACATGTTTATATCCTCAGTAAACCTCATGCACATCTAAACAACAGTGGCAAATCTTGTCAGTACAGCACACAATCCAAATTAAGATTATACGAGATTTGCGTACTTTCTGTACTTTTGTATGGCGCGGAGTGCTGGAGAGTAATGGAAAAGGAAATATCCAAATTTATCCTCTTTCCACAAAACCTGCCTAAGGAAAATTCTTCGAATTTTTTTTGGCCGATTACCCTCTCCAACCAGGAACTGCTTAAACGGTGCAGTCAAAAAGATTTGTATAACACATAA
Source organism: Oreohelix idahoensis (assembly GCA_024509875.1). NCBI lineage: Eukaryota > Metazoa > Mollusca > Gastropoda > Stylommatophora > Oreohelicidae > Oreohelix > Oreohelix idahoensis. Next base: position 362,310 of record JAMPIV010014754.1, read on the forward strand.
GGAAGGGAAACCCGAGGCCTGTAAACAGTAAATAAATATTAGACAAACATAAAGGTATGTTTTCAGGCACTCGTAAGAAATAAAGAAGTAGAACACTAGACAACAGAAAAACAACAGACGTGAGTGGATTACCCAGGACTCGAACCCAGGACCTTCCGTGCGACAACCCCGCCTAGCTATGCAAGCGAATCACACTATCTTCCCTGCCATCTAGGCATCACTAAAAATGATGCTTCGATGACGGGTCATTAGTGCGAACCGCAAGACATAACACCGGAAATTTACCACGTGCAGTCCAGCCTATTAATGACGCAATCTCATCTCATCTCATCTCATAATCGGAACCTCTTCTACCCCGTGAAACGAGGTGTAGAGGGTACCCAAGTGCGCAAGGCCCATGGGTGGACATGTAATCGAAGTGACTTGGCAAACAGGTGATTAGCCCATTGTGCCCGAACTTGCCCTCATGTGTACTCATATTCGCTATAAAACCTTCGAACTATCGAGACGTCTTTCCAGCCAAAATGGACAAAGCCTCATATACCCGAAGGTTTCGAGGGATGTCCTTCCTCATCTGCACAAAGGCATTTATAGAGGAACTCTCAGGACCCGTAGGTCTGAGGAAAGGAGCAAATCTGAAGACAGGCACAGCAGTCTTTGGTACTGGGAGGTCTCCACTCAGAGTGGTGTACCACACACAGTCAGTAAAGACAAAGGTCGCCTGTGGCGTGAATGACGCAATCGCTTCTGTTTTTTCCCCTATTATACAGTATAGGTCAGTCCACACAAGACGAAGACCTTAATACTGTGTCTAGTAAATGATAGTAGACTAAGAACAGTAAGTACAGACAGAGGGTAGGTTGTTTTTTTTTTTTTGTCGTCTTGTGTGGACTGACCTATACTGTATAATAGGGGAACAACAGAAGTGATTGCGTCATTAATAGGCTGGACTGCACATGGTAAATTTCCGGTGTTATGTCTTGCGGTTCGCACTAATGACCCGTCATCGAAGCATCATTTTTAGTGATGCCTAGATGGCAGGGAAGATAGTGTGATTCGCTTGCATAGCTAGGAGGGGTTGTCGTACGGAAGGTCCTGGGTTCGAGTCCTGGGTAAGCCACTCACGTCTGTTGTTTTTCTGTTGTCTAGTGTTCTACTTCTTTATTTCTTACGAGTGCCTGAAAACATACCTTTATGTTTGTCTAATATTTATTCAAAAAGGCATGCACACTATCATTGCGGGCAGACACTGGAACTGGGTTGTCCATGTCCTCAACAGGGACCATGACACCATTACCAGAACTGATATGCTTATTGATCCCAGAAGGACGGCGAAAGAGAGGCGGAAAACAGTCTAGGCTGAGATGAAAAACTTGAATCAGAGTTTGGGGGGGCAAGAAAGGATGGCCACCGACCGAGCAAAATGGGGACAGTTTGTTGCTGCCCTACAAGATGCCACTAGGCATGATGGCCACTGACTGCTATGTCAGTCAGAGGCTAAGTATGCAAGAAGAGGACACTCACTGATATCGTTGAGATAAACATAAAAGACGTGTCTGAACAATCAGCAATAATTCATCATCATCAGGTGCCATTTTCACATTCTATTCGAAGTTTGGCTGTAATGGATCTCTAACGTCTTCTGTCGCTTGTCTTGGTGGTGTACTCTGAGAGACTCTTACCTGTCTATCTCTTGATGTTATCTTCCCACTTATAGCGATGTCTATCTCTTGATGTTATCTTCCCACTTATAGCGATGTCTATCTCTTGATGTTATCTTCCCACTTATAGCGATGTCTATCTCTTGATGTTATCTTCCCATTTGTAGCACTGACTTCCTTTTGCACATTTGTCTTCAACTCTGTCTTCTGTTATGGTCTTCAGTGTCACGTGTTATGTCACATGGACAAAATATTTCTATCTATCTTCCCTTTCAGTCATTACTGACTATAGGAGCGTACCTCCCGAAACATGTCTCAGGTGGCACGAGGTTGGACACTTGGATAAAGAGGTCAAAGCTGTTGTTCATGCAGCATGCCCCTGCTGGCATAGTCAGAGGAACGGTCTAGCCGTTACTGTCTGACACGAGTAGCAACAACGTGTCATCAGTAGGATTAGCAACGACTTGTCATGAGTATGATTACCGTAGCGACTCCCGCCGTCCAATATGCAGTCATTCCTGACTATACGCTATTCCTGAGCTCGCCTTCGGACACCTGCGTTACCTTTTGACAGATGTACCGCCCCAGTCAAACTCCCCGCCTGACACTGTCTTCAGAGCGGATCGCGGCCGACGACGAGCGCCGGTTGCCGCTTAACTCCAGAAGCAAGGAGCTTGCGCCCCTCTCGACTGAATTAGTAAAGAAACGATTAAAGTAGTGGTATTTCAATTGTGTTTGCGCTCCCACCTAAGCTACACCCTTCGTGTGTCTTCACAAAGTCGGACTAGAGTCAAGCTCAGCAGGGTCTTCTTTCCCCGCTGATTCTACCAAGCCCGTTCCCTTGGCTGTGGTTTCGCTAGATAGTAGATAGGGACAGTGGGAATCTCGTTAATCCATTCATGCGCGTCACTAATTAGATGACGAGGCATTTGGCTACCTTAAGAGAGTCATAGTTACTCCCGCCGTTTACCAGCGCTTGGTTGAATTTCTTCACTTTGACATTCAAAGCACTGGGCAGAAGTTCTTCACTTTGACATTCAGAGCACTAGGCAGAAATCACATTGCGTCAACACCAAAATATTTAAGCTGCCTAATTTTCATCTCCTTCATTAATTCTCTTTTCATTACTAGGTTTTCTAGGACTTCTTTATTTGTTTTCTTCTATTTCCATCAGACGTGCCCCATTCTTCTATATATCCACATCTCAGGGGCCTTAATTCTTTCTTCTAATTGTTTGTTCATTGTACATGTTTCTACACCATACAGCAATGAAGGATGAATACGGGGGGGGGGGGTGTGAAAAAATCACCTTATTATGGAAATAAGAAGTCAAAATCACGTAGTTGACAGTTTTACTACAGATATGTTATGTCCTCCCGCTTGAGGTATCAGTGCGCGCAGGCCCGTCGTTCTGATGGGAGGTATGACGTCAGCAAACCATAGCCAAAATAGGTGCCCCCTTGGAAGCATGCACGAGAGAAGAGCAGCGCGTGCAGTTATTCGTTTTTTTTAATAGTAATGATGAGAAACCAGCAGACATTCATCGGAGGATGAAGAGGCAGTATGGGGACGCTTGTGTGTCGCTTCAGCAGGTTTATGTGTGGCACAGGAAGTTTAAAAGTGGGGTGTCAACTGTGACTGGTGCAGCTCGCTCCGGCCGGCCTCACACTGCGACTACGCCTGACGCTATCGCTGCAGTGGAACGAGTGATACGGGAAAACCGGTGGGTAGCAATCGACGAGGTGGCTGGAGAATTGAAGATCAGTCATGGCTCGGCACACCACATCATTCACGACGTGCTGCAGTAATGCAAAGTCTCCGCTAGGTGGGTACCAAAACAACTCACCCCCGAACTAAAAGAACGTCGTGTGGATGTTTGGGAAACACTGTTACGACGTCATGAAGCTGAAGGAGATGGCTTTCTACACCATATAGTCACTGGTGACGAATGCATGGTCCGCTACTTCCAGCCAGAGACTAAGCGAGCCAGCATAGAGTGGCGACATTTATCATCGCTGAAAATGGTAGTTTATTGTCTTCATTTTGATATTTGTTTCATAAAAATGTTTTGGTTGGGAGTGAAGTAATAACAGCTTAAAATAGGAAAGAAGTTTTCCATCACCCTGGATTTCCAGCAATCCTTAGCTCTGCCTGTTAGGATCCGGTTGCTGTGCCTTGTTTTTAAGTCCTTTGCAGTAATATTAATATTTAATAACAGGAATACAGATAGTCCTTGCTCTTGAACCACCAGGATGCAAGAAGTAGACGAAGACGAAGACAGTCACACGGAGAATGAAGCTCGGGACATAATTGAACGAGATGAGGCAGTCATGGAAAGACTTTGAGCAGATGGCACAGGACAGGAAGACTTGGCGTGTGTTTATTGAAGGCCTATGCTCCTTGGAAAGATCAATGATTATGACATTGATGGAAAGATGGTCACTAGCAGCACTTGTGGCAGTATAAGTCGTCGTAACGGTAATATTAGTGGTATTTGTGTTCATCCTTCAGGATATATCTGTGAAAGTAAGATAATAATTGTAGAATACACTGTACTCGTCAGGTTACGGCGGGCTGAGTGTTACCATCGAGGGTCCTCACCGTTCCAACGTCGAGTTATACAAGGTGGAGGATCGAGTCTACACAATACACTACAGCCCTCACGAACCAGGCATCTACATTATTAGTATTAGGTTCGCCGACGACGATATTCCAGGTATCTTTCTGTTGTCATGTTATTTGTTAACGGTGAGATATATATATATATATATATATATATATATATATATATATATATATATATATATATATATATATATATATATATATATATATATATATATATATATATATATATATATACACACATGAAGGGTCAAAAGTCAAGCCCCCATAAGCAATTTATTATATTTACGGCTTTAAAAACGTACCATGCTCAACGATGAAGCAAATATATAAATTAAAACAAAATATAATGGTATGAAATCAGTATTACAAGTTAACGGTTCACAGGAAACACGGGACGTTTCGGGTTTTACCCTTCGTCAGCCACAGTTACAAATAGGTGACGCGGACTAGAATTACATATAGGTACTACAAAAACATACGATGATACTCCAAATGAGTGATACAAGCAGATGGAAAAAGTATACAACAACGATGATGAGAGAAAAAAGAACAATACTAATGCAAGAAAATCGTCAAACCTGAAAGAAATATCTAAACAAGAAAGTAAATAATCAACGAAACGTAAAAAGATAATGAACAAAACTATTAACACAAGAACAAAGTCACTTAGCTATATTCTTAGAATAATACACTAGGATGGCTTGTCCGATAGCGTCTAGGAAGTGACGTATAAGATAGCGACAAATAAAAAGTATACGAAACGAAACAAAACAAAAACATAAAAAGCTAGATCGGAAAAACGAAGGCGGAACAAATAAAGAAGTATGAAAAAGAGAAAGAATTTAGGCAAAATGATGCAGGACATTAAGGCCCTTGGGAGATAGACTGCCATTTTGAAAAATGAGGCGATTCCTCAAGGAAAGAAGAAAACCATGATCATCAGTAGGTTTATAAAAGACAGAAGTTTTAAGGCCAGTGGGAGTAATTTTGACAGTATGGTCAAGAAAGTTCACTGAAGTAGTAGAAATTTGAGAAGTGAATTTGATGGCAGAATTTAAATTGCCAACATAGTCAATGAATCTACGGAGGTTAACTTCTGACATGTCTGTGACTCCAATCCCATCGTCAATATAGCGACGGTAAAACTCAGGTATCGGTCCATCGTAACTTTGAAGCACCAAATATTCAAAGAGACCCATAAAGAGGCAAGCATAACTAGGGCCCATTTTAGTGCCCATTGCCACGCCACTAATTTGGTTAAAGAACTGACCATTGAATTCAAAAGAGTTGAGAGTAAGAACCAATTCCGCAAGGCGAAGAAGAAGACCTGTGCTAATGGTAAGGTCAGTGCGTCGGTCAAGAAACAATTGTAGTGCTTTAAGACCATCAGAATGTGAAATAGAAGTATAAAGCGAACAAACCAGAAGGAAAAGACGGTAAGTGTGCTCAGGCGTGAACTGGATAGAATCAAAGGTAATGATAGCATGAGTAGTGTCCTTCAAATAAGAAGGTAGATTGGCCACTAAGGGTTGCAAAATACTATCAAGGGACTCAGAGATACGTTCAGTTGGACAAGAGCAGGCGGAAACAATGGGTCGACCAGGATTGCCAATTTTATGCACCTTAGGAAGCATGTAAAAGGAAGGTTTACTTAGACTACTTTCAACAATATGGAGAGACAACGCACTGGAAGGAAGGATGAAGTATTTCAACGATGAAGTAGTGTTTCACACTGAATGGTTCACTCAACAGACGTAATGCACGATATTGGGTCAGTGAAAACCCACACAGGGTAACAGAAGGACGTGTGCAAAATAATCTACGAATTATGGCATAAGGCCGCTTTTTCGGAGGTAAAATCTTGCAATAAACATTTCCAGGCCAATGTATTGGACGAGGTGGATCCATTGAATGGCCACTCCTATGAACTATATTTTATGGGGCCAACTCAGATCAGTTGTTTATGGCAGCCAGTTCGTATATATATATATATAAATATATAAATATATATATATATATATATATATATATATATATATTTATATATATTTATATATATTTATATATATATATATTATATATATATATATATATATATATATATATAATATATATATATATATAATATAATAGCCCCTTCAGTCAAAACTGACTATAGGAATGCGCCCCTGAGGTGACAGCCCTCAGCTGTTTATTTTCCCGGTGTTTCTTTCGATGTTTTCTCCTCTCTTCTGCTTGTTGTGTTAGCTTATTTTCGCCCAGACTGAGGTGTCGCCGCAAATAGCATCGCCACTTGATGCAATCAGCAGCTTCATCCTATCAGGTTGCTGGATTTATATCCAGTGCCCTCATGTCTCTCTTGCACACATCTTTGAATCTCAGCTGCGGTCGCCCAACTGTTCTTTTTCCATCTGCCAGTTGTCCGAAGAAGATATCTTTCGGGATGCGACCATTTTCCATGCGGCGGATATGGCCAAGCCAGCGTAGTCTGCGCTGTCTAAGCAGTGTATACATGCCTTGAAGACTAGCACGTGACAACACCTCGACATTTATCCCTTTATCTTTCAAAGAAATGCCGAGGATGTGGCGTTGACACCGTAGATGGAAGGTATTGAGCCTTCTTTGTTGCTTAGCATAGGTTGTCCATGTCTTGCTACCATATAGAAGTGTGCTGGTGACACAGGCGTTATATACCGCAGCTTTGATCTTCATTGTGAGTTTGGATGTATTATATATATATATATATATATATATATATATATATATATATATATATATATATATATATATATATATATATATAATATATATATATATATCGTAGCTTTATATATGTATATCTATCAACCTATCTGTATGTTTATATATCTGTGATTTTATCTATCTCTATATCTTTATGTCTCTATTGTTCTAAATATTTTGTTTGTCTAGCTACCTCTCTATCTGTCTACCGATATAGTTATATATGTATCTGTCTATAAATATACGTCTATCTGTCCGGTTATGAATATACCTTTCTCTCCATCGCCTGTCTATTTGTTGACTTCATATGTATCCTATATGTGCAGGAAGTCCATTCCTCGTAAATGTGGGAGGTAACCCGTCAGGGCGGATCAGGGAGACAGTTACCAGAGAGATGGAAGCGGCTGAAGCCATCACTCCTGGAACTCAGGCTGAGTTTATCCTCCAGATTCCAGGTGATCCAGTTTGTTTTTAATACAATCGTTTATGGTGAGCGTGAGTCAGAAAGTAAATCACGTGACTGTGTACTTTAGTGACCTCGCGAAAATATTTGTAGGTGCTCCAAGCTGGTGAGAGAGCAAGGGGTGGATAGAGGGGCGGGGTAGCTAGATTAGTGGTAATACTGAAAAGATGCAACATTTTCAGAAAGAGAGACTGACAGACAGATAGACAAACACACACACAGGCTGTAAACAGATACACAAATAAACAGGCAGACAGACAAACAAACATACATACTGATCGACAGACAGACAAACAAACATACAGATAGACAAACTGTCAGAAAACAGACAAAAATACACAGACAGACAGACAGACAGATACGATATAAATAGTAAGAGGAAAAAGAAGCACATATTGCGACTTTTTCCACATGGTTTTTGGCAACAAATAGCAGAGTGCTGAGAGCCCTTGCTTCTCGCGGAAACGTTACTGGGTTTGAAAACTGCGAGTGTCACGTTCCAGTCTACACAGCTGTAAAGGGGTGCCAAACTCTGCTACTGAATTAGGTGTGGCAAGGGCAGCAAGGATGAGTACCGGTCACCCCGTCTCATGAATCCGATGTCTAGTATAATAAAATCTCTAACACTTCACTCCCCTGTGACATTGTCTGCCACGGGACTACCTTTGCCTCTGCCACCGCTTGTTGTTGGTGATCTCTATGCAGACATCGAAACAATATGTACACCGCTCACTCATGCATGCCCTAACAGGCTATTAAGGAGATGTTATGTATGGACCTAATGACGTCATCATGTGAAACAAATAACTGCCGAGACCAAGACTGGAACAGCACACGGAGTTCTTGGGCTGGTTTCCCGCGTCGGTCATCAAGCTCCGTAAAGAAAGAGACATACTCAGTCAAGAAAATCTTTCTAATATGAGTGATTGACATTCACTCATGAAAATCATTCTAATGTGAGTGATTGACATTCACTCATGAAAACCTTTCTAATGTGGTTAGAGTGAGAGTGTGTGTCGTTTATGACTGTCACAGGATAGACATTGGCGGAAATTTTATATTGGTCACGCTGAAACTGACAACACTGATACTCATCTTAAAAACCCGTTTGGCGAGTTCGGCCGAGAACGGAAGTGGGTATGAAACTTTTGGCGCAAATCATTCTACGAGATGTCTGTTGTCCTGTTCGGACGTTTGTTGCCTTTGCCAGCAGTTTTGCTGGGAGATTACATGAATGCCAGTCTTGTGCAGTGCTTGCCGATTGTTTCAGGTGTTCAGGATTATTGATAGATTACTAGAGTGGTGATGTGATTTTTCCTAGTAGTTCTTTCCTGGATATTATTTACGTAGAATCTTGCAATTATGTATTGCTTTACTTTGGTACTGGACTCCGCCTGTGAGCGATAGTCAGTGTGTAGTTACTGGTTAGATTATGGCGGTAATTATGTTTGCTGTTGTATTGAGCTACAGTGTTTAGCAGGTTATTTGGGCATTCTTCATTGCATTGTGTACTGCTTTTTCATGCGTATTGATAGCCGTGTGTGGCTTTGTGTGTGTACAGTTTTCATTAAAAGGGTCAGTACCTGTTCCAAGTGTTCTTGGTTATTTTATGTCAGCTATTGTGTGCTGTGGTCAACGAGCCAGAAGATATAGATTGCCATGTGTTAAATCCACAGTACAGATAGGGCTTGGTCCAGCAACATCCAGAGATTGTTGTTCTGACAATGACAATCTTTCTAACGTGAGAGAGAGAGAGAGAGAGAGAGAGAGAGAGAGAGAGAGAGTCGTTTATGAAAATCTTTCTAACGTGAGAGAGAGTCGTTTATGAAAATCTTTCATAACGTGAGAGAGAGAGAGAGAGTGAGAGTCGTTTATGAAAATCTTTCTAACGTGAGAGAGAGAGAGTCGTTTATGAAAATCTTTCTAACGTGAGAGAGACAGAGTCGTTTATGAAAATCTTTCTAACGTGAGAGAGACAGAGTCGTTTATGAAAATCTTTCTAACGTGAGAGAGAGAAAGAGAGAGAGTCGTTTATGAAAATCTTTCTAACGTGAGAGAGAGAGAGATAGAGAGAGAGTCGTTTATGAAAATATGTCTAACGTGAGAGACAGAGAGAGAGTCGTTTATGAAAATCTGTCTAACGTGAGAGAGAGAGTCGTTTATGAAAATCTTTCTAACGTGAGAGAGAGTCATTTATGAAAATCTTTCTAACGAGAGAGAGAGATAGATATAGATAGAGAGAGAGAGAGAGAGAGAGAGAGAGAGAGAGAGAGAGAGTCGTTTGTGAAAATCTTTCAAACGTGAGGAGAGAGAAAAAGACGATAATGAAAATCTTTCTAACGTGAGACTCAGAGAGAGACAGACAGTCGTTTATGAAAATCTTTCTAACGCGGCAGAGACAGAGAGAGAGAGAGTCATTCATGAAAACCTTTCTAACGTGAGAAAAATGCAATCATTCGTGAAATCCTTCTAGAATGAGAGATTGTCGCTCAGTCCTGAAAATCTTTCTAATATGAGAGAGAGAGAGAGAGAGAGAGAGAGAGAGAGAGAGAAAGGCACAGAAGGAGATGCAGAGAGAGAGAGAGAAAAGCACAGAAGGAGATGCAGAGAGAGACAGAGAGAAAGGCACAGAAGGAGATGCAGAGAGAGAGAGAACGGCACAGAAGAAGATGCAGAGAGAGAGAGAGAGAGAGAGAGAGAAAGGCACAGAAGGAGATGCAGAGAGAGAGAAAGGCACAGAAGGAGATGCAGAGAGAGAGAGAGAAAGGCACAGAAGGAGATGCAGAGAGAGAGAAAGGCACAGAATGAGATGCAGAGAGAGAGAGAACAGCACAGAAGGAGATGCAGAGAGAGAGAAAGGCACAGAAGGAGATGCAGAGAGAGAGAATGGCACAGAAGGAGATGCAGAGAGAGAGAGAGAACAGCACAGAAGGAAATGCAGAGAGAGAGAAAGGCACAGGAGATGCAGAGAGAGAGAGAGAGAAAACGGCACAGAAGGAGATGCAGAGAGAGAGAGAGAGAAAACGGCACAGAAGGAGATGCAGAGAGAGAGAGAGAGCCAGGGGGAGAGGGACATAGAAAGGAAGAAGTCATTCATGAAATTCTTTCAAATATGAGAGAGTGGTGCGCAGTCTTGAAAGTCTATCTAATGTGTGTGCGTGTGTGAGAGCGAGAGAGAAAGAAAGAGATAGAGAGACAGTTATTCGTGAAGTTCTTTCTAATATGAGAGAAAAACACATTACGGAATAAAAAGACACTGAACAGCAAAAAGTACAGAAGGCATAGACTCTCCGAGAATTCAAACCTGGGACCATCAGAACGAAGCTATCGCCTCGCTGGGAGAGTGAACTGTGACAGTGTTACGGTATATGATATTAACGCCGTCTGCTAAAGGTTATCGGACGTGCAAATGTAAAGGTTAAGACATTTAATATATTGCGATAGATGTTTCAATTAGTGAACGCTCCATACACGATCGATTATGACGTGTCTAGCGTTGTGTGGGACACAGTCGGTAACTAGGAGACGCTACCCTTTGTTACTTGACCGCCAAGCTGAATAGCTGCGTTTTGTTAACCTTCCAATTCAATGGCATGATATAGCCATTTATATGTGCATTTATGATGGACCAGGGTCAGTCCTAGAACTCTACATGAGAGGAAACTTATGGAGGTTAGTGATTAACTAAATCCTTGGAAGGAGAAAGATAATCGTCTACTTTATACGAAGTAATTAGACTCACAGTCTCACTGTCGGCAGGTAGCCATTCTATCTGCGCGTGCATATAGCTGTGATGTTCTGACGACAATTACTGCATTGTATCCTTAACGGACATTGACACGTAAAACAGCAGTCTACGCTATTGATTGATTGATGCATGTACCTCATGTGTGAATTGAACTGTTTATGTATGTGTGTAATCCATATTAAATTGTGAAGGACTCGAACCGGAGGCATTATTGATTGAATCACGTTACACCATTCAATCTTATGAATTATGTATTTTATATCAAGTTGCTGAGTTAATAAGATGAACAGTTTGTTTACATCTTGATGCCAAGTTCAGGCATTACGACAAACCAAAGGTGAGGTTCACCCCATTCGCGTACGAATATTAGCACGATCAGAATTCAAGCAACACAACCAGTAACCACACACGAAAGTCCTTCAACAAAAGTGGCGGCCGAATGCGGGGAACGACAGAAAAAAGAAACAAACTTCTGTTCCTTACGCACATGTTAACCACAAATATTTACGATCAATTTTCGATCACATGATCCAGTCGAAGATGACGCAGTACTCATTATAATGCCTAACAACGTGACGTCACCGAAAGTCGTGTAGGTAAACTGTCGGAGAAACCAAGCCGTTTCTAAGCCTAACCAGGGGAAACATGAGCCATTTGAAGCAGACACAAGATATGGACTACAGGAGCAGACAGTCAGGGGCATTAGCCTAGCTGTTGACGACCTCTAGCACTGATCTAAGCAACGGAAAAGATAAGTCTAGTTGTTTTAATACTGTCGTCATTGCAAACAGTAATACTGAGTCCATGCCTTTTGCCTGCATAGGCATGTCTTTTCTGAATGTGTTTCATGTATTTTTTGGGTTGTTTTAATGTGTTGTTAATTAGTGGGAGGTAGGGAGGATGAACCGAAATTAGATTCTGTGGCTCTCACGATGCCTGAATTGATTTCGGTCGTTTCTTAGGGCAGTTAAACGATTGCACTTTTGGAAGCCCCATTGAGGTTTGCCATTGGACTGTCTGTCCAAATCTGCTGTCGTTTGACGATTTGTGTTAGCTGTACCGTTCCGTAGATAACTGGTGTATTTTATTCGTACTCAGTTCACAATTTTATTCAGTTTTGTATCATGTTCGTTAACTATTTCGTCCAGTCTACTCTTACTATCAATTTATTTTATGATTGTTAAATGTTCGTTCGTTATGAGTCCTGTGATGTCATCATTTTTTGCAGTCATTTTTTTTTGTGTACTTTGCATATTAAGTTGACCTCGGGTCAGACCTTGACCCTTCATTTGGCTTGTGACACTTCCGCTTGTTTTATTTAGTTCATAAATTCATTTTTAATTGTGAAAATGTCTTGTTTGCGTCTTGACATTGTTTGTACCCTTTAGTTGCATCATTGTTTTGTTTGTACTCATGATATATATATTAAATACTACCATTAATACTATAACATTATATTCAATAATACACTTGTAATTTAATTTAATTAATTTTTTCTGATATTTAAGGTTAATATGGGACATTGCATAATTATGCAGTGATAGTCCAAGAAATTAGCACTACAATTTATAAGAGATGCCTAGGGCATAATAATATAATATATATATTGACCAAATAAAATAATCTTATAGTCTACCTTTGAGGTAATAGACCCATTGTATATTATTTAATATACTTTTCTAGTACTAAGAGAGTGACTTAGTACATTGAACAATATAATTACTAGGAATCATACCCAACATCATTGGATATTGAGATTAATTGTGTGATGTAATTACATAATAGTTAACAGATATCATAACTATTTATGATATAGTTATTATTTAGATACAATATTGTTACAAAATATTGTCTATCGGTTGAACTTAGACATAAGAGTTCAGTACTATTGTGATTATTTATATTGAATATTCCTAAGTTGAGTAAGTATAATAATTACTCTGAAGCTACTATTGACTATTTTAATCAGTAATTATCAATAATTACTTACCAGATAAAAAATCAAAATGCTTACTATAGACCATTTCGTTAAAATTGGTAAGGAATATGGTTATAAATCTCAATAACTTCGTCAGTTTGCTGAGGCAGAACTGGAAAAACATAAAGCAGAAATGGAGGAACGTGAGATGAAGCAAATTGACAAGGAAAATAGATTGAGAGAGATTGCTCAACGTGAAAGAGAAGAGCAAAGAGCAATCGCCAGACAGGAAGAAGAGAATAAATTGAAACGAGAGGAAATTATTTTACAACAAGAAATGGAATTGGCGCGTATTAAATTGGAGACAGCAAGATTACAAGCACAAAGTGCTGATGCAAACCAGAATAATAACTCACAAAATGGATCGTCATCCAGCCAAACTAAACATTTCTACAACTTTAAATTACCCACTCTCAACTTAAACGTGGACGACCTTTCATCGTTCCTGTCACGTTTTGAACAGACCTGCAAAACAAATCATTTGCCTGAAGAGTCATGGGTACTCAAGTTAAATGAATTCTTGGTTGGAGAACCATTGACGGCTTCTCAAAATGCTGACCCATCAATAGCAAATAACTACGGTGCTATTAAGTCCTTGCTTTTACGAAGGTTTCACCTGGACGAGGAACACTGTAGGTTGAAATTTAAGGAATTTTTACCTGAATCTCCAAAAGATTTTGCAGGATTCATTGCGAACATACGCAATACATTTAATAGATGGGTTGAACTGGCAGAAGTCAACAAATCATACGACAAATTAGTTGATTTACTACTACGGGATAAGGTATTATCTTCGGTTAGCCAGCCATTTTTTGCATATTTGCAGGAGCGTAAACCAGGTACTATCGACGAGTTAGAAAAAATTTCTTTAAACTACTGTTCGGCACATCCGAATGCAACCATTTCTAACTCCTCATTAAGAGAACCTCTACCTGTGGCGTCTAATATGGCCTACAATCATAATAACAAACAAAGACATCACAGTGTAGACAGAAGTAGGTTCCAAAGAAATCACAATGTTAACTTTCAGAAGGGACATAATAATGATTTCAACAATAAAAATGAGTTCAACAGAGGTAGATCACGAGATAGAAATTATTCACCTCAAACAAACTACCACAATGGTCAACATAACACTAATTATAATCGATCACATACTCCCAATAATAACAATAACTGGAATGGTAATAATCATGGCTCGAGACATCGAGATAATAGTTACTATAGAGGACGACGAGATAATTCTAACAATTATACTCGGAATCGATCTCATTCTCGGGGATCATCTCATTACAACCATAATACAGGGGCGGCAGTTACAAATAATACTACCCCTATAGCTCAGGTCCCACTTGACAATAATACAACACAGTCTTCTGCTGCATGTTTTGCTATTAATTATAATGTGGCAAATAGTTGCCAACAATGCAATCTTATTTTCAGAAGGCGAAAGAAACAGTGCTTAACTGCGGACATATTACACCAGAGGTAGGTCTTGCAGTCAACGATGGAACAGGCTTACTAATTTTTAACAGGGGATTAGTTAATGGATCCGTCGTCTCAGTGCTGAGGGATTCAGGATCCACGACGATTGGTATACGTCAGTCGCTGGTACATCCTAGCTGTGCGACAGGAGAATATGTACGCTGCATGACATTTGGTGGAACTATTGAGTTTTACCCCACAGCTATTGTTCATATTAGAACACCCTTTTTCACAGGGAATGTAAAAGTATGTATGCTAAAAAAGCCTATAGCTGATCTGATGGTTGGTCGTATACACGGTAGTAAAGATTGTACTCCAGATGAGATCATAAAATGGGAGAAACATAACCTATGCACTGGAAACGCCGTGACGACTAGAGCGCAGACTCAACTCATTGAGAAATTTAGTGATAATAAGATGGATGCAGACAACCAAGAGGAGTTTGTAATCAATTCACCTATTGACAGGGAAACATTTGCAACCAAACAAAAAGAGGATAAATCTTTAAAAAAATTGTTTAAGCTGGTTGATAAAGTTGACAATCTATCCTCAGGTAATAATAACAAACATTGGTTTGTTATTAAAAATGACATATTGATTAGATGTTTTAATGACAAATCACAAATGAAACAACAAGTTATGGTCCCGTATACTTTTAGACGGTACATTCTTCAACATGCACATGACTCACATTGTGCTGGACATATGGGATATACTCGAACACGATCTCGAGTACTGTCTTCATTCTTTTGGCCAGGAGTGTCAAGAGATATTTCGCAGTATGTACGTTCCTGTACTACATGCCAAGAAGTGAAAGCACGTGGAGCTTTTCACACGGCGCCTATTCAGGCTTGCGATATCTCAGTTAGACCTTTTGACAAGATGGCCATAGATATTATTGGTCCATTGCTACCATCGGCCAGAGGACATAGATTCGTCCTTACGTGCATTGATTTGTGCACACGATGGTCAGAAGCTATCCCATTAAAAACCACCACTACCACAGATGTAGCTGATGCACTACATCTCATCTTTTCTAGAATAGGGTTTCCTAGAAAACTTTTATCAGACCATGGGTCACAGTTCATATCTGACACCATGAAGGAAGTCATGAAAACTTGGAACATTGATAGGAATTTAAGTAGTATTTATCATCCTATGAGTAATGGTGCGGTTGAAAGACTTAACCGTACACTTAAACAACTACTACATAAGGTTACTGTTAAGCACCCTCATGACTGGGACAGAGCACTCCCAGCTGTTCTATTTGCTTATCGGGAGGTACCGCATGAACAAACTGGCTTCTCTCCCTTTGAATTAGTTTTTGGTGCTCCCCAAGAGGTCCTATGGGACTAATAAAAGACTTATTAATTGACGAGGAGATGACTCAGGACACTCAGTCATCTTACGAGTACGTGATTAATCTTCGGAAGAACATTATTGAGTCTTGCCAGTTGGCAACAGCTTCTTCTGAGGCTGCAAAAGCTAAGGCTCGATCTCTACAAAATAGGTCTCGACGATTACGCCAATTATTCCCAGGCGATGAGGCTTATGTGTTACTTCCTCACAATAACAATAAATTATTGATATCTTGGAATGGTCCTTACAAAGTCATTGATAAAATTTCCGACGTTGATTACGTCTTAGATATCAAGGGACACAAAAAGATATTTCATATTAACATGCTCAAGCAATTTCATACACGTCCTGAACACTTACAGTCAATTTTTCATGAACTAGATGACAACACAGTATCTACTTGTTATTATTCTAACTTATCCGTCATCCAGGAAGAAGAATCTTCTTTTCCTGAGGTACAGTTACCGTTACCGGTACCAGTAGTTCAACCTACTGAATCTTGGCGGGATGTAACCATCTCTTCAACGGTTACACCGCAACAGCGTCTACAGATTGCTAATCTATTACAATCTTATCCAGATGTATTGACCGACGTCCCGGGTCGCACATCGGCTATCAGTCATGACATTACTCTCAATGATGATACACCTATTCGTGTACATCCCTATTCGGTTCCTTTACATTTCCTTGCTAAAACTACTAAGGAACTTGAACAGATGTTGTCTCTGGGAATCATTGAGACTAGTAATTCGCCATTCTCTTCTCCATTAGTGATTGTCCGGAAGAAGGACAATAACATCAGATTATGTGTTGACTATAGAAAATTAAATGCTAAGACTATAGTTGACAGCGAACCACATCCACTTATCGACGACTTACTGCCACGTCTATCCAACGCAACTATATTTAGTAAGATAGACTTAACTAAAGGTTATTGGCAGATACCACTGACCGAAAAGGCTAAGTACTACACCGCATTTTCCACTCCACAAGGTCTATACCAGTGGAATGTGATGCCTTTTGGGCTTGTTAATGCGCCAGCTACCTTCATTCGCCTGATGCGACAAATTTTATCAGGTAGACCAGACGTTTTTACATATATTGACGACATATGCTTGTTTAGTTCGTCGTTTGAGGAACATGTTTCGGGACTTAGATATGTTTTCGACACTCTAAGGAATTATCATCTAACTGCTAAACCTACAAAGGTGCAGATCGCGTGTAATGAGATAACCTTTTTGGGACATATCATTGGATCGGGATATATCCGAACGTTACCTAGTACAGTCTCCAAAATTCTAAA
Organism: Oreohelix idahoensis; assembly: GCA_024509875.1. Classification (NCBI taxonomy): domain Eukaryota; kingdom Metazoa; phylum Mollusca; class Gastropoda; order Stylommatophora; family Oreohelicidae; genus Oreohelix; species Oreohelix idahoensis. The sequence continues at coordinate 379,677 of JAMPIV010014754.1, forward strand.
CATAGCAGTTCCTCAGACGAAGAAACAGGTCAGGAGTTTGTTAGGACTTGTTCAATATTACAGTAGATTCATACCAAACTTGTCATCCATCATGGCTGTATTGTCTTCATTGTTAAAAAAAGACATGCCGGTGAAGGTGACATGGACTGGTATATGCAATGAAACTTTCAACAAAATTATAAATTTGTTCTCGCATGAACCAATTTTAAGACTTCCCGATGCTTCCAAAAGATTTTTCTTACGAACAGATGCTAGTAACTACGGCACTGGTGCATGCCTGCTCCAGAACCATGATGGCGTTCTACATCCTACCTTATATATTTCAAGAAAGCTAAAGCCGGCAGAAACAAAGTATTCCACAGTGGACAAGGAACTTTTATCAGTGATATGGGCAATAACTAAACTTGAAAAGTTTTTGCTTGGTGCTCCATTCACCATACAAACCGACCAACGTGCTGTAGCATCTTTGCGTCGAGCTAACCACAATAGCCCAAAACTCGCCAGATATGCTATCATCCTACAGCCATTTGAATTCTCCATTGAACATATTCCTGGCACTGAAAATATTGTGGCGGATGCGTTGTCACGTAATCCTATTGACGACGAATGATCAACATTGACATTCCTAAACTACGTCAATCATCACTACATTGGATATAACGAAGTATCAACTATAAGGGAACTAACCTTGCCTTCAATTTAATATTTATAAACACTATATGCATCACAGAATTGAACTGAAGACAATCAAGGTATACATATTGACATTGAAACTTCGTCTAACGTCCATACACAATATATGAATATTCGTTGAACAATCATGGAACAATATCTGACGACAAGTCGAACTTATTATCCTATGTGCACTTAATTCTTGGATCCTAGGATAAATGACATTTCTTTCCAACGTAAACGTTTGAACATTTTTGCCTAAAAGAATTCATCAGGATCAAGACTACGGATGGATCATCATATCCTATACTAATTAATTAGTTAACTTAACTTCTTAATTGAATTATTATCAATAAAAATGAAATGTGAGAAAAAAATGAAATGAAAGAACAAAAAAAAAAGAGAACGAAATATAAAAAGAAGAAATTATGAAAAGAGAAAATAAATCTCACACAAGTATTAGATTAATATTTTTTTAATGTACCTATACGTTATTTAGTTAGTTAAATTAGATAGTTATTATTCACTAACACTTAACACACCCAATTAAGTTAAACTTATATTCGAATTTCTTTCTATTTCTTCTCACTTATTTTGTCTTTTCTTCTCTCATAACATCGCGTTACATTAGAATCTTAATGATTTATCTCTTAATTTAATTAATTAATTTAATTTTAATTAGTCAAATTAATTCCTATATGACATACTAATACGACAGACCTTACTTTAATTTAATTCTATCATTCACTATTAACATTGGACATTTTATTTAGTTGATATAATAATATGTATAATCTTGATATATAATGTGATTAATGTTAGATGACTATGACAAATAGTTAGTTGACATGACCGCGACACGGTTCTACTCAGAACATCGTCGGCCATATGTCACGATTGTGTTAAATTTTTTTTTGAAAAATTGTTAAGTCGGATAGATCTTGAAAAAAAATCTATCGATTTTTTTTCCCCGGTGTACAGGGAATTGTTACGGTATATGATATTAACGCCGTCTGCTAAAGGTTATCGGACGTGCAAATGTAAAGGTTAAGACATTTAATATATTGCGATAGATGTTTCAATTAGTGAACGCTCCATACACGATCGATTATGACGTGTCTAGCGTTGTTTGGGACACAGTCGGTAACTAGGAGACGCTACCCTTTGTTACTTGACCGCCAAGCTGAATAGCTGCGTTTTGTTAACCTTCCAATTCAATGGCATGATATAGCCATTTATATGTGCATTTATGATGGACCAGGGTCAGTCCTAGAACTCTACATGAGAGGAAACTTATGGAGGTTAGTGATTAACTAAATCCTTGGAAGGAGAAAGATAATCGTCTACTTTATACGAAGTAATTAGACTCACAGTCTCACTGTCGGCAGGTAGCCATTCTATCTGCGCGTGCATATAGCTGTGATGTTCTGACGACAATTACTGCATTGTATCCTTAACGGACATTGACACGTAAAACAGCAGTCTACGCTATTGATTGATTGATGCATGTACCTCATGTGTGAATTGAACTGTTTATGTATGTGTGTAATCCATATTAAACTGTGAAGGACTCGAACCGGAGGCATTATTGATTGAATCACGTTACACCATTCAATCTTATGAATTATGTATTTTATATCAAGTTGCTGAGTTAATAAGATGAACAGTTTGTTTACATCTTGATGCCAAGTTCAGGCATTACGACAAACCAAAGGTGAGGTTCACCCCATTCGCGTACGAATATTAGCACGATCAGAATTCAAGCAACACAACCAGTAACCACACACGAAAGTCCTTCAACAGACAGGACGAACCCCTAGAGCGCCTAATGCTTCTATTACTTGTCTGTTGCCTTGGGTCCTCTGTTTTGTTTTTTGTTTTTTTCTATTCCATCTGACGAGTACCTACTATTGACCTATTTCTTGTATTATTTACTGGAATGTTCGCAAGATTTTCGTTTTACTGGTACCAGGTGCCCGCCCTGTGCATGCGCTGAAAAGACAAGGTTGTATTCCTGCAGACGAATATGAACTTAACGGAAGCAAGAAGGGAAAAAAATATATAATTAACCCATTAATAAGAGAAAAAGTGGTGCATTAATAAGACAAAATGACGCAATACCAAGAAAAAAGGTTCATTAGAAAGAGAATCA
>JAMPIV010014754.1:387500-480016 GCA_024509875.1 Oreohelix idahoensis
CAGACATAACCAACTAGTGTAACCAGACACAACCAACTAGTGTAACCAGACACAACCAACTAGTGTAACCAGGCATAACCAACTAGTGTAACCAGGCATAACCAACTAGTGTAACCAGGCATAACCAACTAGTGTAACCAGGCATAACCAACTAGTGTAACCAGGCATAACCAACTAGTGTAACCAGGCATAACCAACTAGTGTAACCAGGCATAACCAACTAGTGTAACCAGGCATAACCAACTAGTGTAACCAGGCATAACCAACTAGTGTAACCAGACACAATCAACTAGTGTAACCAGACATAACCAACTAGTGTAACCAGACATAACCAACTAGTATAACCAGACACAACCAACTAGTGTAACCAGACACAACCAACTAGTGTAACCAGGCATAACCAACTAGTGTAACCAGACATAACCAACTAGTGTAACCAGGCATAACCAACTAGTGTAACCAGACATAACCAACTAGTGTAACCAGACATAACTTTGGCTGGAATCCACAAGGGAAGAGAAAAGTGAAGAAAGAAACATGAGAAGAACAGTCGAATAGGAAGCTAAAGCACGCGAGTTGTCATGGGCAGAGTTGATAAACACAGACTTAACCTGAAATCGTTTGAGAGCAAAAGCTGCAACCGTATTTCCTTCGTGGAACCAAAAACAAAAATGATGAGAGAGAGGGAGAGAAGGGAGAACGAACGAACGAACGAACGAACTTTATTTTCAAAGGGTTGAGAATTGGGCACGCAGGCCCGTCTGACATTCTGCCCTTCCTTTCGTTCACCTTTCATACTGAATTCATTTATTCTCATATGCGTGTTACATATCAATTTCAAGTTGTTGTTGAGGGAACCAGCGGCCATGGGCATTAAGCCCTTTGGCACGGTAATACTGGGGTGTCTGTGGACTTTCCTACCAACCCGGTCAAAAGCTAATCAGCATCATAGCTCCTTCCCATCCACAGAGGGTTCATCATGCAGAGCTTTCTTGCAACCCCAGGGAGTCTCCTAGACTCAGCGACATATTACACCAGGCCCACTATGGCGTGCGTGCGTTGTCAAGAGGTTTGAGTCCCTACCCTGCAGAGGAGGTCATAATTCCGAGACGATCACCGAGACATGCACCGGCACGAGCAGCCAGGCGCCGGACAACAACGGATCTTCGCAAGGGGCCTCAGAGGCGGTCAGTCAACTGCCAGTTATGGGCTTTGTTGTACTGTTTTGACGTGTAGTGTGCCACCAGCGGGTCGGTTTTCTACCCAGCATGGTGGCTATAGCGCCACAGCCACCGCTTCTATCCGCCCGTGGACGTGCTGCGGTGGCGAAGCCACCGTCTTTACCGGTCTGCCGAAAGGACGCCATCTGGACGGACACGCAGCTCTGCCCCATTTGAACTGGGAAGACCCGGCACCCGGGACCACACACAGTCTTTTTGAGGCAGCGCTGGCCTGCACACTTCCGAGACCAACAAGCAATATCAAGCAATGCAGCTAGCCACTGCAGCGAGGCTGTGGCGCAGCCACTGCCAAGCCTCTACGAATGCCGAAGAACGTCATCTGGAACGGACACACAGCTCTGCCCCAACTGAACTGGGAGGCCCCGGCAGCCGGGACCACGCGCAGTCTTGTGAGGACAACGATCGCCTGAAACGAGGAGGAGGGAAACGAAACGAATCGAAACGCTTGGCCTCCACATCAATTTCAAGAAATTCAACGTAAAGTAAAATCATAATATAGCACACTCATATTAACAATAATTACTTATAAGCATGACATAACATATGTTGAAAAGTTCAAACATCGCCACTAGAACCTACAGTTGATGTTATAAGACAAGATAATCCGATTATCGGGGCATGTAATCAGAATTCAGAAAGTATTCAAAAAGTCTATGATTGTATGAATAGGGATTGAGGTTGTTTCTTGGCTTATGTGGAAGACAATTCCAAAGATGAGCAGCAAAGTACGCTAAGCTTTTCTTGAATAAGTCAAGCCTAGGCTTGGGCACTTGCAATCTGTTAAAGCGTAGACTGCGTCTTTCATTGTAATTGAACATTGGCCACAGATATGCTGGAGCATACAATTTAAACGTTTTAGTGCATTAGAAGAAAATCAAAACATCATTCCCTTTTCAAAGAATTGCCTTATTGGTAACTGTTGCGTAATGCTTGTGCACACACGCGTATGCCATTATCTTCAGAGATACAGCGGTATGCATTAGCAACATTTTTGTACGATAAAAGACTATTATTGAATGCCGCAGTTTTTGGTAACGATATGACGTAATTGTAACAATGTGACGTAAGCGTCGTCTGCTGGTAAAGGCCAACCGTTAGTTTTCTGGGCCTTTCTCAAGCATTCGTTGAAATGAGAGGACGTACTTATTTAATGCTCCCAAGTAGTGGAGATTTTTCACGATATTAATGCCGTGGCTATCTGTTCGAGATTGGTCGCCACTATATACTCGGATTTTGGCTATTACGATTTGCAGCTTTTCAAGTAGGTCACGATTATTATAAATCAAGACGAAGATATCTTCAATGTTTAAACTGATCTAAAGTTGAAACGGTCAAGCTTATTCATCTATAAATGCATGCTATTGCTTTTGACTTTTGACGGACGAAGAATTGCAGTTATGCACCAATATATTTATGCATGTCTAAAAATATGGAGTACGTCAATAAATATTGTGAAATGAGGACAGTTCTTTGATTGCATGCTGATATTACTTGTTGGATCTGTCTGTGTTAATGGTGGATAGTTTGGACCACAGGAAAATTTAATGCCGTTATCAGGGTGTGCAGCAGACTGAGCACCATATAACACTCTTAAATCCGGAATGTTAAATGTTTCCCCATATTGTGCAGATTAAAAATTACTGCTGTCGGCAGTTACATAATTTCACCTGGTCACTTGTTAAAATTTTTTTTTTCATTTATCGAGTATCATGTCATCTTTTTCTATTAATACTCTCTCTTTTTATGTGTGTGTGTGTGAGCACGCCCGCTTCTTTCTTGTTTTCTTTCTTATGACTGCCTATAATTTACTTGTCATTATTTGTTGACCGTCAGCTATTTCCCTCCCCAGATGTGTTCAACATCTACACACGAGAGGCCGGCCAGGGGACCCTTACTGTCGGTGTAGAGGGGCCCTCGAAGGCAGTTATTCAGTTGGAGCAAAGACCGAATGGCTTCCTAGGCGCTCAGTACAAGGTGGATAAACCTGGTAAGGGTTGACAAAACAGTGTGTTCTGAGCTGGTGAACAGTCGTCAATCATATTAATATTCTGGCGCAGTTTCAGCCTCTAGGATGCTCCTAGAGGAGCATTGATCATCAACAAATCTATGACAAGTCTTTCTGTCCTCTACCATCAACAAATCTATGACAAGTCTTTCTGTCCTCTACCATCAACAAATCTATGACAAGTCTTTCTGTCCTCCACCATCAACAAATCTATGACAAGTCTTTCTGTCCTCTACCATCAACAAATCTATGACAAGTCTTTCTGTCCTCTACCATCAACAAATCTATGACAAGTCTGTCTGTCCTCTACCATCAACAAATCTATGACAAGTCTGTCTGTCCTCTACCATCAACAAATCTATGACAAGTCTGTCTGTCCTCCACCATCAACAAATCTATGACAAGTCTGTCTGTCCTCTACCATCAACAAATCTATGACAAGTCTGTCTGTCCTCTACCATCAACAAATCTATGACAAGTCTTTCTGTCCTCTACCATCAACAAATCTATGACAATTCTTTCTGTCCTGTGCCATCAACAAATCTATGACAAGTCTGTCTGTCCTCTACCATCAACAAATCTATGACAAGTCTTTCTGTCCTCTACCATTAACAAATCTATGACAAGTCTTTCAGTCCTGTGCCATCAACAAATCTATGACAAGTCTGTCTGTCCTCTACCATCAACAAATCTATGACAAGTCTGTCTGTCCTTTACCATCAACAAATCTATGACACGTCTGTCTGTCCTCTACCATCAACAAATCTATGACAAGTCTGTCTGTCCTCTACCATTAACAAATCTATGACAAGTCTGTCTGTCCTCTACCATCAACAAATCTATGACAAGTCTGTCTGTCCTCTACCATCAACAAATCTATGACAAGTCTGTCTGTCCTCTACCATCAACAAATCTATGACAAGTCTGTCTGTCCTCTACCATCAACAAATCTATGACAAGTCTGTCTGTCCTCTACAATTAACAAATCTATGACACGTCTGTCTGTCCTCTACCATCAACAAATCTATGACAAGTCTGTCTGTCCTCTACCATTAACAAATCTATGACAAGTCTGTCTGTCCTCTACCATCAACAAATCTATGACAAGTCTGTCTGCCCTGTGCCATCCCTGACATTTTATTTTCTGTGTGTTTTTTTTTCTGTCACCAGTTCTTATCCAAGTGTCTGTTTTTGTCTTGGTCTGTCTTTACCTCCCCTTACTGAGCTGATTGCAGAACGAGAACTGTCATGTAATGCTAATGGGCAGGTTGTCTATCCAATGATTATAGTCAGTTTCTCATGTTTGATTGTCTTAATGTATTCTCACAAGGTTTGACCAGAGCTACAGCAGCCATTACCATTTAAAGTTCGTATCTTTGTTTTAAAGTTCAGTTAGATTAGCTCCTACAGTCGTGTCTCTCTGTTGTTGTCCGTTTGTCCCCGTTGAAGACTATGAGGTCATGACGTTCGTCAGTTTTTGCTAAGACGTACATGGCCTATTTTCTGTCATCCCAGGGATGTACGGAGTGCACTTAAAGTACGACGACACCCACATTCCGGGGTCTCCCTTCGTAGTCAATATAGCACCAGACAGTGGCGTCACCAGGCAGGTCACGGTTCACTCCTTCAAGGACAAGGGTCTTTCGGTACGTACCTGATAAATTAGTAAATCAATAAATAAAGGTAATTAACAGGTACTCGTTGGACATAAAGGGTGGCACTAGACAACAGACAAGAAAATATAAGTGATAGGCTTACCGGCAATCGAACATAGGACCAACCAAACGGCGCCATCGCATTGATGCGACAGTACATCGTGAAAGGACGCTCAGCCAATTTTGCACCCCCAAAAAAGTGCATTATTCCCTGAGGTCATTCTCATGACACTCACACAACTATAGTATATAGGACCCGTGGACGACCTAGACAGTTTTAAAGACGCAATCACTAATACAGTATAACTTTTCTGTACCTGTTCGTGTGCATTACCTTGCCCGAGGGCAGAGGGCAGTTTAGAAGATACATGTGAAGTTTAGTTGTTGTATCAGCCGTGGGGGAGGAAGGATAAATCTGGTGGTTTGTTGTTGTATCAGCAGTGAGGGAGGAATAATAAATGGTACGTATTGTTGTTGTATCAGCCGTGAGGGAGGGATAATAAATGGTACGTATTGTTGTTGTTGTATCAGCCGTGAGGGAGGAAGAATAAATGGTACGTATTGTTGTTGTATCAGCCAAGAGGGAAAAAAGAATAAATGGTACGTATTGTTGTTGTATCAGCCGTGAGGGAGGAAGAATAAATGGTACGTATTGTTTGTTGTATCAGCCGTGAGTGAGAAAGAATAAATGGTACGTATTGTTTGTTGTATCAGCCGTGAGGGAGGAAGAATAAATGGTATGTATTGTTGTTGTATCAGCCGTGAGGGAGGAAGAATAAATGGTACGTATTGTTGTTGTATCAGCCGTGAGGGAGGAAGAATAAATGGTACGTACTGTTGTTGTATCAGCCGTGAGGGAGGAAGAATAAATGGTACGTATTGTTTGTTGTATCAGCCGTGAGGGAGGAAGAATAAATGGTACGAATTGTTGTTGTATCAGCCGTGAGGGAGGAAGGATAAATGGTACTTATTGTTGTTGTATCCGCCAAGAGGGAGCAAGAATAAATGGTACGTATTGTTGTTGTATCAGCCGTGAGGGACGAAGAATAAATGGTACGTACTGTTGTTGTATCAGCCGTGAGGGAGGAAGAATAAATGGTACGTATTGTTGTTGTATCAAGCGTAAAGAGGCAGAATAAATGGTACGTATTGTTGTTGTATCAGCCGTGAGGGAGGAAGAATAAATTGTACGTATTGTTGTTATTGTAGCGATCGTTCGTTTATCCATTACCTTTTGGTTCCCTATGGAGTAGAAACCTTCAACAACAACACCTGCCGAGCCTTGTTGTCCTGTATCGACCAATTAAAATATCTCATTGTTTTCTTTAACTCTGTCATGTCCTTCTCTAGTTCTTTCTCCTTTTGTTTGTTTGTTTGTTATCTGTTTGTTGTTTGTTTGTTGTTTGTTTGCTTGTTGTTTGTTTGTTGTCTGTTTGTTGTTTGATTGTTTTGTTTTTTGTTTGTTTTTTGTTTGTTGTTTGTTGGTTGGTTGTTGTTTGTTTGTATGTTTGTTGTTTGTTTGGTTGTTGTTTTGTTTGTTTGTTTGTTGTTTGTTTGTTTGCATGTTGTTTGTTTGTTTGTTGTTTGTTTGTTGATTTGTTTATTTGTTGTTTGTTTGTTTGTTGGTTGTTTGTTGTGTGTTTGATTGTTTGTTTGTTGTTTATTTGTTTGTTTGTTTGGTGTTTGTTATTTATTTGTTGTTTGTTTGTTGTTTGTCTGTTGTTTGTTTGTTTGTTTGTTTGTTTAGATTTCCTGGATAGTGAAGAAAAAGAACAAAAAAATAGGATGTCCCAAGTGCATGTTGCACACGTTAAACATCCCTCGGCAGTTGGGTAGGACATAAGGCCGCTGCCCTAGCAAAATTGTAAAAAAAATTAGGAAACCAACTCACCACAAATATATTTATAGAATGTGTGATTCCTGTATACACACATTGGGATCCTCGCCGGTGCTACGGAGTTCGTGCACTGTGCTGAGATCCTCCTTCTGTGATCTAAGGGAGAAGATCGGAGCACAGCTAGTGTTGTCCGTGTGCAATGATTATGGTTCTTAAAATACCAAAAATACACTGTCTGTAACTATTCTGCAGATTGACAAGCCTGTCACATTCAGTGTTGCTTTCAACGGGGCCAAAGGTCACCTCCATGCCTCTGTCCGCACTCCATCAGGCGGCCACACCGACTGCATGGTCCAGGTTCGTTACCCTTAACATTATGATTATCATGTGTTGTATTACTAAACATCGAGATATTTGATAGAAATAGAAAAGTTCTCATTCACGCAGTTATTTCGCTTGCTTGTTTGATTGTTTGTTTTTTCCCCCCACAATGGATTCCCTCAATTTTGAGATAAAGCGTGTAATGAAAAGAAAATAATGAGTCTTGATTAATATCAAATTTATGTTGGTAAACTTGATGTATTTGTTTTAATTATTTATGTTGGTAACTTGATGTATTTGTTTTAATTATTTATGTTGGTAACTTGATGTATTTGTTTTAATTATTTGTGAGCTCAGCGTAAAGGAGGTCGGGCTTATTATCATTTTAAATCATGTCTTAACACGAACCAGAAATCGGACAATGTCTTTTCGCTTGTGCCTGTTTCTATATTTCTTTGTATATCCTTGCTTGCATGTACTGATCATTACATCATATTTATCTCTGTATTTTGTGTGTGTGTTTTTTTTTTTCATGTATTGATCCTCTAACAATAATAATTTGCTTGCTTTGTGCTCTAATGCTTCAATAACTGAGGTGAGATTACCATTTAGAATATCTCAATCCAGTTGAGAATAAACATTGACATCTATTGATTGACTAATAACAGACCAACAAATAGACCAAAAGAATTACGCAAAAGACTCTCCAGAACTGACGAATGAACTAATCAATAGACTCACGAGAACTGACCAATGAACTGAATGGACCAATGAACTAACGAATAGACTCACCAGAACTGACCAATGAATTGACCACTGCCTTACTGGTTGCAGGAAATGGATACTGACGTGTACGCGGTACGTTTCATTCCAAAAGAAAATGGCGTGCATTACGTGGATGTTAAGTTGAACGATGCTCACATCCCTGACTCCCCTTTTCCTATAATGGTAGGATCCCTTGCCTCTGACCCTGCCATGGTCACAGCAACTGGAGAAGGACTGGAGCATGGCAAGTGTGGTAAGTAAAGTGGTTATTTCTGTTTCTACTTCTTCTTCGAATACTGTCAGATGTCACACTGTATTTGCTTGAAGAAAGAAACTATGTGCAAACACACCGCACCACACGCAAAATACACCACACGGAGTCACAGATGGCGGCATCCAGTTCACCGTCCTTCGCATCGGCCGAAACAAGTAGCGAGTCAGGTTTCTTACATCTCCATGCAACGCGTCCTGGACTGCTACTGTCGACGCCATATTGTTGCATGGGTTCTTTCGCTATGTTGCACAGGGTCAAAAGGTTATAGGCGTTTATTCAACTTTTGAGAGTAGAGGGTGTCGTCAGATTTCTTTTCTTACGGACCCCTCTATCCTTTCTACAATAAATAGTGTTCTTCATTTGAGAGAATCATGCTGACAACAAGTATAAGTAAAATGTTGAATAGTTTAGCCAAACTTCAATTAGAATCAGTTGAAAACTCCTTCTTGTTCAGAGTCCATATAAAACATATTTATTACGTCACAATCAACATATCAGTTATGGCAGGAATCATCTTACTATATATATATCTTCAGTGCAGTCCGTTCCGGTCATATAAACTAATTATCAGTGTCGTCAAAACATAGTAGGCTGTATATACGCGTTGCCGCAACGCAGTCAACCGAAAAGGATACCCACTAAGTTTGCGAGAACGAATCATAAAAATAGATCAATACTCCCTGAAAATCTTGACTTCCATAAAAATTGTTGTACTTAACCATCACTGTTCCATCATTTCATCAAACATTATTATGGCCGACCCTCTGGCCAAATCTCAAAGAAATACTTCTGCACTATGAATACTATAAACTGGGAGTGAATCAAAACACATCTGACTTGCTTGAAGTTCAGACTCTCAAGGGTACAAATACATTGTTGTTATGCGTTAGCATACCAACGTACCACGTCATCATAGTCCTAGACAACTAAATAAAATTTGCGTTCAATAAAATACCGTGAAGCGTGAAAACATTATATATTTATAGCATCTCAAACCCTTAATGCGTAACTTTAAAAGTGCTCACTATAATAGTGGCCAACATCATAAAACGTGTCGTAACATTCCCCTGACCGATGGGGGTTTAAAAAATCTATTCTATAGATTTTTTATGTATTAAACTAATAACTCGTTTAATTATTTCAAAAAATTAATTTTTAAAGAAAATCGTGACGTACGGCCTACGATGTTCTGAATAGAACATTATTGAAAATCGTCGTCAATATACTACATGTCATAACATACATGAAAAATATGCTAAATTAACGAAAGAAAAGTCAACTGTCAGAAAGGATAGTTGGTGACTATCTACTTAACTGAAAGCATGTTTTAACTAAATTAGTATGTTGTGTATTAAACAAAATATGAGAATATAACTAATTAAATATATTGGAGTAATGAATGTAGTGTATGTAGGATGTTATAGACTTACATCTAATTAACTAAACTAAATTATTGTATCGGAGTTAAAGAAAGTAAAGAAAAGAAAAAATGTAAGAAACATGAGAAAATATACATGCAAGAAAAGAAATAGAAGGAAATAGTAAGGAATAAAATTAATAGATTAAATTAAGTAATATGTGTGCACAAATTTACATGTAAATTAATTATCTAATTAAAAACTAAATTAAATTAATCTATCCACTAATAACAAATAATACATAGCCTTATATAAAACAATTACGTTAAAGTGAGTACTTAAAATACCTATAATATTACTAGTTACATAACTATATTAATTATATTAATTATTTGTTTGATAATGTTTATTTCCAAAGTTTTTTCCTTTTTATCATCACATTTAAGTATCGAAATCCACATTGTCAATTCTAATGAAGAATCTGTTAATAGTTCCTGTCTGTATGCCATGTACAGTTTAATATGTTATTTGAAAAAGTTCCTTCAGCTAACGATGATCATAAGTTCAAACGATACTGCGTAAGTGGAAATATCACTAAGTTCAATCCAAAGTCGAGCGCATCTTGATTGTAGTCTGTATCACAGCGAGTGATAGACATATGGACACTAACCAAAGTCCAAAATGCTATAATTGAATCATTGAATGAATCTCGTTAACTTCGTGCGAATATTGGAGAAATAATTTAGTGCATTGTACGTATTACGAAAGTGTTATTTTTATGCACCTGGTTCCTGATCACGTATGTCATGTAAAACAGAGTTGTAGTTAGGAAATGTTCAAACGTATTGTTGCGTAGCATTAATGTGTGTAGTGTAAATGTTTTGTGGATGATGTCACATTTGCTACACAACGTTGAGGGTGTTGTATTTCATCTGCTTCTCTAAAGGTATGATAATCCTGGCCTTTGCAGAGTAGTGTGCCACCCTCAGACACCAGGGATGATGAGGCGTAGTAACATGGTGTCTTTAGTCTGGTTTAAGTGTGTAGGATGTAGATGTGTATTCAGACAGTGAGCATTACGAACAAGGCAATCCACACAATGACGTCACGTTATCAGCACGATGTGAAAAAGTCAATAAAGCTTTAAACAGCAGTGATGGGTTTTAGGCAATATATATTGTACGCCACAATGACAAAATGCATGGACATCGTTATGCAGAAAACATCACAGGTATTTTCACAACAGTCATTGTATCATCGAAGTAGTCGACTCAACAGGCACAGCAAACAGCATAATAATAATGTACATTATGTGCCTTTTCAAGATATCGTAAACCGCTGTTCATGTAGTCAGGTAGTAAACTTCCCCTTTCCATAAGAGCTAGTAGATATCAACTAGGAGATTAAATCTGGTCTCCTATTTTTGACCTCAACAAGACAGGCATGTCTTTCGAGCGTCACATTATTGTTCTCTATGTTCCTTATACAGCAAAGGTATCAAACCTAGATCCATCAACAAAGTTCAGGAAGCAAGTAGTCCGTAGGACAGGCATCAATCGATGCGTGACAATATAAGTGGATCATAAGGCAGGCTAAGCGAAAGTCAACATCACAAAATGGCGATAAAGTCACTTAGCAAAAAAGGATTCATTTACCTGTTCATCAGGAATTAAATCACATAATCACATATGCCTCCAGGCATTAGGAATAACATGGAGATATATCATCTCAAAAAAGGAACAACAATCATGAGGACTCCTTCCTGAATAATCTAAGCGAAGACTAGCACATAGCTACGTCTCGCCTTACCAGCTTCTCTGCTCAGACTGACCTGGGCGGAAATCGTTTAAACAACGCCACAAAAAGAGACATGCGCAGAACACGCGAATCGAATACAACTCAGCCAGATTTACGAAACGAAGAATGTTCTACGATGTTCGACTAAAGACCTTTTACCTTAAAAGGAAATGAATCTTGAAACATTGCGATTGCCAACTGTTTTCAAAGAACTGGCGATCTGAGCGCTCCATAAATGGACATGACTCAAAAATCGTTCACACAACTATCGGCAACCCTAGCTATCAAGATAAGACAACTTCTTGACGATAGCTATCAAGATTAGACGACTGTAGAAATAAAAGTGACTACAATTCCATGAGTTCCTTCCCATGCATTAAAAATTAACTATAGTCAGAATGCATGGTCAGAATAAGTTGCGACAAGTTTTTAGCAGCAACACGTATGTATACTATAATTTCAGTTATCAGTTGCAGGTACGTATGACCACAAACATGGGTGAATATGTTGAGCGTATGTGTCTTATTATCTCATAACACTTGAGTCGTTACTTATGTTCATTTGAAGAAGCAGGGTGTCGAGATAGTGAATCTGCCACTACGTTCTCAGATCCTGGGATCGATTCAATTTGAAATTGAAAGGGTTGCAATAGGATCGAAAACCTCGCCAGTCTAGGACTCTTATGATTTGCTCGTCTGAGTGAGGCTACTGCTTTCTAGTCAGTTTGTAGTACGAATGGGGCTCCAAGTAAAAACTTCTCCAACTTCTGAATTGCCCAAACCACTGCTAAAAGCCCCTTATCTACAACTGAATATTTGACTTCTGCATCAATGAGCTTTCTCGGAATAAATAGTGTCGGGTGGAGTACGCCTTCATGTTCTTGTAGCAGACTACCTCCCAATCCGTAATTGCTGGCATCTGTACGGAGAATGAACATTTTTTTTTTAGTATCTGGCAACCTTAAAATAGGTGGCCTGGAGAAGAGTGACAAGATATGGTTAAAAGTTTTGTCGCAGTCTGCAGTCCATGTCACTTTCACAAACATGTCTATCCACAAACGAATAGACAATATACTGAACTATGCTGCATTAGCTGAGCATAGTGGAATAGATAATGAAGTTGCCGTCCGTAGTAGGCATGGTAAAATTAACGTTAAGACAAGAAGACACAGAATCATAGTAGACAAGGTGATATATATCAATATGTATGGCAGTATGTTCAAAACATGTCATATACGACAGTCTATAACGCAAAGTAAAAACTTTGTTGACCGACTGATCGGTATTAAGTTTACCAAAAGAGGTACAAACAATCTTGACGCTGTTAATTGTATTAATGAAATCGATATTAATTATGATAATACTAACAGTCTTATTAAGATCGTGTTCGATCTGATAATGTCTCCAAGATAATGTCTTTCAAAGTAGGTAGATTTTAAAAAAATATGTTTGTCAGGAAGAGAACATTCTTCTTCCTGAAATAGGGATAGACCATCATACTGAAAATAGATAAGTAGATTGTCATCGATATCTGGAAAAGAAAGTTGTAGATGTATAGGAAGATTATGAAATTCCTGAAACCTATCACTAGCAATATTAAAGAATGATATCTGAATGTGCTGAGTCGTCTCAGAATGTGACATGATGTGTCTGTGCATGTCAGTGGTAGAATGAAACAACATCGTCTCATGTGTAGTGCAATGAGCACTGGACATTTTATTCAAAACAAATAGGAAAAAGATAAACAATAACATTTTCTTAAGAAAATGTGTGTGAGTAGAAATTGAGAATTCTCTAACCACAATAGTGGATGTCAAACAAAATGACAATAGTATACTTGTGAACATAGGCCACAAATATAAACAGAAAAATCTGTACAGGTTAGTAGTTATACCAGATATGTATCTGCGAATTGGTACATCATAAGATGTACGCACAACAGTGTCAACCTGAGTGACAGTTGATGTGCATGTAGTGTTAATGGTTTGGCCATGTCTGCAGAATGGGAGAAGATCGGATACCACGACAAGCATGGGAAACAAAGAGCCAAGGATCCAGACCCCGAGGACGACCCAGAGTCCGCTGGGAGGACAACATTAGACAATCTTTGAAGGATCGAGGACTAGAATGGAACCAGGCCAGGAGGAAGACAGCCGACAGGATAGTCTGGCGCTCTCTCTTCCAAACCTCTACACCTCACGGTAGAAGGGGAACGACTAAGTAAGTAAGTAAGTAGTGTTAATGTCACTACTTCTTGGTATATCACTCCTGACATCATCATTATTATCATTAAGTGGGATAATCTCATCATCCTCATCAGTTTCCAGAATGGTGCAGAGACCAAAATTGGAAAATACTGTGCCACATGCATTCAGTTTGTTGGCACAAAATGTAGCCATCGCAACAACAGCGTTAGCATTGCCATAGAATTGCAAATTCTTTATTTTCCATTCATTAATTTCTTCCGGGGTGCAATCCTTACTGCCATGGATGCGTCCCACCGTAAGATCAGCTGCTGGATTCTGCAACATGCAGACTTTGACATGATCTGTAAAAAATGGTGTGTTAACATAAATAATGGCAGTGGGATAGTACTCAACAGTACCCCCAAAGGTTATACATCTGACATATTCATTGGTAGAACAACTCGGATGGACCAGTGACTGCCTGACTCCGATGGTAGTTGATCCTGAATCTCTCAAAACGGATACTACTGTCCCATTGACTATCCCTCTATTGAAGATTAGGATGCCTGTACCATCGTTTGCAGAGAGACCAACTGCTGGCAAAAGATGTCCACAATTCAGCACTGTATCTTTGGCCTTCTGAAAAATAGTATTACAATTTTGGCAACTATTTGCCACATTATAATTAACGGCATAACATGAAGACGAGGATTGTGCCTGATTATTATTGTCTGGAACACCAGGGGTTGTACCAATAGTGAGTGCCGCCCCTGCGCTGTGCTCAAAATGTGATGGTCTACGTGAATGAGACCGTTGTCGGTGATGGTCACCGGAATTATTTTGCTGTCTACCATTGTAGCTATTGTTTCTAGATCTATAATTTGAATTATTATTATTCCATTTGTTACCATTGTTATTCGTACTGAAGTTAAATGGTTTCTTCCAATTTGAATTTTGTTGAACATTGTTGTTATTTCTGAACTGAGGTGACTGATGCCTGAATTGCTGTCTACCTTGGTTGAAATTATCATTACTGTTGTAATTATTTTGTCTATGATAATGGTTGTCATTATATCTTCTATGTGAAAAATTCCTATCAAGGCTCTGAGCTCTTGATCTATCATTACCATGGAATGACATATTAGAAGCAACTGGTAATGGTTCTCTTAACTGCGTGTTTGCAAAACACGATCCTTGATGTGCAACGCAATAATTAACAGCAATTCCCTCCATAGTAGACAAAGTAGAAGGTTTGCGTTCTTGTAAAAATTCACGAAGGGGTTTGCTAACAGAAGATAAAACTTTATCTCTTAGAATCAAATCCACTAACTTATCATATGAGTTATTAACCCCAGCTAATTCCATCCATCTTTGGAAAGTCATCTGTATCGACGAAATAAATGCAGAAAAATCCTTGCTTGAATCTGGATGCATGGCTTTAAATTTTTCCTTATAACCCTCTTCAATGAGTTGAAACCGTTTCAACAACATTGCCCTTGCAGTATCATAATTATTACGCCCTGTAGGATCCATAGATCGTATGGCTGTTAATGGTTCACCAGCCAAAAATTCCTCAAGTTTTAAAACCCAACAAGATTTATCAATTTTGTTAGCCTGACATATTTGTTCAAATCTAGCCAGATAAGACGTTAAATCGTCTGAATTTTGATTGTAAACTGGTAATCTAAACATGTATTAGCCTTTGTTATGCTCTGATGAAGGTGTAGTATGTGACCCTTCATTATTGCTAACTGTAGCAACTTGTGCTTTTAATCTTAATTCTTCTATACGAAGAAGTTGTAACTCTTTTTCTTGTTGCCTTATTATTTCTTCTTGTTTCCTTTTATTTTCTTCTGCAATCTTAATCATTTCATCTCTTGACTCCTGTTCCTTTCTTCTTTTATATTCCCTAGCTTCGCGTTCTTCTTCTTCTTGCTTCGCTATAGCTTTCTGTTCTTCTAATTCTCGTTTTCTATCAAGTTCCTCTTGCTTAGCTATAGCCTTTCTCTTTATTTCCTTCTCTTCTCTATCAAGTTCCTCTTGCTTAGCTATAGCCTTTCTCTCAGCTTCTTTAGCTTCATATTTCTCTAGTTCTGCCACTGCATATTCTCGGAGTGCTTCTCCTTTTAAAGAAAATTCTTTACCAAGTTTCACAAAATGCTCTTAAGTCAACATCTTAACCTGATAATATATTTACTTAGTCAATTATATATCTTAATCAACAATATAACTCAGTCGATCAATTATATGTGCCTAATGGCCAAAATAGTACTATGACTAGACCAGTCAACTAATTACCCCTCAATATGCTTACCAAATTTAAGGTAAGATTAAAATTTATATTTATTTATCAATATTTTATAACATCATGCCATAAGCAGGATGTATAAATAGTGGTTACGTGGACTACTAGTGCACCTTGCTGAAACCGTATTAGTCATCAAATATTTAGGCAAATTAATCACAAGTATTATATTATTATTATTTTATAGTTATTTTATCAAATTATCATTATAATATTAATTATGGATGAAGAAATACGATAGACACAGTAAACCAAAGAGTTACCAACACAATATTACACCACAATTGACAATTTACAGACAATAAAATGATACTATAAACTAAAGTAGAATTACGGAAATGACGAAGTATACTAAACTGAAAGTAGGTCAAATTACAAAAATCTAGAAATTATGACGTCACGTGGACTCTTTAAAAGACGTTACAATTTATATTCATAAATAAAAGATAGCTAGATCAGGATAAACGATTTAGAGTACAAATAAATGACAAAACCGAATAAAATTGAAACTTATTACAGTAAAATACAACAAGTATATACGCAACGTCACAGCTAAAACACCTAATGTTGAATGAATTAGATCACAAACATAGTATGCTTCGAAAATTCTCAGAAGATATTTTGTAAATCTAAAATATTCAACAAACCCTATCAGAACGATCAGGATTTCTGCGGTCAGTTGACACTGACACAACAAAAAATCTTGATTCCCGAACCAACCGCCCGCTTATGTAAACAAAACCAATATAAATAAACATAGAACGAGTAACAAGTAAATAATAATTTAGATAGACATGCCTTTATAAGCAATGGACTAGACTTGCCCCAGGGCCAAAATATGTACTTATCTTTAGTGATCGATTTCAGTTATCCGCACAATGCTGGCGTGCACCAACATCGAAGTATAGATGTCTGGATTGATCGTGGCGGCATTGCTAGCTTTGCTTCTCTTGATTCTTTGAAGATATTGATGAATTTTGAGATTGAATTTGCTTGCAGATTCTAACGGCCAAGACATCTTGTTCCGGCAAAGTTATGACGTCAGATTGAACTTTAGTACGCATGCGCCTTAAATTGTGCACATTTTCACGCAATGTTGATCGTCAGGAAAGTTCCAAAAATGTTCTTGACAGTAGAATATTCGCCTTTTAATGAAAACTGTTATTTCTTTAATCGTTTCACAACCACGCTGGCCGCCAAATGTTTTATGGGTTCTTTCGCTATGTTGCAAAGGGTCAAAAGGTTATAGGCGTTTATTCAACTTTTGAGAGTAGAGGGTGTCGTCAGATTTCTTTTCTTACGGACCCCTCTATCCTTTCTACAATAAATAGTGTTCTTCATTCGAGAGAATCGTGCTGACAACAAGTATAAGTAAAATGTTGAATAGTTTAGCCAAACTTCAATTAGAATCAGTTGAAAACTCCTTCTTGTTCAGAGTCCATAAAAAACATATTTATTACGTCACAATCAACATATCAGTTATGGCAGGAATCATCTTACTATATATATATCTTCAGTGCAGTCTGTTCCGGTCATATAGACTAATTATCAGTGTCGTCAAAACATAGTAGGGTGTATATACGCGTTGCCGCAACGCAGTCAACCGAAAATGATACCCACTAAGTTTGCGAGAACGAATCATAAAAATAGATCAATACTCCCTGAAAATCTTGACTTCCATAAAAATGGTTGTACTTAACCATCACTGTTCCATCATTTCATCAAACATTATTATGGCCGACCCTCTGGCCAAATCTCAAAGAAATACTTCTGCACTATGAATATTTTAAACTGGGAGTGAATCAAAACACATCTGACTTGCTTGAAGTTCAGACTCTCAAGGGTACAAATACATCGTTGTTATGCGTTAGCATACCAACGTACCACGTCTTCATAGTCCTAGACAACTAGATAAAATTTGCGTTCAATAAAATACCGTGAATCGTGAAAACATTATATATTTATAGCATCTCAAACCCTTAATGCGTAACTTTAAAAGTGCTCTCTATAATAGTGGCCAACATCATAAAACATGTCGTAACACATAAGCGCTTTCACTTTTCCTCGAATTTTGGGCATTCCTGCAGCAGATGTGAGCAATCATTTTATCAAAGCAGCAGTCAGTAGTTACTGTGTTTAGCTTGATCAAATGACATCTCAGTCTGCTGGGGTCTGTAGACCTTTTGAAGATTATCGATTGTTCCTATGTGTTGAGTAGATAAAAGACTGTTTTCCCATATGGATTCTGCCAAGTGACATACATGACAAGCACTCCAGAATCACAGCCAAATACTTAACCACCAGAATCATAGCCAAATACGTAACCACCAGAATCACAGCCAAATACTTAACCACCAGAATCACAGTCAAATACTTAACCACCAGAATCACAGACAGATACACCCCTACAGCGAACACATGAAGATTTCAAGGATCCATGCTATCATCATTATCATAAATTGTCAGCATCTTGAGGCGCAGAGACCTAACGGAAATTGACGCCAACCTTTCCTGTCTCACCTTTCCTGTCTCACCTTTCCTGTCTCACTACCCATTCAAGGCCGTTTTTATCTCATTTATGTGTCACCTGTGCTCTTTTCAGTGCGTTTGTCGTTCTCCCTCAGCCGTTCTTAGCATGCGAATTCCAGAAAAAGGACAACATTAAAATGATATCAGCAGGTTTCTTCAATGTATGTCATATCCAAGCAAGCATCCTCTTCGCAATTCTCGTTCCACTGGCCCTTGTCTGGTTCGTGTCATCAGTTCCACATTAGTCATCTTGTCATACCACATCAATCCTTCTATTCTACGCAAGCACCCACTTATGAAGTCTTTTAACTTTTTGGATGTAGTTTTTGCTGTTGTCTGTGTCTGAGAGCGATTTAATAGGACTACTAAAACAGGATTTGATCTCGGTATGTCATAAAATGGGCACATTAAATATGACACTAAGAGAAGCAGTATAGTGCACTCTATGGGCCTGGTAAAGACCTGAAGCTAGTAACAATTTTTAAAATAATAACTTTTAATGACAATGTGGCGAGAACTAAGGAGATCAATGTATTCATTAGAGAATTATGCCCAAACTTCCATCAAGGTCACATGAAGAAGGTACTAGAGATTAACTTTTAGTTTCATTTACTTTAGACAGTTTCTGTGTATGAAACTTTTCTAGGTGACATGACGTGATCTCGTTAGTGCCTTTCACAGCAGCTTATACAAAGATCATTGACAATAAAATGTTTTTCTATTTTTATTTTCTTTATTATTATTATCATAATTATAATCTACTTTGTGTTTAATCAACCGTCAGGAGCCAAGAACACATTCACAGTGAAAACCGCAGGCGCTGGGACAAGTCTTCTTATTGTCTTCATCGACGGCCCATCCAAGTCTGCCCTGAGCTGTAAAGAAGTGGACGAGGGTTATGAGTTTATCTACACTCCTTTCTGTCCAGGGAAATATCTGATCACAATCAAATATGGCAACATCCCCATCGCAGGTTCACCCTATCAATCGATTGTAACAGGTAGGAATTACTAGCAACAACATCCTTGTTTTTTCCAGGTATATTTCACGAACATTTACCATGCGTCACCAGACACAGCAGAAATGCTACAGCTGTATTTACAGTGTTATTGTTCGGATTTTCAAGTAGAGAGTACACGGCAACGTGGAATGACCTCCAAGTTATCATCGCAAAGGAATGTACCACATGACTGATACTGTGTTCGTAATGCTGGTAATTGTCAAGTCCACTGAAGAACTTGCAAGAGACCCAGAGCTCGATGGAGGATGCCACATGGGAATTCATGAATGGTGCAACAATTCCGGTAACAGATGAAAACCAGGTTAGCACGCTTGGATTAACTTATCAGCTGGTACAGAATGAGTTTCAAGCTTAAGAAGTCTAGACGCCTATCAATCAGAAAACGGAATACGTATGAAGTTACGTTCAGGATGTCAAACCAAGTTATCTTTACCATTGTTGATTAAACTTTAAACAGTTTTGGCAGAGTGAGTGATACCTCATTAAATACAACAAGGCAGTAAAAACACTACAGGTCACAGACAGAAGGAGACCCTTAGGAAAGCTCAAAAATTGGGGTATCCAGTTCATGATGGTCCCTCAGTACTTTGGCTACTGCTTAAATCATCTGTTAGACTAACATAATTACCGATGTATGTTACGTCGGTCGGTCTTGCACGGTGTGCAACTTGCGCGGCGTGGGTGTTATATAAAACAAATACTTTGGTTTCATTTTTTTTTTAATTCTTCCACGAAATTAGTAGCGCTCGACAAAGAAAAAGTGCCTAAAAATTGGTGTGCATGAGCTAATAACATACCAAAGTTAATTGTATTTGAACGGTTTGACACATAATGTCAAGATGATAAGATGGCTACCCAATCTGCAGCTACTAACAGGAAAAGACGGTGGCGTCAATCGCAGCGAGCAGGCGAGACTATAAAAGAAGGAGCAATGCGACGACAACATGAAACAGCACAAAGGCAAACACAACGTCTGTCCCAACGAGCAAGCGAGACTATAGAAGAAGCAGCAATACGACGACAAAATGCAGCAACACAGAGACGAGCACAGCGTTAGTCACAACGAGCAAATCAGTCTACAGAAGAGCATACATCTCCAAATGACGGTGTTCATGAACAGTTTAATTACACTGTATACTGGAAAGAAACTAAAAACATTCTAAGATCGTTCTTCTATCTGCTCATCCGGGAACGGAAACAGCACACTATAATTAAAAACCGTCAAGTTTGACGGGTTATTGCTAGTATGAAATAAGCACTAGTCATGTGGATGATGCAGAAAGATGAACAAGTTTACTAGTAAATGATATGGAATGCCAGCAGGTGAAGGATGAAACATGGAACTCAGAGTGGTGATCTGAAGGATGAAACATGGAACCAGACCACTAGACGGAAATTCGCCCATGGTGACATCGTTGGTGATCTGAAAGATGAAACATGGAACCAGACCACTAGACGGAAATTCGCCCATGGTGACATCGTTGGTGATCTGAAGGATGAAACATGGAACTCAGAGTGGTGATCTGAAGGATGAAACATGGAACTCAGAGTGGTGATCTGAAGGATGAAACATGGAACTCAGAGTGGTGATCTGAAGGATGAAACATGGAACTCAGAGTGGTGTGATGAAACTGAAGGATGAAGGAAACATGGAACTCAGAGTGGTGATCTGAAGGATGAAACATGGAACTCAGAGTGGTGATCTGAAGGATGAAACATGGAACTCAGAGTGGTGATCTGAAGGATGAAACATGGAACTCAGAGTGGTGATCTGAAGGATGAAACATGGAACTCAGAGACAACATAGTTCAGAGAATCTGAGAAACAGAGAACAGTAAGAGGATGTTAAAAGCAGTCCAAGCTGAGTAAGGTCAATGGACTCTAGTAAAGAGCTTGTTTGTAGAGGGATCTTTGCCTGGAACTTATGTAATTGTTGGCACTTCTTTTTTTATATTAATAGTTGTACCTCGTTTTGGCGAGGCACGCTTCATTCAACCTAAACACTAGGTACGTCGGTTATATTAGGGCACATGTCCAAACATAAGACTTTTGTGGTCTATTGTAACACTGTTTGTGGCACATCTAAGACTCGGTTTCATTATGAGATCAGTGCATGATCTCCTGACGATTGTCTTGTTTTTGTTTTTGTCTGAGATCCTCACCATTGTCATTTCTGACAACTCAAGATATCCGTGTATCCTATTAAGTAACCACACCAATGCTGACTAATTGTTCTTTCCACCAGTTTGTTTATTGTCCATGTCTCACATGTATAAAATAATTTAGAATTTATATAGCTTCTTAATCTTTTTTTTTTCTCCCTGCCGGTGAAATACTTGTGAAATAGTTGTGAAATAGTTGTGAAATAATTGTTGGTAAGAAAATGTTTTTCTTGCTGCGGAAAGATAATTTTGCTTTTACAATTTTAGTCACTGGATGCTGTGAAAGAGGCAAGTTAGCTAAACTGTTTAACACTAGATCTACGTTAGTTACACTGTTAAACACTACATGTCAGATAGTTAAACTGTTTAACCACTAGATCTAAGTTAGTTACACTGTTAAACATTACATATGAGATAGTTAACCTGTTTAACCACTAGATCTAAGTTAGTTATACTGTTAAACACTACATGTCAGATAGTTAAACTGTTTAACCACTAGATCTAAGTTAGTTACACTGTTAAACACTACATATGAGATAGTTAACCTGTTTAACCACTAGATAAGCCAATACAATTTTTTTCCGCCTCCATCGTTGTTAGAAGAAAACATTCAAGAGCAGACGTGAATACATTTTTTATGATTTTAAATTTCAGGAGGCGGTCCAGATGGTGAATTCAATAATTAATAAATGGAGTAACAAAATATTTACCAGTTCTATATTGTCCTGTTCTTGGTTATCCCCAATTTTTTAATTGACATATTGTTACTTCTCAAATTCCTTCATTGTTGTCATACATATAACTCTTCCTGCATTGTTCAAACGGTTCGTTTTCCTTAACCAGGCAGTTTTGTGACGCAGTTGCCAGAAAGTCCGTTTGCAAAGGAATTTTGAAATGCTATTTTGCCTTTTTTTTCGCTCAAAAACCTGTCATATTTCGTTTACAGACAAAACTCATTTGAATCGCTGTATTTTTATATATGTTAAATCAGCTCTTGTTTACAATTTATTTCAATTTTTTACCTCAGCGTATTTTTTTTATTTCTGCTCTGTATACATTGTTTTTTTTTCGATTGGAGTGCATTTGTATGCTTAGTTTTGATAACGCAGTTGCCGGTGCTAATTGTGCTTTAATATGTTTGTAGTTTAGGTTGATGCATCAACTGCAGTGCCTTGAATTTCATTTCTCAACGTTTAATTATTTCCTTTTTTTTAACCTCCGCTGTTTAGGGGCACGGGTGGGAGTTTGTCTCCTAATCCTTGCTGCATATGTTACTTCCTATCAATTATTACGTTTTTCTGCTATGAAACTTACTACAATTCTGCATTACAATCTAATGTTTGTTTGTGTGTCTGTCTGTATGGTGTGAAGCAGACATTTAAAAGTTACCAACATTCAGGGGCGGACTGAGCATTTGAATATTTGGGGCCCACAGCAATAGAGGGGTTCACACTCCCGTAACCTCCTACTTTAGCCTAATCCATGTGGAATGAATAATCATGGACCAATGACCTGTATATCACAGGATCTCCGATCACTGTCAGGCAGCCTCCCCACTTTTTTTTTTTTTTTTTACACTTTGCCAACATGACACTATTTTGACGACGCCATCTTCTAATATACAAGCTCCTTTAACCAAGTGTATTTTATGATTAAAATTTTCATTTTTCTTTAACTTCAACCCTTTACCAATTTTTTTAAAATTGTTCCCTCATTTAAATGTCTGGGTTCCAGTGACGAAATATTTGAATTACGTAATTTTGGTGGTTGCCTTGGAGCTATTTTTTTTCTCCCCTAGTTAGCATTACCTTAAACTGTAATACTGTAAACATTCACTAATCTTAGATAGATGTATTTTACCTAGAATTTTAGAATACATGTGATTAAATGCATCCTTCCACCACCTCATACCCGTCCCACAGCTTGACGGTATGGCTATAGTAGAAGTAGTAATCTCTCCTTTTTACAGATGAGCCCGGCCGCAAAGGACCAGTCGGTAATTTCCCATCTGAAATTTACCCTCACTACTGCATATCATCATACCTCTATTAACTATATCTCAGCTAAACGTAACATGCTGAGGTAACACAGTAACATGCTAAGGTAACTTTCCTTAACACAGATCGTCTAACCTCTACTCACTAAATCTCTGCACAACTGAACGTGCTGATATAACACAATAGCATGCTGATGTAACAAATTTAAAGGCTGATGTAAATTAAGAACTCGCTGATGTAACCTAATATCTGTATGTCTCTATTTGCGCCCTCTATATGTCGTGCTTGCAGGCTCCAGTAATCCACTCATTACTTACTGTTATGCTCAGTAACTTTGTAATGACATACTAATTTACAGGACTGGTTGCGACCGACAGGAAGTGGTCAGTAGCATGCATGGGACACTACGTGAGATGTTTAAATGTTGCGAGGAAACCGGCTCCATGGTCAATCCCAACAAAGCCTGTGTGCTTCCAGACATTACTTTCAGTGGGCAGAAAATTGAAAGGCAAGACAAACTGAAATACCTCGGAATAACATTCGATTGCTGGTTATCATACAAGCACCATGTTGATCTAATCATACAGAAGTGCAACAGAGGTTTGGCAACCTTAAAAACCGCAGCGCGCCTGTATCATCGGCTAGTCATGTCAGTCATCGAGGAAGGGGTAGGAATACTCACGCTTTCAATATCACAATGTGAACGACCGGAACAGATTCAAAACGAAGTGATGCGTGTAGTCTTGGGATGTAAGCGAGATACCCCCATTTTGACGATGCGGCACATGCTTGGATTGCTGTCAATTAGATCCAGATATGCGAAGGCCGAGGTAAAAGCTTAAATGCAAGTAACCACAGGCAAAAGGCATCCCCTGCATGGGAACGTAGCTGACATCAAACGAGCAAACAATAAAGTGAGGGACGTCATGGATGACGCAGGCAGAGACAACTATTAGACAGCTGACCACAGTTGAAAATATATTCAAGGGGAAAGAGTGGAGTAAGTCATGTGAGAACTGGACGAACTACCAGCAAGTCATCATCAGCTTTGGTAGAGAGTGCAGAACTTGGGCGAATGGGGGGACAGAGCTTGAAATTAATCAGCTGATAAATGATCATGCTGGGGATGATGACATCATTGGTGTGCATTGATGGGTCTGTAATCTGTGTTGAGAAATCAGGATGGTGCTTCTCTGCTAGAGTAAAGGGCAGAATCGTCGCTGAACATAGTGGGACTTATGAGAATGGATGTAGAGGCAGTTACTGCAGCATTAAGGCGGCTGTCTGAAACTTCACTAACAAGGGCAGTTATTGTATCAGACTCTCATTCCATGCTTCGGAAGGTTCAAAGTGGATGGCTCTGGCATGAATGAAAAACCTGCATAGAAGCCTCGAATCTTTAGGAATTCGTGTAGATCTACTGTCCTTGTCATGCAGGGGTACGAGGCAATGAAAGAGCTTGTCGTACATTTTTAGATAGGTATAGAGATTTATTTGGTCCCGTCTGATTAGAGCAGAAGGTGGGGGTATATGAGAAAGGAAGGTGTTAGAATAGATTCCACGAGTGAATAGATTAAGGTGAAGATCCGTCTCTGGAATGAGTGGTTTCTCTAGTCCAGCCTATCTATACGACTAACTTTAGAAGAAGACGATCTGTCAAACCTCCCTATAAGTATAATTATAAGTTTACTAAACACACACACACACACAATTATGTGACAACAAGACACACAAACGTGAAAAACTATGGTATATGGATATGGGTCTGACCAACACGCTAAATTAAGTTTTGTTTAGTTTATTATTACTTAAACTTTACAACATCAAACATATAGAAATCAATATAATCATGGTTACAGACATGAAAATAACCCAATAAGGCCCCCCAGCCCCCCCCCCCCCCCCCCCCCCCTGTTGAGAAAAAAGATCCCAAAAGAAGATAATAACCCAAAAGGTCAAAGATTAACACCAGGGTATAGAATAGACAGTAAAGAAAAGAACAAAGTTCCTACTTAAGCTATCCAGTAAAATACTCAGGTTAGCGAAATAAAAAAAAAAGAAGTTAGTACAATGATTGTAACAAAGGAAAATACTCTCTCTCTCTCTCTCTCTCTCTCTCTCTCTCTCTCTCTCTCTCTCTCTCTCTCTCTCTCTCTCTCTGTCATCTGTGACCACAAAACATTCTTGCTTACCTAATAAATGGTGTAGGTATCCCTTAAAAAAAATTACAATAGTATGAACCTATAGTTTTAGGTGGGTTGCCCAAATCTGGCCCCAGACCAGCCTTGGTATCTAATAATAATTTCAAGGTCTTCGCCAAAGTTGGTGGGTTCATTTTTCCTGGATGAGTCCTGTGTCACCACATATAGTTATTGAAGCAAGACGTTCTCGGGACGTTCACAGTTATAAAAGAGAAAAGTAGTTCCTGTATTGTCTAGCCTCTGGGTGCTAATAAAACTGTTACGGTATGAAAAAACTGATGATGATAAATCCTATCGGATTTCTTTGGGGATACAATCCACTTGGGAAAACGACTGTCAGAAGTCGGGAAAAATGTTATGTATATTGCCACAGCGGGCTGATAAATTGAATAAAACAATCTGGGTATTTGTAAGACCAGTTAGCTCAAATTTACAGTTAATAGGTTAGCATTTCGCCTTTGGCAATTCCTGTTCACACCTGTATGGAGGACGAACGCCAAGGAAAACGACAACTATTACTCCTTCCGTAACTGAGAAGAGGACCACAATAGAGAAAATACTCTGGCCGCTGGTTTTGACCAAGCACTATATTGGGAAGAAAACAAAACATTTAACCAAAATGATAATATCCTATGCTATCAAGCGTAAGGTATGATCTCTTATCCTCTCCGTCACCTAATTAAATTAAAAGGCACACGGTATCTTAAGCTTATACTATCGCGCGTCGCTTGACGAGTACGGGTTGGGTTTTAGGCATGCAGCCGTCCCCCCTCCGACCCGGTAAACACTCAGCGCACAATGTCAGTTATAATTTAATTATGACTACGCGCCTTTAACAAATATCGCCTGTCATTACTAGTCTATCGTTTTGACACATGATATTAACACTAGTCATTTTAAAAAATTTACACACAAAGAAATATAATGCGCATACTACTCTGTCACTTTATCCGTCACTCATAGCATTATACTTAAGTCAGCTAAACCGTATCTTCTGGTGTAAAAAAATGGTTGATGGATTTTACATTACTGAACCACTGGTAAGAGAATATCTACGCGTTTGCTATTTCGCTAGTCTTAACGCTAGGGAATGGCAGTGAATAAAATGGTAAAACTTTTAACACATTTAATACTTAAGCACAACTTATATTATTACCAGAAAAATCAGAATAATCCCCACGAAGGCTATTAACGCACTATTTCACATAGGTTCTAGCGTACGCGTTTAGACTATCCAAAATTTCCTGAGAGACTTGATAACTGACTAGGAGAGAAGGCAGTATATATACAGATTTAGGGTAATATCTCTAAAAGATGTTACAATTCACACCTTCGGCCTAGCCGGGAAACTCAACGAGCTTGGCTTCCGAAATAAAGGATTCTACGGTTCGATCTACCCGCGATGCCGAACGACATCAGAAGACATCGCCGTGCGACTGGCCTTCTTAGATTTCCTCCCCCTGCCGTAGATCAAATACTTAAGTCCCCTGAAAATGTAAACATCAAAGGTGGTCAGGAAGTATTATTATCGCCCTTGAATTGATACCTAGTCTGAACTTTTTCCTCACGTGCTTTCTGTCACTATCCGATGATTGACAGATCCGCTCGCGTGAGAACTCAGGTAAACAGACCGGTTCGCTCCCCTGTTATCTGGAATGTTGCGAAAATAGATAAACAACTCGTTAGCGCAAGAAAGACAGGAAAAATAGGCGTGACTTCAAAAGTGAGTCAACAGACAGCGAATTGCGTGGTTTTGCCTTCGCAAAACATAAACGCTAGCTGAGGAAGTAAAGGTGTTCGGATTTCTGAGGCTATATTTACATTTCCACGTCACAGAGTTAACAGACTAGCTTCAAGAGCACCAACAGAAAATGCATTTGATATGGATAAGGGAGACATACTGAGGGCAATTCATGTTCGCCTTTTAGAGAATGCCAAGGCAATCGATGAATCATCAAGGCTAAGATTGCTGGAATTTGGCATCAAACGAAAGACCAGCAGGTATGGACGTATGAGAGGATGCATCCGGCGTGTATACAACCAGTGTGCAACAGATACTAATAGCATTCATACCCTTCGACATTTAAAGGCGACTGAGCACCTATGGGTTTGCCCGGAGTGCAGTGGCGTCGATTCTGGTCAACAATAACTTTTAAAACAGTCATGACTTCCCGCTCAGGCTGTTTCTGTGTCTATGGCTATATTTACCCAGTATCATCCCGTCTTTCCCGTGTTATTCCACGTTATCCCGTATTTCACGGTGTTATCCCGTATTATTCCGTGTTCCCCCATGTTATCCCGTGTTACCAGGTGTAGTTCCCGGGGAAGGGTCTATGAAAAGACCAGTAAAGAATAGAACCATTGTTCCCTCAAGCATGTCGTAGGAGGCAACCAATGTAAGATTGTTGATGTGGCTGACAGCCTCATTATGTCAAACAAATTGATATAGAAACCACAATTGCGCGAGTACATCAAGTATCTTGAGCCAACTGCAATGATGTTGCAGCTTAATGTTCCTTAAGCTGGCTTCTTAATTTGGTCTCCGGTGCAGGAAATCTTTGACAGAGCAGTTCATGCGCTCATGTAGTTTATGTAGCAACTTGTTTTACAGGTTGAGATGTGGAAGTGCATGTCCATCTTATATCTTTTTAAATACGATGCGAACTACTAAAATCTCACATTTCCTTGTCATAACACTGCATTTGGGATGTCTAAGGAAACATATGCTACCCTCAGTAAAAGCGCATATAGAGACATTTGTGCACTGCACCACGCACCATATATTCAGTATGTCATGAATGATATAACCCTGTCACTGTTGACTTTTGACGTTTGACATGCACTTTATCATTGTCAAACAGCATAACGCATGTGACTTTCTCTGATATAAGAGTTAGAATGCCTTCATTAGCCTATTTAGTCAATGAGATGTTCTATCTTTCTTAAGTTGACAAATTTTGAGACTTAGAAACTTGTTTACTTACTATATTGCTTGGCTGAATGCTATAACTATTTTTGATACAGTGTAACTGGAATAAACTATCTTCTGTATTTTGGCTGAGTTCTGTAACCTTTTAGATGTAGTTGGAGTCAATTATCTTCTATTTTGTACTTTCAATGCTTATTAATTTTCGATTAAACTCACTTCATTATACGGCCAGTTATACTGAGGGTTTACTGTGAAGATACAAACGGTGGGTGTGTTTTAAGACCCTCTTAGTCTAGTGGTCACAATGAAACACCTTGACTTTCTGCAGGAACTGGACGTAAACCATCCCCGATTGTGGAACAGTCCTCCATGGCGGTTGAGACGGTTGAGAAGAAGGCGGGTGCTGGGGCAAAGACCAGGAAATTAAAAGGAGACGCTAGTAAGGTCAGCGTCAAGGGACCTGGTCTTAAGAAAGCTTTCGTAAACCGCGTGCAGAATTTTACTGTCGAAGTCAAGGACGCAGGTACTTTGTTTTCTTGTTATCATTTGCCTATTTTTTATTTATTTATTATTTAACAGAGAAGCTGCTAAACTGGAACACACAGTTCAACAAAGTCTGGGTTATAAAGTGTGTCTATACAGTGAGTGTGTGTGCTTGTTTTTCTTAATTCCTGGTAGCATATTAAATTCACTGTTTTTTCTTGAATGCCTAATTCAGACCGCAGATTTCAGCAGTTATTATTATCAGTGCCTCACAAGAAATTAAGTCCAGCACAAAAATCGGAATCTTCGACTCAAATGTCAAGTCTGGTTTAGGTTTTGGGTTTAAAGTTTTTGCCCGCTATCCAAGGGAGCTCTCCAACAATGCAGAGCTGGTCTGGTCTGGTCTGGTCTGGTTTGGTTTGGTTTTAAGGACTATTTTCATTGCATACGGACAACTCCATGAGTCTTCCGATCTCCTCCCTTAGATCACCGTGTCACCAGGAAGCATCCCAATGTGTGTACACAGGAATCACACATTCTATAAATATTTTTGTGGTAGGTTTTTCCTAACTGTGTAAATTTTGCAATGGCAGAGGCCATATGGTCTACTCTTGCCGATTTCCAACTGCTGCTGTGTGATTATGGAAATGTAACATACGCGAAATGTGTATAGGTTCTTTAAGTGTGTCTATGATAAGTCACTCACACCACAGCAACGTGGAAGTCAGGAAATGTTGTAAGATCTGGCAACGTTATACAGTTTATTACGCCACAGTCACGTAGACATCATAGCAAGACAATTCACAGCATACTCATGAAGCAACATGTAAGTAAATCCATAACATCGGTTGCATAAACCACCACAGCAAATCATGGGCATTAAGCACAGAATATCTATCAGGAAACATGAATCAGCAAATAGGTGGATAGGCTGCAGGACATAGCAGCACATATTTCATCTATTAATAGTACAGCAAAAATATCATTCCAGTTCTCAATAGTCCATAACTTTGAATCCATATGAATACAATGTATTAACAAGCCAACGAGGTTCGTGGCTTTTCATAACAAGTTCCCTGGGAGAAAACAACATTCTCTTCAACACACTATCTATCTGCAAAAACAATGCATTACAGGAATATGCATATGGAATAATGGCCTGTATAATCCGTGGCCTCATAATATCCTCCATTAACTCTTTAAGTCCCAAGCAAAAAGCAGGGTTTGGCCCAAACAATAAGGGCCACAACAGTGCTTTTTTTATTGTTGTTGTTGTTTGGAAAAAAACATTTTTTAATGTTCATATGCATTAAATACGAGTTATTTAAAATGAAAGTACTTCCTATTGGAAATGATGTTTTGGGTTGTTAACATTGGAACAGAGCTCTAGAAAGGAGCAAAAAATCCGAAGCCACTTAAATGGCTCCTGGGCCAAATAGGTGTAAACCTTGAGCCATTATAGTGGCTCTTGGGGCTTAAAGAGTTAAAGTACATTCTACAATTATTAAATATTCCTTCCACAAAAAGAAGATATACTGGGACACACTAGCAAAAATGGTAAAGCGTCCATTTCCAAGCTCTGCCAGCCAAAAACTGTCACGAAAAATCCCCTGCTTAAAACAGCTCAGTACCCAATTCAAAATCAAGCGCAAACTCGCAACTGAGATGTGAGCAGAATTCATCCGCCTTTCCCCCTCAACACTAATTCAAAGAACGTTGGACAGTTTCTCTTTATCCTATTTTTAAAAAACAAACTAACAGCTAGACAAAAGAGCTGTGTTCAAAAATTACTTAGCATACAGCTCCCAACTAAGAAAAATCTCTCATCACACAGAGCGTGTGTACTAGCGTGTTTAAAAAAAATCCGACCTGTACATACAAGCCTTTTAACACTTAACTCCCCTTAATAAAACATGACTTAACAGAAGTAACCATCAATGCTTGTCGTAAAAAGCCAGTAAGGAATGTTGGACATGGAACCGGCTCCCTATCCTGTAGAAAATGTAAGCCACAAAATGTTCAACAAATCATATGGATAAGTCAACTAAGTAAGATAAAACCCAGCCATCCAAGACAGAAGAAGGTTCTCTGGTAGGGAGAAACATAAATGTTTTAGGGAGAAACATAAATGTTTTAGGGAGAAACATAAATGTTTTATGGAGAAACATAAATGTTTTAGGGAGAAACATAAATGTTTTACAGAGAAAGATGAAAGGACTCCCTGGAGAAGAGAACTGGAGAAGAGAAGAGAACTGGAGAAGAGAACTGGAGAAGAGAACTGGAGAAGAGAACTGGAGAAGAGAAGAGAACTGGAGAAGAGAAGAGAACTGGAGAAGAGAACTGGAGAAGAGAACTGGAGAAGAGAAAAGAACTGGAGAAGAGAACTGGAGAAGAGAACTGGAGAAGAGAAGAGAACTGAAGAAGAGAACAGAACTGGAGAAGAGAACTGGAGAAGAGAACTGGAGAAGAGAAGAGAACTGGAGAAGAGAAGAGAACTGGAGAAGAGAACTGGAGAAGAGAAGAGAACTGGAGAAGAGAACTGGAGAAGAGAAGAGAACTGGAGAAGAAAAGAGAACTGGAGAAGAGAACTGGAGAAGAGAAGAGAACTGGAGAAGAGAAGAGAACTGGAGAAGAGAACTGGAGAAGAGAAGAGAACTGGAGAAGAGAAGAGAACTGGAGGAGAGAAGAGAACTGGAGAAGAGAAGAGAACTGGAGAAGAGAACTGGAGAAGAGAACTGGAGAAGAGAAGAGAACTGGAGAAGAGAAGAGAACTGGAGAAGAGAACTGGAGAAGAGAAAAGAACTGGAGACGAGAACTGGGGAAGAGAAGAGAACTGGAGACGAGAACTGGAGAAGAGAAGAGAACTGAAGAAGAGAAGAGAACTGGAGAAGAGAACTGGAGAAGAGAACTGGAGAAGAGAAGAGAACTGGAGAAGAGAACTGGAGAAGAGAAGAGAACTGGAGAAGAGAAGAGAACTGGAGAAGAGAACTGGAGAAGAGAAGAGAACTGGAGAAGAGAACTGGAGAAGAGAACTGGAGAAGAGAAGAGAACTGAAGAAGAGAAGAGAACTGGAGAAGAGAAGAGAACTGGAGAAGAGAACTGGAGAAGAGAAGAGAACTGGAGAAGAGAACTGGAGAAGAGAAGAGAACTGGAGAAGAGAACTGGAGAAGAGAAGAGAACTGGAGAAGAGAAGAGAACTGGAGAAGAGAACTGGAGAAGAGAACTGGAGAAGAGAACTGGAGATAGAGATGAAAATGATGAAGAAGACAAGGAAAGACCTTGACCTGATGTCACGTGACAATATCAAGTGGCATCTGACGGCTCATGTTTATTTTGGGATCTGAATGGTTATGAATGAATGAGTGAATAGGCTACTGATGATTGATTGTTGACTTCAGAAAACGTGCTTAGTCTCCATTGGTTCTCTGATATAAAAGTAATGATGGTGCGCTAGAGATAGCTCACACAAGCCTGTGTGTCTTCATGTATTTGTCTCATATGATATTAGTGACAACTGCTACACCTGACGGTAGAAAAGGAACGAGTAAGTCAGTAAATATTAGTGACAAACTATGACCAGAACTACATACAGACATCAGATATAACAGGACACAGAAGACGAGAACTAGATACAGACATCAGATATAACAGGACACAGAAGACGAGAACTAGATACAGACATCAGATATAACAGGACACAGAAGACGAGAACTAGATACAGACATCAGATATAACAGGACACAGAGGACGTGGAAATAACATGAGCAGACGGCGCAAGACAGCAGGTTTTGGCGGGAACTAACTGAAGGCTAGTGCTCCGCATGAATGAACATCTCAGTAGAGACAAACATGACAGAACAAGTTATTTTTAAATGGTTGACAATTGGGCACTCATGCCCCGTCTGTACACAATTTTAACCTGCTATTTGGAGAGCCCCCATTAATGGTTGGGACTGCACTTATGCTACACTGCTGCCACCTTCCAGCTTGACATCAGATGTGACGATCCTTTAACTGTATGCCATGATATAATACCCGGGAAAGAAGGATCTGTATGCCATGATATAATACACGGGAAAGAAGGATCTGTATGCCATGATATAATACCCGGGAATGAAGGATCTGTATGCCATGATATAATACCCGGGAAAGAAGGATCTGTATGCCATTATATAATACCCGGGAAAGAAGGATCTGTATGCCATGATATAATACCCGGGAAAGAAGGATTTGTATGCCATGATATAATACCCGGGAAATAAGGATATGTATGCCATGATATAATACCCGGGAAAGAAGGATCTGTACGCCATGATATAATACCCGGGAAAGAAGGATTTGTATGCCATGATATAATACCCGGGAAAAAGGGTCTATATGCCATGATATAATACCCAGGAAAGAAGGATCTGTATGCCATGATATAATACCCGGAAAGAAGGATCTGTATGCCATGATATAATACCCGGGAAAAAAGGGTCTATATGCCATGATATAATACCCAGGAAAGAAGGATCTGTATGCCATGATATAATACACGGGAAAGAAGGATCTGTATGCCATGATATAATACCCGGGAAAAAAGGGTCTATATGCCATGATATAATACCCAGGAAAGAAGGATCTGTATGCCATGATATAATACCCGGAAAGAAGGATCTGTATGCCATGATATAATACCCGGGAAAAAAGGGTCTATATGCCATGATATAATACCCAGGAAAGAAGGATCTGTATGCCATGATATAATACCCGGAAAGAAGGATTTGTATGCCATGATATAATACCCGGGAAAAAAGGGTCTATATGCCATGATATAATACCCAGGAAAGAAGGATCTGTATGCCATGATATAATACACGGGAAAGAAGGATCTGTATGCCATGATATAATACCCGGGAATGAAGGATCTGTATGCCATGATATAATACCCGGGAAAGAAGGATCTGTATGCCATTATATAATACCCGGGAAAGAAGGATCTGTATGCCATGATATAATACCCGGGAAAGAAGGATCTGTATGCCATGATATAATACCCGGGAAAGAAGGATATGTATGCCATGATATAATACCCGGGAAAGAAGGATCTGTACGCCATGATATAATACCCGGGAAAGAAGGATTTGTATGCCATGATATAATACCCGGGAAAAAAGGGTCTATATGCCATGATATAATACCCAGGAAAGAAGGATCTGTATGCCATGATATAATACCCGGAAAGAAGGATCTGTATGCCATGATATAATACCCGGGAAAGAAGGATATGTATGCCATGATATAATACCCGGGAAAGAAGGATCTGTACGCCATGATATAAGACCCGGGAAAGAAGGATTTGTATGCCATGATATAATACCCGGGAAAGAAGGGTCTGTATGCCATGATATAATACCCTGGAAAGAAGGATCTGTATGCCATGATATAATACCCGGGAAAGAAGGATCTGTACGCCATGATATAATACCCGGGAAAGAAGGATTTGTATGCCATGATATAATACCCAGGAAAAAAGGGTCTATATGCCATGATATAATACCCAGGAAAGAAGGATCTGTATGCCATGATATAATACCCGGAAAGAAGGATCTGTATGCCATGATATAATACCCGGGAAAGAAGGATATGTATGCCATGATATAATACCCGGGAAAGAAGGATCTGTACGCCATGATATAATACCCGGGAAAGAAGGATTTGTATGCCATGATATAATACCCGGGAAAGAAGGGTCTGTATGCCATGATATAATACCCTGGAAAGAAGGATCTGTATGCCATGATATAATACCCGGGAAAGAAGGATCTGTATGCCATGATACAATACCCGGGAAAGAAGGATCTGTATGCCATGATATAATACCCGGGAAAGAAGGATCTGTATGCCATGATATAATACCCGGAAAGAAGGATCTGTACGCCATGATATAATACCCGGGAAAGAAGGATCTGTATGCCATGATATAATACCCGGGAAAGAAGCTGGAGCTCATGACTCCAAGCTTCGGAATGGTAGAAAAGTCACAGGAAAAGCCGATACTCGTATTTATGGTCTAGATATTTATGGTGTAGATATTTATGGTCTAGATATTTATGGTCTAGATAATGGCAATGATTCTTGACATTGGCTGCAAAAATGCCAAAAGCTCAACAACCCTAGTTAAACAACATTCTACCCTTTGACCCGACTCGCATTCTGTATCCTGGAACTCCCACATGCGGTTAAGCCGTAAACAATTAATGTGTACATTCTTACATACATCAGTAAAACTAAAAGATATGAACAGCATTCTCACATAAATACAAGGTATGTACTTTCATAAAAAAATTACATTCTTGTTAATATCTGCAGCCCCGTGTATTTCCCGGGGGTCTGGGAAAGCAAATAAACAGTAAGGCTACTGCTGTCACAAGATGGATTTTGGTGCGTCCTCTTTCCGATCTCTCTTTTACTACGGCAGTATCAGTTACATTTTTTTACTGATTTTATTGCGATTTTTTCCGGCGCACCCTTTTCTTTCTGTTTGCTAGGTAGCAGAGAGTTTGTTCGTTCAAACATCTGACACCCCTTGTTGGTGATAATACATCGCATTTTCCAGGGTGCAGCAAAACTTTACTAAGGTTTGGCCAGGGGGCGCGACAGATAAGAGATTAATCGTCTGTGCGACACATTCTGGACAGCCAAGCATGACATAATCGTTTCTGGTAGCCCTTGTTACAAAGAGATTACTTTACATGAAAGTAATAATTTGTTACATCTTACACACATTGTCGTGTGAGGTTACCGATGCGTTTGTGAGTTGGTACACAGGGCAATCGGAATGTTTACAGCCCATTTTCAGAAAAGTAATGTTTGAAATTTTGCATTAGATGAATCATGCAAAATGTTCAAATCAGATTGGCTGATCATTTGAGCTCCATAACAAACAGAGCGGGGTAGGACCGTGAATATAACCTGACACGTTTCAGTGTTAAGACACTGTGAGATTCACGCTTGCCAAAGACACCAGACTTGGCAGTAGTAAGAATTCAGAATTTCCATTTATCAGACCGGACACCTTTTATTGGGGTATTCATCAGGGCTTACAAATCAGCCCAGGAAATCTCTTACATTTTAAATAAGGAAAACCGGAATATCTGAGGAAACTGAAACACACGGAGTCAGAGAGAGAATTATCTTATTAAAGAAACGACACCCCAGACGCGTGTAAGAGGCCGACTCAAGTCTCTTTTATCCATCTGAGCAAAAAGTCTGTGAGATATATATATATATATGTTAGTTCACATGTTAGTAATATAAAATGTAAAATGATAACTTACGCCACTCCTGGCTCACAGACATTTACATGTGATTTTCACATAATAATATTCACATGGTTATATATATATATTAGGCGGAAAATTTTTAGGCCACAAACGGCTCCTGGGTCGACCCAGCCCCAAATGGGTACCAGAGCTACTCTGGGAAGGTTAAGGCGGCCGGCGTGATGCCGACCACATCACCCCTCGTGTGCCGACGGTCAAGATAATATGGGCCTAACACCATATTCCCAATATGCCTCAATGGGCGTGTAACGGGTTCCTTTACCTTTACCTTTATATATATATATATATATTACCATGTGAATATTAATATGTGAAAATCACATCCTAGTTATTTGAGGCTGGGAACCTCTGATGATTTCATGAACCACCACTGTCAAGGGATGGTGATTGCTTTATTGCTAGTTTCGTAAAGAGAACTAAAAGCATAGTCCCATGTTCCATATGGAGCAGGGAGGAAAAGATGAAAGAAATAATGTACATACGTACAGTTTCAAACCAGTGCAAATGTCAACGTTAACATACGCACTTTAAAATTAATGGAAGTTTCAAACTTTTCAAATCAGTGTAAATATAAATGAAAACATATTCAATTTATATTGTGAACACTTTTCAATCAGTGGAAATGTAAATGTAAACATATTCTATCTGTACTATTAACCTTTTCATTTAAATGTAATGTAAAGCTAAAGCTATTCAATTTAAATGTAAAGAAAGTTTTATCCCGAGGGATTAAATTTAATTCTCATCGAGGGTAAATTCTGAGATAAATGGGATGGTGTAGAATAGAAGAAAGGGGACACATAAATGTGTGTCCGGAAACGCAATACTCAGAAGAGCGTTTCGTTTCTATTCTTTGTCATAGTTATTGGTGGTACCAGCAGAAAGTACTATCTCTGGAACAAGAAAGGACAAGTGGCCTACGCTTTAAGACGAGGGACCAACTTTGTAGACTTTCCTTGACATTTCTAGGAAACGAGCTACACCCTACAACCTTGACCAGCGACGAGCGAGAGCAGTTTAAAAAGAACCAACCCATCAGCGGGAGCAGAAACTACTATTGGCAGCTAAGTGCAAAATATACGCTGCCAAAGTGAACTTTTTTCCATCGTCTCTATTATCAATCAATGATGAAACTTTTCCTTTATTCAACTATTTTCAAACTGTTAAAACTTGAGTGATTATTAAATTTTGTTATTTGTAATTTTACAAATTTAACCTCGATTTAATCCTTTTAAATGTACGGCATGTTTGTCTCAGTCAATTTATTACACATACTCTAAACTGAGCTATACCAGAATAATAAGAATTCCACTGAGTAAATCAGAGGTGGGGGCTTAACAAGCTAAAATTAATCATTGCTTAATTCTTCAGACTTCCTTTTCAGCCATGCTTCGCCTTCAGGGAAGTACCTAGGTTTTATTTTTATTTATTTTTTTATTTCTTTAAGTTCTTATGTGATAAGGTCACGTGACGAAGTGTTGACAACTCTATTTGCTTTGCTCATCAGTTGATAAATATAAGCTCACTAGAACATCACCAGAGCTACATGCTGTGTTGTTGTGTTGCTTGTGGTTTGAGTATGGAATGTCAACTCGACCTACGCAGTGGTGTGTAGACATAGATTGTGAGTATAATATGCGAATGATAAGAAGAGTTCGTGGTGTTGACAAATGGTCTTTTTCTCACACTCATGTATGGCTGGAAGTCATCGACACCAACGACTGTGTACCTTTGCTACAGTTTAATTGGACGTACACACTAGACAGCACAGATAGTGACAAATCACAGGTTGGCATAATACATCATGGTACAGTGGATAAATGGTCTTGCAATGATACATGGGCACTCATGTAGAATAATAGCATAATGGACTGTCAGTAGACAAGCACTCAGTATTGCCCATATATATATATATATCATCTGAGTTTACTGACAAAGCACGTCAGATTATAAACAACATTCAAGATGGCTTCTAGACCTAACCTCGTCTAGCGAAGATTCCTTGAAATAATATTCAGCACATATTTTTCATATAATCATATTGAACCGCTAGTACTGGGTTCTCATGTGTAGCAGTGATCTCTGGACTCATCAAGCGATAATACGGGGTATCCCTTTCTCTTCTTGAAAGTCACAAAATATTTGGATACAAGATGGCTTCTCTCGTGAGCTGTCACTCACGTTTGGATACAGATAATGAACCTGTATTAAAGTTAGTCATTCATTAAATGTTCTCATAGCTCTGTAGATTCTATCATGATACAATTGACTTCATCGTACAAGATATAGTGCTGCTAGGAATGAATGTCATCTTCATCTAGTTAAAAATATTCTCTCAGACGTACAAATCGTGCCTATCGAAAAACGGTGGCTTCGTAAGAGAGTTCATAAGGAGAATCTTTTGTTACCTTGGTATCAGAAATATGATTCTGCCATTCCTTGGCAATAAGAATAAACACTGGGGTAAAGCATACACGATAGGTCTAGACGACTATCACTTTCCTCATAAATACTGAGATCACTTTTTCCGGCGACAAGCCGCTACACAAAAATCACAGCCCCATCAGGGCGAAGCCAAATCACACCTCTCTAGCGACACATCCGCCGAACAGCCCTTTGACCTTTCTAACGACAAAAGACCATATAGTTCGACTTAGATATGTAAAGATATACAGATATAAGACAGACTCGTCCTACCCAGACAAACAATACACATAAATTCAGGCCATAGATACACTGAAGCAAGAACAACCTATTTCTACCCAAACAAAGAATAAATCGCAGTAAAACTGGATTCATCCGCGGAGTTCGATCGAAGTGACGACACTCCTTTCAAGGGAAGTAACTCAATAATGACTTTTCCTTAAGCACTAAAAAGTATCTATTTTGTTTACAAAATATTTGCGAACATAACAAGCATACAAATGTATTATATTGTAAGATATCAAAGACTGCACGTAACAGTCTTACCACACCTCCCGGGGGAAAAAAATGGAACATTTTTTTTTGGAAATACATCTAGGAGCAACGTACAATAGGCTCACAACGCATGAATAATGCGCAGATGAAAATATCAGGAATAAATATAACGCCTAATATGAGGCTAAGTCGACTTATGGAGCGACTGGTGAGAATGTATCTCATAAACTGAGAGAAATTATTTCTCTACAAGTAAATTTTTCCAGGAAGGTGTCATCAAAGTATAATACCATTCTGGCAATTACACAATGCCTAAAAAATTTCATACCATAATTTCGTATTAGATATCTTAAATTTATGATTTATGAAGAAAAATCATCAAAGCACCGTGGTGAATAAACATCAATGAACCGCTAAGTAGTGATACAATCATTATATTATTAAATTACAAATGTGTATCTATCTTGATATAGAAAGGAACTATTATAAACTAGACATATCAAGAAGTCTAAGACCTAATAGTTATGTGGAATCATGTGGGCATCTTGACAGAATGTCTGCCATCACATTATCTGATCCACGAATAGCTCGCACAGCGAAATGAAAAGGTTGAAGAGCAATTGCATATCGAGTAGACCTCGAGCTCTTCAAATTCTTACTCTGTATAGCAGTAAGAGCTTTTTGGTCGGTTTCTACTATGAAATGTGCGCCCAGAAGGAATCTCTGTAGTTTGAGGATCGACCTAACCATAGCTAATAGCTCACGGTCTAAAACCGAATAATTCCTTTCTGCCGCATTAAGTTTTCTGGAAATATACATTACAGGATGCAGAGTTCCAGAGTACTCTTGCATTAGTGCCGCTCCAATCCCAGTGGATGAAGCATCACTACGAAGAACAAATGTCTTATCTTTAGTAGGTAACACTAAAATAGGTGGTGTTGAAAACAATGTTTTAATCTTATCCAAAGAGCATTGGCATTCCTGAGACCAGTGGACCATATTAGGCGAACCTTTCTTTAAAAGTGTAGAAAGAGGTGCCATGATAGAGGATAGATTCTGAATGAATCTGCCATAAAATTGAATAAGACCTAAAAGACTTCTCACCTGTTTTTTAGTCTTAGGGATAGAGATGTTAAGTATCTTACTAGTATTATGGTCCTCTGTCTTTAGGAAACCATGACCAACTCGGTGGCCTAGGAAAGAAATTTCGCTAAAACCAATATAGGCTTTAGAGGGTTTCGCTGTCAGGTTGTGCTCGCGCAAAGTAGACAGCAATTCATCTAACCCTGAATAGTGATCTTCCCAAGTATCGTTGAAAAGACAGATGTCGTCTAGATATGCAATGACATCTGACCGATAAGATAGGATTCGGCGCATCATGCGTACGAATGTAGCTGGTGCGTTCATAAGACCGAAAGGCATAAAATTCCATTGGAACAAACCTCTAGGTGTTGAAAAAGCCGTGAGAGGTTTGGCGCGTTCAGATAAAGGAACTTGCCAATATCCTTTAGACAAATCAAGTTTAGTGAAAAAATGAGATTTGGAGAGTCGAGTAAGTAGCTCTTCCAGTAAAGGCATAGGTTCGGCATCGAACTTCGTTACTTGATTCAATTTGCGATAGTCGACGCAAAGACGTATGTTATTGTCTTTTTTTCGAACAATAACCATCGGCGAAGAATATGCAGAGGTGGACGGTTCGATTATTTTCAAATCTATCATCTCATCCAACTCTTTCTCGACTTGTGCTTGAAAATGTATAGGTATAGGATAAGGTCTAACCCTAATAGGAGTATGGTCAGTTAGAACAATGTCATGTTCAATGACATGAGTTTGTCCAGGGATGTCAGTGAGTACATCCTGAAATGTTTGCAACATAGTTGAAACTTGTCGCTGTTCTCCTAGAGACAAATCAGGAGAGACAGTAACGTTCTTCCATGATTCACTAGAATGAAGTGGGATCATTGGAAGAGGAAGATTTACATCTGAAAAACTTGTTTCCTCATCCTGTATCACGGACAGTGATGAGTAATGACCATGTTGTACTGGAGAATTGTCCGTTGCTTGGAAAATGGGTTGCAAATAATCCGGACGTTCATGGAATTCAGTAAGCATATTGATGTGGAAGGTTTTATGCTTCCCATCAATATCGACAATATAGTCGACATCGGAAATTTTCGATATTATATCGTACGGACCTTTCCAAGAAATAAGTAGTCTGTTTTCCCTACAAGGTAGTAATACAAATGCTTTGTCCCCAGGACAAAGTTGTCGTAAGCATCTCTTCTTATTGGCAAATTTCCTTGCCTTCTGTTTCGCAAATT
This sequence comes from Oreohelix idahoensis, assembly GCA_024509875.1. Lineage (NCBI taxonomy): Eukaryota > Metazoa > Mollusca > Gastropoda > Stylommatophora > Oreohelicidae > Oreohelix > Oreohelix idahoensis. Next base: position 429,134 of record JAMPIV010014754.1, read on the forward strand.
CAGAAGAAGAAGTTGCTAATTTGCATGCTTCGATAATCTTTTGTCTCAACGCGATGACATATTCGTAGGATGACTTTGTGTCATCGTCAATATTGTCAGCTGTTATGAGATCATGAAGCAACGACATAGGGCCACGAGGACGCGCGCCAAAGACGAGTTCAAAGGGGGAAAATCCTGTATGTTCATTGGGGACCTCTCTGTAAGCGAAGAGGGCCGCAGGTAAAACTCTGTCCCAGTCTTGAGGATGATCCTCAGTTATCTTCCCTAGTAAGTTTTTAAGTGTTCTATTAAGGCGTTCGACCATCCCATTAGACATTGGATGATAGATACTACTTAAAGATCTATCTATCTGCAGAGTAGACATTACTTGAGACATGGTATCTGATATTAGTTGGGTGCCATGGTCTGACAATATCTCTCCGGGGAACCCCAGACGAGAAAATATAAGCCAAAGAGCATCTGCAATATCAGCAGTAGTAATGCTCTTCAGAGGAATAGCCTCTGGCCAACGTGTGCACATATCAACACACGTCAAGATAAACTGATGTCCTCTGGCAGACTTGATCTTAAATGGACCAATAATGTCTATGGCCATTTTTTGAAACGGCCGAATAGGAATGTCCGCCGCCTGAATGGGTGCAGCATGCCGTGGACCTTTGGATTTAACTTCCTGACATACTTTACAAGATCGACAATAAATCCGTATGTCCTTGTTTACCAATGGCCAAAAGAAAGCCGCAAGGACTCTTGACTTCGTACGGGAAAAACCCATGTGTCCAGCACACTGAGAGTCGTGAGCGTGCTGCAAAATTTTAACTCTCAAATTCTTGGGAACCAGGATTTGAGAATGACTTGACGTAATGGAGTCTTGAACCATACGTACAAGTACGCCATTCTTCTTTGTAATCCACGATTTACGACTTGTGTCTTTATTCGGATCACCTTTAGTTGCAAGAATGAAGAATTTCTTCAGAGTGGGGTCATCTTCTTGCTGTTTTATAAACGAGTCACGAGAAATTACCAAGGGATCATCTTGGTTATGCACTTCATTATCTTCAGTAGATGAAGTTTGAGGCATATTAAGAGCCTGAGCTCTAGTGACTACAGCGTTAGCAATCTGCATGTTTTGCCTTTCCCACGCGGAAATTTGTTGCGGAGTGCATTCTTTGACTCCATGAATGCGACCGATGATGAGGTCAGCGATCGGATTCGGAAGAAGACATGCGTGTACATCTCCTGTAAAGAAAGGAGTAGCAATCCTAATGATAGCAGTAGAGTATTTCTCTAATGTGCCGCCAAATGTTACACATTTGACTACTTGTCCAGTGGCACGGGAAGGATCTACGAGTGACTGCCTAACACCAATTGTGGTGCACCCAGAATCAAATAGCACGGAGACTGGATTGTTATTTACTAAACCCTTATGTAAGACAAGAGAACCTCTTCCATCATGCGCGACTGATGCAGGAAGAGCAGGAAGAGGATGGCCGCAGCTTAAAGTAGACACTGTGGTTGGCTCAAATAATGTTTTGCATTGGGGGCACTGAGATGCTCTCCCAAAATCAAAAGCGGCACATGCCATATTATTAGCGTCATTATTGTCTTTACTCTGTTTATAGGCTTCATGGGACTCTTGTTGTGCAGAGTTTGCCTGAAAATGTGGTTTATGTCTTCTGTTTTGAGATCTACCTCGGTTATTATTACCTCTGTAGTTATTGTTACCTCTATTGTAACCCCTATTTGGGTTTGAGTCATAGTTCTCTTGGTTACCATTATCATATTCATTATAATGAGTATCTCTGTAATTGCGATCTTGTTGACTCCAAGACGGATACCTCAGATAGTTTCTATAGTTACTTCCTCTATGGAAATTGCTATAATTGTGACCACCCCTGTGTCGAGAGCTATCAGCTCGTCTCCAGTTCTTTGAAGAAGAACCCTGAAATGATTGGTTACCTTGGTTTTGATAACTATTATGGTTACCTTTTTTATCAAATCTGTTTTGAGGTCCCTGAAATCTGTGTGAATAATTGGGATTGTATGGTGTTGCTGAAGCAACTGGCATACTCTCCTTAATCTTAGTGTTGCCAAAAGTCACGTCGGGGGGTGCAGTGACATATTGGGAACAATATTCTTCCATTTCCTTTAGAGATTTGGGTTTACGCTCATGTATAAATTCAAGGAATGGTTTGTTAACACATGACATAATCTTATCTCTGAGCAACAAATCCATAAGTCCTTCATACGTTTTTTCTGTTTTGGAAAGCTCAATCCAACGATCAACTGTGAGACGTGCCTTTGCAATGAATTCTGAGAATTCTACACCTGTCTCAGGCACCATCGTCTTAAACAAAAGGCGATAGCCTTCCTCACTTAGCTGGTATTTTTTTATCAAAGCCGCCCTAATGACATCGTAATTATCCTTATCTGCTTCTCCTACAAGGCATAACCTAGTCAGAGATTCACCTTTCAAGTTTTCTGCTAATTGGTTAGCATATTGTGATTTATCCACATTATGTGTACGACAAGAACGTTCAAATCTATCCAGCCAGAATGTAATATCGTCACTGGACTGATTGAACGGTGGAACCTTAACCTTGTAAGTAGAAGGTTTACCATTACCACTAGATGCCTGATTAACATTACTTATACTTGTCAATCTCAATTTCTCTAACTCAAATTCATGTTCTCTTATTGCTTTTTTTCTTCAGCTTCTCTGTCTAATCTTTTTTGTTCAGCTTCCCTGTCTAATCTTTTTTGTTCAGCTTCACTGTCTAATCTTTTTTGTTCAGCAGCAGCTTCTCTTTCTAATTTTTTTTTGTTCAGCTTCAAATCTCCTTTCCTCCACCTGCATCTGCAATTTCTTTAGTTCAGCAGCAGCATCAGCTTCTTTTTCTAATCTTTTCTCTTCAGCCAGAGCTTTTCTCTCTTCTGCAGCAGCTTTTCTCTCTTCAGCAGCAGCAGCAGCTTTTTTCTCTTCAGCAGCAGCTTTTCTCTCCTCTGCAGCAGCTTTTCTCTCTTCAGCAGCAGCAGCAGCTTTTTTCTCTTCTGCAGCTAATGCTTTGTCATATTGAGCAACTGTCCATTCTTCTAATTGTTGACCAGTCTTATCAAGGGCTTTCCCTTGTATAATGAAGTATTCTAATGTAGACATGATGTCTAACAATAATACTAATCACCTGAAATAATAATAATACCACAAGTTCTTAATGACTTGATTAATCAGCACACTATCCCAATATCTGTGGGTCACAAGCCTTAATAAGGTCTTGTATAACAGTAATAATAATCAAGTACTGGTTTTTTACCATAATCCAAGTGCAGTGCACAGGCAATAGTGTCTTATGAAATATACCTATATAAAACATATGTCAACCAACAGAATACATAAAGTACAAATAAGACTGACAATACGAAAACGTTTGCAGAAATCAAATAAATCAAATAGGGAAATCAATGAAAATAATCACTGAATCTGCAAGGAATAACAACACAAATGACGTCACAGTATATGAATATAAATTGTGAATACAACTAAATAAAAGGAAAGGGGAGACCAACAAATTACAAACAAATCAAAACAAAACTAAAGAACAAAGAAATATTACAAAAATAACAATAATTACAGTCTTCACAGCTAACACAAATAGCAACCAGCTGTTGCAAGCAAATTTCCAATTAAGGAAATTGCACCTAAATAAAACGCCCACAACGGACCCTCTATCACGTGGGATATTCTGTTGTGAGGACACCGCCCAACCTAAACACAACCCGCTGACATATAAACTAATATACTATACAAACAAATAACATGTAAACATAAATATATAAATTATGTGTATGATAGTATGTGTTGCAAAATAGGCTCAGTTTTACAGTAATGGCAAAGTTATTCTTATGAAAATAAATAAACTGCCACTTTATTGAATTACAAATTCTGGCCTTAAATATTAAAGTTCATATATAGAAAACAAGAAGATCCATCGATGAAAATAGGACTTCTTAGTTCAATAATACTGTCTTCCTGTTAATATTGACAAGAATTGATCCAACTGTTCTGTGAAACTCTGTAATGTCTAATGTAAAAATGTCAACAACGCTGACCTACATACTGCATTCACTTGACAGTCCATTATGCTATTATTCTACATGAGTGCCCATGTATCATTGCAAGACCATTTATCCACTGTACCATGATGTATTATGCCAAATGTGATTTGTCACTATCTATGCTGTCGAGTGTGTACGTCCAATTAAACTGTAGCAAAGGTACACAGTCGTTGGTGTCAATGACTTCCAGCCATACATGAGTGTGAGAAAAAGACCATTTGTCAACACCACGAACTCTTCTTATCATTCGCATATTATACTCACAATCTATGTCTACACACCACTGCGTAGGTCGAGTTGACATTCCATACTCAAACCACAAGCAACACAACAACACAGCATGTAGCTCTGGTGATGTTCTAGTGAGCTTATATTTATCAACTGATGAGCAAAGAAAATAGAGTTGTCAACACTTCGTCACGTGACCTTATCAACTGGTGGCCAGTATGGGGAGTTCATAAGGAGAATCTTTTGTTACCTTGGTATCAGAAATATGATTCTGCCATTCCTTGGCAATAAGAATAAACACTGGGGTAAAGCATACACGATAGGTCTAGACGACTATCACTTTCCCCATAAATACTGAGATCACTTTTTCCGGCGACAAGCCGCTACACAAAAATCACAGCCCCATCAGGGCGAAGCCAAATCACACCTCTCTAGCGACACATCCGCCGAACAGCCCTTTGACCTTTCTAACGACAAAAGACCATATAGTTCGACTTAGATATGTAAAGATATACAGATATAAGACAGACTCGTCCTACCCAGACAAACAATACACATAAATTCAGGCCATAGATACACTGAAGCAAGAACAACCTATTTCTACCCAAACAAAGAATAAATCGCAGTAAAACTGGATTCATCCGCGGAGTTCGATCGAAGTGACGACACTCCTTTCAAGGGAAGTAACTCAATAATGACTTTTCCTTAAGCACTAAAAAGTATCTATTTTGTTTACAAAATATTTGCGAACATAACAAGCATACAAATGTATTATATTGTAAGATATCAAAGACTGCACGTAACATTATGTCTCCTATCTAGCCTTCACTTTCTTTCTTTTCCTGACGAAGGCCTTGTGGCCGTAAGGTAGACTACTTTCTTTGTCTTTTGTCCTCGTAAGACGAATCACCTTTTTTCGATTTTTTTTCAAACCCACCCACTTAATTCTTCACAAAAGTGATCGGCAGATTCTAGAATTAGCGTGCTCAGCCAAAGCAGCATTGTTTTCGCTTATCTGAATATCTTGTGAAGACTCCCTATGTAATAGAAGTGTCATTACCCTTCTATCTATATCTCTGCCAAGAGTAATCTTGTGCGAAGGTAGAGACACCTTTGAAGGCCCATAGTAAATACTCTTGAGTTTTGGCCACTGTTGGACCACTACTGCAAAGCAGGAGAGGCAATACCGTCATAATTGCTTTCTCATGCATGTCGTACGAGGCGCCTCATATGAGATTGTGCGTGAGGCTGTCTGTCTCATCATGTAATACAAATTACTACGGACAGAGCTCCTACAATAACTACTACTACAAGAACTACTACTACAAGAACTACTACTACAAGAACTACTGCTACAAGAACTACTGCTTCAATAACTACTGCTACAAGAACTACTGCTTCAAGAACTACTACTACAATAACTACTACTACAAGAACTACTGGTACAAGAACTACTGCTACAAGAACTACTACTACAAGAACTACTGCTACAAGAACTAGTGCTACTACTGCTACAAGAACTACTGCTACAAGAACTACTGCTACAAGAACTACTACTACAAGAACTACTGCTAAAAGAACTAGTACTATAAGAACTAGTACTACAAGAACTACTACTACTACAAGAACTACTACTACAAGAACTATTGCTACAAGAACTACCACTACAAGAAGTACTACTACAAGAACTACTACTACAAGAACTACTGCTACAAGAACTACTGCTACAAGAACTACTACCACAAGAACTACTGCTACAAGAACTACTGCTACAAGAACAACTGCTACAAGAACTAGTACTATAAGAACTACTGCTACAAGAACTACTACCACAAGAACTACTGCCACAAGAACTACTGCTACAAGAACTACTTTTACAAGAACTACTGCTACAAGAACTACTGCTACAAGAACTACTACTACTACTACAAGAAGTACTACTACTACAACTACTACTACAAGAACTACTGCTACAAGAACTACTGCTACAAGAACTACTACCACAAGAACTACTGCTACAAGAACTACTGCTACAAGAGCTACTGCTACAAGAACTACTGCTTCAATAACTACTGCTACAAGAACTACTGCTACAAGAACTTCTACTACAAGAACTACTGCTACAAGAACTACTACTACAAGAACTACTGCTACAAGAACTAGTGCTACTACTGCTACAAGAACTACTGCTACAAGAACTACTGCTACAATAACTACTACTTCAAGAACTACTGCTACAAGAACTAGTACTACAAGAACTAGTACTACAAGAACTACTACTACAAGAACTACTGCTACAAGAACTACTGCTACAAGAACTACTACTACAAGAAGTAATACTACAAGAACTACTACTACAAGAACTACTGCTACAAGAACTACTGCTACAAGAACTACTGCTACAAGAACTACTGCTACAAGAACTACTGCTACACGAACTAATGCTACAAGAACTACTGCTACAAGAACTACTGCTAAAAGAACTACTTCTACAAGAACTACTGCTACAAGAACTACTGCTACAAGAACTACTACTACAAGAACTACTGCTACAAGAACTACTACTACAAGAACTACTGCTACAAGAACTACTACTACAAGAACTACTACTACAAGAACTACTACTACAAATGTTTAGGTGCTGGCTTCCTGCAAGGGGGGCCAGCCGTAGTAGTGGTACCAGGGTCCATAGGGAACAAAATAGGTTGTTGATAGCATACACAGGGATAAAACAGGTTGTTGACAGCATACACAGGGATAAAACAGGTTGTTGACAGCATACACAGGGATAAAAAAAGGTTGTTGACAGCATACACAGGGATAAAAAAGGGTAAAGTGTAAAGGATCCCGTTACACGCCCATTGAGGCATATTGGGAATATGGTGTTATGCCCATATTTTCTTGACCATTGGCACACTAGGGGTGATGTGGTCAGCATCACGCCGGCTGCCTTAACCTTCCCAGAAGTTGCTCTAGTACCCAATTGGGGCTGGGTCGACCCAGGAGCCGTTTGTGGCCTAAAAAAAATCCCAATACACAGGGATAGCTTATGGAAAATATTACGGGCTTAACGGGATCCCTTGGTTTATTGTTCCATCACAATAAGTCTCTATGCTAACTTTTACATGCAGTGTTGGGATAAGGAACCTTACTTTCGAAGTGAAGACAGTTGTGTGACAGTAGAATAACAACAGTATGTTGAGACTACACATTAATCAAACATACTTGCTTGTTTTATGTTGAGACTACACATTAATCAAACATACTTGCTTGTTTTATGATGTTTCTTTTACTAACTTTAACTAAAAATTCCGCCAGGAAACGCAGTCTTGTTTGTGGGAATGATCTCCCCTGGCGGCTTACCCGAACCAGAACTGAACATCAAGAAGGCGAGCCCCACAACCTACAATGTGACCTACAAAGTCCAGGAGCCTGGCGAGCACGTGTTGCATGTTAAGTGGGGCGATGATGAAGTTCCGGGAAGCCCCTTCGTCATCGGCACGTGAACACGTCTACCACAAAGCCTCGTCAGCCCTTTAGATATTCATTATCAGTTATTTTATTGTATGGCAGTATGATCCTGTTGACGAAAACCTATTGCACCTTTCGATACTGTTGTGAATGGAAGAAAATGTAACTGTGCAATAATCGACTATTATAGAATAAACATAATTCAATTTTCTTATTGTGTTATAACAAATTGTTGTAGCATAAACTTGTAGTAACGTATTTACTGTGTTATACCAAGCTGTTATAAAATTAAAGTTTAATATTCACGAAATATATAAAAGAAACATTGGTAATACACTTGATAAACTGCGATTAACATGAACATGAAGATTTATTCTAGGAATTCCTAAACCATTTATATTTTTTATATGGCTGAAAATATTATATTTAGAACAAAAAATTTTCACAGCTTAAACGTGCAAACCATATACAAGGGGATTGACATAAGTCTTGGGCCTGACCATGAAGGAGTCACAGGAGGAAGATGAAACTTGGCACATTTAAAGTTCATCATATTTGCACTGAATGTGTGAAGTACGCGTTTGTTTCTTCAATGGGTTTTCCCGCTACGGTGCACGGCGCAATGTACCCTATTGACCGGATCTGCTGCTCCAAAGATTTGACAAAACAATGGAAAAGAAGGAGGCCAGAGCTGTGATAAAATTTCTGATGTTTCAGGGAAAAACACCTACAGAAATACACAGGGAGATGGAACCAGTGTTTCGTGATTCTTGTCCTTCATATACTTCGGTAAAAAACTGGTGTCAACAGTTTAAGTGCAGCCGCTCAAATGTTGCTGATCTGCCAAGATCTGGTAGACCAGCCTCAGAGTGCAACGATGAAAATGCAACAAGAGTGAAGAAAATCATTGACCAGGATCGAAAAATGACAATTGTGGAGATAGCTAGTAGAGTAAAACTAAATGAAAGAACAGTTTATAGAATTTTACACAACAGACTGAACATGAGAAAAGTGTGTGCACGCTGGGTTCCGCGACTGTTGACACGTGAACAGAAGCAAACGAGGGTAAATTGCTGTCAACAGTTGCTCAAAAAGTGTCAGTCAAAAATTTTTTGGAGACTATGGTGACACTAGATGAGACTTGGGTACACCATTATGACCCCGAATCCAAAATTGTCATCATGCAATGGAAAACCCCGGGCTCCCCAACACCTCTCAAGCCGAGAGCGCAGAAATCTGCAGGAAAAGTGATGCTGACTGTTTTTTGGGACGGCAAAGGTGTCCTTTTGAAAGATTATCTGCCTCGTGGCAACACAGTTAATGGACAGTGCTATGCAGATCTTCTCACCAAACTAAGAAAGGTTGTGACCAGGAAACGAGAGATAACGCGCACTCAAAATATTTCTTTTCTTCAAGACAACGCGCCCTCTCACAAAGCACGGCTTGTGCCGCTAGCTGCCAACGATTTGAATATTGAAATTCTTCCACACCCACCATATTCTCCAGATTTGGCTCCATCAGACTTTTTTCTATTCCCAAATCTTAAAAAACAGCTAAAAGGAAATCATTTTGACAGCAATGAAGAAGTTATACTGGCATGTGATGACTGGTTTAGTTTGAAAAATAGGGTGTTCTACTCCCAAGGTCTTTTTAAGGTCAAGCAGAGATGGCAGAAGTGTGTCAATTCAGACGGTGGCTATATTGAAAAGGAATAAACACTATACAAAATTTCAGCTCTCTGTGACATGTCCTTCATGGTCAGGCCCAAGACTTATGTCAATCTTGTAAATTCATGTTGGACTCAAATATTTGTTTCGCTAAGAAAGATAAATGTTCCAACACACACAAATTTTAGGAACACTCGAATGTTATTGCAACATTTCGAACAAACATAAAGCCTTTTCAACGTAATCAGTTGTTGATTTTTTTTTTTACCCCTTAATAATATGACTGACTGTACATATAGATTTTTTTCTTTCTGGTCAAAGTAAGTTGCCGTTTTTTGTTCAGTTTTTTTTTTTTGTTTTTTTTTTTTAAATGTAAAAAAAATAAATATACAGTGATAGACAGTGATAGATTCGAGAATCGAACTTAAAGGAGAGATGATCCGCACCTAATAGTATTTTTAGAAGCTTCAGTATAAACTATAACTAGGTTGGGATGTTGACGATAACAAACTGCAATAACCATATTTTTGAGCTCATCACGAAAACAGGACGGTCAGCAAATATTGTATTGAGCTCATGAAGAAAAGTGTAAACAGAACAACGTGCTCTTCATACGGATTCATAGAAATACATAGGAATTCTTTGTGAAAATGGAAGGAAAACACGTCAACGTCCTTCAGTAAATGTTCAAACATACGAGTACTTCCTCCATAACGATGAAAACAACTGGGAAAGTTTAATTAATGACCACACAAAGAAATGATAAACTTTAATTCAGTAATGAAACTGTTAACGTTAATTTTTATGCAAGTTTTGTCACCACTCTAGATGCCCCTATTATTATTATTATTATTATTATTTGTATTATTATTATGATTATTAATATTATGATTATGATTATTATTATGATTATGTTATTAATTATTTGTAAGCATTAAGAAATAGGTTTATGTCTTGTATACATTTATTAAATTGTACCAATAAAATCCTTTCCCGTTTTAATTTCCTAATTTACCTGTACCCCTTGGAATGTTCCCCACCCACTTCAATATTTCCTGTAGACCCAAAGACCCGTTCACGTACACCCCCTCTCAAATAGCTATGTGCCTTTATATGATTAAAATAAAAAGTTGTTATAGGTTTTAATGGCGCAAGATTTGCATGGTGCTCGTATAGTTTTATTGTAATCTGTTGAAATCTCATCATGTCAGCTGTGACTGTGTGTTGTGCGTGTGGCTCATATTCATAAAATATTCATTTTTCCAAATTATGCCCAATGTTCAAACACACCTGTATGTTTTATTTTCGCCTCACTGATATAATTTTTCAGCGTAATATGTAATATCTTGGAATTTAGTTGGTATCTTCCTCCATCACTGTAGCGACGAGACGTGGGTAGACTAAATAGCAAACATAGCAATCAAGTGTCAGTCAGCACAGTGTTTCCCAGACTTGCAGTTATTGTGTACCCCTTATGTGTTTTTAGTCTTACCGGCGTACGCCTCTCAGGTGTAGGTAATTTGGGACTAGTTTTAATAGTACTATTCTATTTATATTATGGCATATATATATATATATATATATATATATATATATATATATATATATATATATATATATATATATATATATATATATATATATATATATATATATATATATATATATATATATATATATATATATATATATATATACACGAGGGACGGTCAAAAAGTAATGCCTCGTAATTTTTAATTTCATTCAATAGGCAAGACAACAGATAAAATTCACATTGAAATGTAGCCCCAAGTCTGAACTTCAAAAATTTATTTCTCAGTGTAGTCTCCGTTATTTGTTACAGTTTTTGTCCATCTTCTCACAAGGGCATGTATCCCCGCACGGTAAAAATTTGTGTCCTTTTTCCTAAACCACTGGCGTATGGCGCGTTTAAGGGTCTCGGTGTCCTCAAAGTGATGTCCGCGAAGAACTTCTTTCAGTGGAAGTCAGAAGGTGCAAGATCGGGACTGTAAGGGGAATGTGGTAATAATGTCCAACCAAATTCTGCAATCGCATCAATGGTGCGTTTAGCGGTGTGTGGCGTGGCATTATCGTGCAACAGTAGTGCAGTTCTCTGATCTTTTAATGGGTAAAGTCGCCGAAGACGACCTCTAAGCTTCTTCAAAGTTTCAATGTAACGGTCTGCATTCACCGTGTTTCCCTGTTCCAAGAAGTCGAGAAGAATCACACCCTTCTCATCCAAAAACACGGAGGCCATAACTTTCCCTACAGATGGTGAACTTTTGAACTTCTTTCTTTTCGGCGATGTTGTGTGATGCTTTGCGTCAGCCATTGAGGATTGACCTACTTCAGCTTCGTCACAGCGATGTACCCAACGTCGGACAGTGCTAACATCCACTGTTGAATTTCTATAAACATTCTTCAAACGTTCGTGGATGCGAATTGGGGTCTCGCCTTCAGCATTGAGGAATTCTATGACATAACGTTGTTTTAACCGAACGTCTTTGGCAGCCATTTTTAAACTGTTACAGTGGTGCCACCTGTTACTGAAACAGGTTGGTAATGCTATACAGTGCAGAAGAGTGTTTGAGGAATCCTGCTAAATTTACAAATTACACACCGATGCAGTATTTACATACATAAAAAATAGGAGGCATTACTTTTTGACCTTCCCTCGTACTATTTTAAAAATTGACATAACGTAAGTAATAATAAATATCAACAAACATTCTGACAGTACGTCAGATACATATGGCGAATTCTTAAAATAGTATGATGAACTAAAATAAAAAATTCTACCGTATACCTCTTGAACTCTTGAGAGTACCCCCAAAAGCACGTGTACGCCAATTTTTGGAAACACTGTGTCAGTGGAAACCCATCCACGTGACATGTTATCTATTGTTTTGTGTGAATATTTTTTGTTCGCCAATCGTTTTCAAATATAGTGCGAGCGACTTCAGTTAATGTTTTTCAATATTATTTTGACTGCCAATGTCTTTTTTGAAACTATACTTTTTTCATACAATATCTGAGTTTGTGACATAGTTATATCTGTGCTTCTTTATTAAGTATGTTAATTACTCATTTTTCTTGCTTCATTATCAATCACGTGAGTACGTTGGGAGTACCTCCATTTCATGTCCGTTGTGAGCACCTGTATTTTATGTCCGTTGTGAGTATCTGTATTTCATGTCCGGTGTGAGTACCTGTATTTTATGTCCGTTATGAATACCTGTATTTTATGTCCGCTGTGAGTGCCTGTATTTCATGTCCGTTGTGAGTACCTGTATTTTATGTCCGTTGTGAGTACTTTTACTTTATGTCCGCTGTGAGTGCCTGTATTTCATGTCCGTTGTGAATACCTGTATTTCATGTCCGTTGTGAGTACCTATATTTTATGTCCGTTGTTAGTACCTGTATTTTATGTCCGTTGTGAATACCTGTATTTTGTGTCCGTTGTGAGTACTTAAATTTCATGTCTGTTGTGTGTACCTGTATTTGACGTCATTCTTTGACATGTTGAAAGGGAAAGATACGTTTATACGTTCTAGGCTCAGGTATGACTTAAGTGCATATGACGTCATGATGTCGTGTATCATCTTAAGTGCAAGTGACGTCACCCCGAATATTGACTTTGTCACGTGGTGTTAGTTCATATCAGACTTAGATATGTATGGCGTTATCTCGCGTATTGTCTTACGTGTACATGACGTCATTTCCCTTTGTATTGACCTACGTATATTTGGTGTCTGCTCATGTATTGACTATTGGGGTAACTTAACTCTTGAGTGGCATTAAACTATTAGTATCTTATGTCGTGTGTGTGATCAATTTATTAATTGACTGATTGTTTGTTGACTTCACTGATTGATTGATGGACAGGTTGATCGCTTACTTGACTGAACTAATGATTGACCTTCCTGAACTCGCACGATGTCAGAACAAGCAACGGTGGTGATAATGTCTAAGCAAAGTCAGACTCCACTGCTGAAACTGAATATTTGATCCTAGAATATTATCTATTCAGTAGGACCTATGATCAGCGCAATCAAAATTGTCTGCGCTGTTCCGGAAGCTACTACTAAACTTGACTGAGCCAGAGACAAAAAATCAATGTAGTGCATAATTACCGGAAACAAATAATGCGTCCAAGAATGTACAAGTATAAAGAAAAGGTCCAGGAGTCATTGAAATTTTGTTTCACGGCGACATAAGCCTTCGCGATTTCGAGACATATCAGTTACGACTTTCTTTGGAAGAGGTCACAAGAAATGAATGCCAAAGGCAACAAAAACCAACATCACCAAACTGCAGTAGCAGAAAAACACCTACAAGGTGTTGACACACACTCAACCTGACAACAATATAGCCATAGCTGGAGAGACAGCACTGTTGTCAAAGTAAGAATACAAAAAGCAAGATCAGCTTTCAGTAAACTGCGAAAAAAGACATATGGACACAAACGGAAATCAAGTGCAACAGGAAAATAAATATTTTAAAATGAAACGTGAGGGTGGTCATGCTGTGTGGCTCTGCGACATGGGAAACAACATAAACAACTACGACGAAGTACAGGCTTTGACAAGTGAGTGCTATCGCTGAATAGAAAGTTTAAGCTGGTTTGACGAGATCACCAATGTCGAGCTGGTGAAAAGAACCAAGCACATGAAAACCATCATCATAACCTACATAATACAAACAGAGAGATATAATCAATAACAATGTCTCACAACACCTGACGTGACCACAACTGATGTTTAGGGGCAATAACCACGTTAACAACTGTGACCGTATGGCCTACTACGTCGCTACAACTATTAGAATTATAGTAAAGTACTTAAAAATGACTAGTTAGTAAAAATAAACACTAGTCAAAAACCAATGACATCATCAGTCATGGCACACATGAACCCATGATGTCATCAAACCTTGTGTGGCCTCCATACAAGTTAGGCTGGAAGATATTTAGAATAGAGAGAACTTAGAACAATGGTTGGTCATACTTACTTAGTAACAATAATTTTAGACTAGAGGTTTCGTAGTTAGTTAGGTTAAAGATTATTTTTACTGTCAGCTAGGCCCCAAGACCAATCATAAGAAGGTTTCCGGTCTCTACTCCAATTAGAAATAATTTCATCCGGCAAGCCATAGCACCAGACTAGTATATAGACTGATGCATCATAGTAACCAGTCAGAGCCTGACAGGAGCGGAATCCTAAATCGTTATCGGAAGTTGAGACCCTTGGGCGGCAGTTTTCAACGGCTCATCCTAATTTGAATGTCAGTGTCACGAGAGGGTTGTTGTTAAGTAAAGTGTAAGGTATCCTGGACAAAAAGATGTATCAGTTGATACCAGGATAGTGCCAGATAAGAGACTGGTCTTACAAGAAATACCCCCTTTTCTGAAAAGAATAAGGGTGTATCGACATCAAAGGTAGGATCCAGCTGTATAAACCTCCAGGTATGATGATAGTATATGTTCCTGAATGTCTATGGGCTCCCTCTCAAGAATCCTCCCCTAATATTATTATTCTTATTAATATTATTAGCTCTGCTAGGGGATTAAATCATTAATATATATATATATATATATATATATATATATATATATATATATATATATATATATATATATATATATATATATATATATATATATATATATATGTGTGTGTGTGTGTGTGTATATACCAACAAGAACCTGAATTCAACTTAAATAATTTATCACGTCTGATGGTACATATTTACAATTTATTTAACCTATACCGTTTATCTTTTCGGTTAGGCAACGTAGAATGAACTCAAATGTAATTACATTATAAAATAAATAAGCATGGAAAATTAATTATCAAAGTAGATCACTGTGATGAATTTCACCTTTTGAATAACCATTATCTAATACATACAAGGTATATGTTTTGTCACTCTTACTGGACTGTGAAGTAGTAATCATCAAATTTATGTCCACAAGGATTCATCATACACTGAATTTTTTTATCTTTTTATTATATATATTAGAGGTAGAGTCTGAATAGGCTGACCAGTGGCTTTGTTTTGCCACTTAACTTCTATGTAGAGATCAATCACACTCCCGCCATGGACGAACAAGTATTTGAATTGCCAGGCAGTGGAAGCTGGGTAACTGGCTCTGTTGACATTAGGAGCACTCGCACCACAGGGTCCAATAGAGGTGGATGACTCGTATAGTTAGTATAGTTTGCAGGATAAAACCCTCAGGCAAAACACACAAGCTGTGAATGGGCATCTAATGTCTGCTCTACAGATGCGGATGGCAAAGGTACATGACGTTTACTGTTTTACCGCTTCTTCTGTTCAGCTGTGGTTTTCAAATTTTGTGGCCTCCATTTAGCCAAGGGCAAGGTCTTATATACTAGCACATCCTCCGTATCGGATGGCATGAGGCAAAGGGGGTGTTAAAAATCTCAAAATGAGGCATAATTTTGCTCTCTGTTCAATTAGTAAAAATTATTATCTCAAGTATCTTTCTTATTTATAGGGCGATTTTGGTCATCTAAAGCTTGAATTATTCTGTGAATTATTTTTTACCGATCTAGTTAATAATTGTTTAGGTAGCAAAATGAATTTTAATCTATGCATACTTTTAATATCTAAATTGGGGACTAGACTGATGTATCGAGACCCTTTCACTCGATATTTCTCTCTTAATAACCTACTATACGAGGAAGTTTTTGCACCTACATCTAAAGTAGCATTCCTAAGGTTGAATTATATACTGCTTCCCGCTGAGACTTCTTTATTCCTTATGAAATTAAATGGCCTCCTATTATCGGTTGCACAAAATGTGTCTCCATGTTAAGCATAATACGTTTCATTACACACACGAAGAAGAAAGCGTTTTCATTGGCTAGTGTATCAGACAGTTCCCACAACGTATGGCGCGCGGTATGATCAGAGTTACACAGAATTATACAGAAGGCCGTGTTGTGAGACAGACTAAATCACGACACTCAGGAACACTAAACTGCATGAATCGTTACAGTCAACGGGTGTTGCTACTGTAAATAACAGACAAGGAAAATTTAGATCGAATAGTGGTGACAGGAATAGGTTTCGTCATAGAAGTGCCAGTTCAGATCAAAATAATAATTATCAGAGAAACTTTTCTCAGTGACTCAGTGACCAGAGTCGAAATTACATAAGGCGTACTCACTTGAGGTGTGGAGCAACATGGCGCATCCCCTATTGTGAGAACAAAAGCCTTTGACTCCTACGTTGTGACAAGTGCATAACCGTCCAGACACCTACTACCTACCAGGGCCACCAGCGAACCAGCGCTGACCCATGCCACGTATTTTTTTTTCTTCTTTTTTGAGCTGGATAATCCTGGTTTTTTTGTTTTTTTACTTAATGAAGGAAAATATCCTGTTCAGCCTCTGATGGGTTACAATTAAGATATATATTGTTTTCAATTCCAAATAATATGAACAACTACCGATATGAGAAAGTGGCATCACAACTGTCAAATCATTGAAAATAGGGATAATCACAATAATGCTTATACGTTAAATAAAAAAAAAACGAACAAAATCAAGAAGACACTCTGAACAAGAATAATATTAAAGTGGAGGGGTGTAAAGGCCTGGTGGTTCCAGTTATATAACTGACTTTAACAAATATTTAATTGACTTTCATCTGTTAAAAGTCATATGCATTGTAAGAACAGCATCAGACCTTCACATTCCCAGCCACTATATATTAACATTTGTTCGTGTTAAATATTGTTTGACTATATTATGCAGCTCCCTGGGTCTGTCTATTCTTAACACCTCTTCTATATTTATAGGTAAGTTTGATGCTTGCAAATAATCTAATATTGGTATTCTCATTTGTTCATACCTCTTATATTTTAACAAGAAATGTTCTATATTATTGTCTTGAAGACATCCTGCACCGTAAGGATCCTCTATTCTGAAATAGCCTGCTCCCAGCTAAAGAACTGACCAATCATCAATGTACATTGAACAACCGTATTGGCACATATGTGCCATCCAAATATTTTTAACGATAACAAATGCTATCGTTACTTGTTTGTAAATCTTTGTATAACATAATGGAAAATTGCAAAACGTCCTGCACCGATGTAAGATACCAGAATAGCTTTTAAATCGTACAATAATTGAATTAATTTAGATAAATGTAATAATAAAAACAAGAAAACTAAATTTTCTCTTTACTGTTTACTGACCGTTTTAAATGTTATGTTATTACAGTAAGTTTTATTATAGATTTGGTTTATTTCAATAAAATGTAGTAAATAAATTAAAAAATATTTAAAAGAAGGGGCGTAATCCAGTCATTTAAAGTAGAATAATCAATTATATTTATTAAAGGGATATAATTTTTTTTTAATGGTTGAAAGAGGCGTGCTACACAAAGGAAAGTAGCAAACATCTTAAGGAAAATAAAATCTGTACGTGAAACAAAAGGTATTACTAAATGTATACTGGGTATACACACATTAAAAATACTCCAAACTGCAATGAGGATGCTATAAACATGAGTGTCTGCAGCACGGTAAAAGAGACTTTTTTTTTTTTAATGTTTTGCCTCGTTTTGGCGAGGCGCGTCCCGTTCAACCTAGTATACTGGTACTACCAACTGTAAGCTTTTACGAGTACTCCTTACTACCTGGGTTTTTCCTCACTTCTGGAAGTAACAACTCTAGTGTACAACCAGTCATCCACAGAAGTATTCTAAGTAAAGAACGTGTTGCGAATATACCCCTTTGTTTAATTCAAGGGAAGTAATAATATTAGGCCCTGTCACACACAGGTGTAAATAAGTGACTGTAAGTGACTTGAAGCAAGTAATATATCTCCTTACGTTTGTACTGCACGGAACGGATCATCTGATTCATAAGATGAAGTACGCTAATGATAGACGATACTCTATCACAAACGTCGCGAGAACTTACATAACGTAGCCCTAGACTTCTTTATTCCATCTCCAATTCAGCTTGTTTTGAGAAAAATGCGTTCAAAGTGTTTGTGTTATTAGTTGAAAAGAAGGATTTAATAATAATAATAATAGCCCCTTCAGTCATAACTGATTATGAGAATGCGCCCCTGAGCTGACAGCCCTTCAGTCATGACTGACTATGAGAATGAGCCCTTGAGCTGACAGCCCTTCAGTCATAACTGAATATGAGAATGAGCCCCTGAGCTGACAGCCCTTCAGTCATGACTGACTATGAGAATGAGCCCTTGAGCTGACAGCCCTTCAGTCATGACTGACTATGAGAATGAGCCCTTGAGCTGACAGCCCTTCAGTCATAACTGAATATGAGAATGAGCCCCTGAGCTGACAGTCCTTAGATGCTTTTTCCCCTTGTTTTCCTTTCGACGTTTTCTTTCTTCTTCTGTTATTCTGCTTGTTGTGAGAGCTTCTTTTCGTCAAATCTGAGGTAGAGACCTAGAAAGTATCGCCACTTGGCGCGATCGGCAGTTACATCCTTTTAGGTTGGTGGATTTATGTCCAATCAGTGCCTTCGTGTTTCTCTTGCACACAGCTTTGAACCTCAACTACAGCCGCATAACTGTTCACTTGCCATCTGACTGTTGTTCGTAGAAGATATCTTTCGGGATACGACCATCTTCCATGCGGCGGACATGGCCAAACCAGCGTAGTCTACGCTGTCTAAGCAGTGTATACATGCTTTGAAGGTTAGCACGTGACAGCACCTCGACATTTGTCACTTTGTCCTTCCACGAAATACTCAGGACGTGGCATATACTCCGCAGATGGAAGATATTGAGCCTTCTTTCTTGCTTAACATAGGTTGTCCATGTTTCGCTGCCATATAGAAGTGTGCCGGCGACGCAGGCGTCATATACTGCAGCTTTGGTCTTCGTTGTGAGTTTGGAGTTTCCCGAAACACGCGTTATGAAGACGGCAAAGGTGGCAGCAGCTCTGCTAATGCGGCTGTTAATTTCTGTGTCCAGAGAGAGTTTATCATTGATGGTAGAATCTAGGTATGTGAAGTGATACACTACGGCCAATTCATAACTATCGATAGTTATAACTGGTGCAACATTCACGTTCTGACCCAGCACGTTTGTTTTATTTAGACTTATTGTGAGGCCAAAATCCTTACATGCTTGGGTGAAGCGATCCATCTTTCGCTTGACAAATTTGTTCTCTATTTCTTCCTTCATTCGCTCGACAAATATGCTTTCTATTTCTTCCTTCATTCGCTTGGCAAATCTGTTCTCTATTTCTTCCTTCATTCGCTTGACAAATATGTTTGATACAGAGTAAATATTAGAAAGGGGAGGTGATCTTGAAAATGTTAAGCGAATAGATTCGATTGCGAGTTACGTTGCTTGATTAAGCTGATGTTAAGTTAAAATTGTATTAGGGGAATTCCCTCGTGTGATCGAGAAGTTTCCAAGTCGGTAAGCGTGGCGAACACTGGTCAGTTCAAATCGCGGAGATGTGTTTTCTCTGAACTGTCTTGAGCTGTGAGTAAGCTCGTGTGACTAGCCCATGCAATTATCGAGAATGAGTTGTGTTTTTTAAACAACCGAGTCTCGTGTCTTTTTGGCGGAACTAGTGTGTGAACTAAGAGGAGTCTGTTTTTGGGTACCGACGGGAGAGGTCGGTCCTACAGTGTGTGTTTTGAGTATGCCTGCGCAGTGCAAAAGTTATAGAGGCCATTATTTGTGTAGGCCTATAATTCCTGAGTTTATTGGAGAATTGTGTTTGTGAGTATTTTTGAAGAGGTAAGGATCCAGGACTTATGTTTGACTATATAAATGTCAAGATGAGTGAAGGCGAGATTACTGCAGACTGCCAGGGAGTGCAGTCTTGCGAGAAATTGCCGCGAGTATTACTATTGATGTTAGAAGCATCGTTTGAGGCCATTTGTTATTATTGAGAGGATCCATATCTACATTAAAGCGCCAATGTTGAGAGCGTCTTTGATGAAGCATATTTAAGGAGGCCATTGTTATTATTGAGAGGATCCATATCTACATTAAAGCGCCAAGGTTGAGAGCGTCTTTGATGAGGCATATTTGCGGAGGTCATTGTTATTATTGAGAGGATCCATATCTACATTAAAGCGCCAAGGTTGAGAGCGTCTTTGATGAAGCATATTTAAGGAGGCCATTGTTATTATTGAGAGGATCCATATCTACATTAAAGCGCCAAGGTTGAGAGCGTCTTTGATGAGGCATATTTGCGGAGGTCATTGTTATTATTGAGAGGATCCATATTTACCTTAAAGCGCCAATGTTGAGAGCGTCTTTGATGAAGCATATTTAAGGAGGCCATTATTTATTACATCAGCACGGTGATGCCGACCGTTGCTGAGAGGATCTAGTGTTGATGTTGTAGAGCGCTAATGATTATGAGAAGTGGAGATGTGACTATAGTACTTTCTTGTTGTGAGTTATGTTTGACTATGTGTATTTCATATGAACGTATTGTGACAATAAACTATGTTATATGTCACCTGCAGTTCCACGACTTGTACGTGCGTATCCATGGCGTGTGAATGTACCCACGCACACTCACTACAACATTTAACACGGTAGGAGAACAGTAGGCGTGACGGTAGTAACGCCTGACCATAAATAGCCTGGGTGGCGGAAATCTAGGTCAACAAACAGATTGAATTCACTAACAGTATCTCGTGTGTAGCAGTGGTATGTTAGTCTTAAAGAATTTGATATTTCGACATTCGCGTGATATAAGAATTATGTTCTGCTCTGTGTGGGCGCATGAACAGTGTAACCATTAAGGTAACACCCATCACCATTTATTCAATCTCCAAGACCAGTCATCAGTGTATAATAATTAATAACCCATCTGTAAATCGTTACGGTTACAGTGGTGGGCCAGTTTATTTAACGGAATGAAACCCACGGAGTTCGCGTGATAGGAAAGCCCCTGTGGGCGTGGCTTATGTATCCTAGCATTGCTTCATAGTCCTCGACCTAATTGGTTTACTGTGTCCAACATGGTAGAATATAACAGGTTGACAGGTTGTTGGTAGACAGTCAAGTTTAACTAAATGTGAAGTGTTTTTGAGGAGTCGTTTGCAGATTATCTCAAGTCAAAAGTCACGGAGGTTGCTGTCCTGCATTTTTTGTGTGCTGATGCTGCGTTGAGCGAATTCTACACTTTGGCAAGAACCTGAAGAGAAGAAAGTCTAGTTCGTGTACCTTTCTGCGCTAGAACGTTTTTATCTGCAGAACTTTGTGATATCTGGTGTGTTGGCAGAAGGGACGGAAGTATATTAAGATAAGTGATTTTGTTCTGTGTAGACTGTGCCACTTTTCTGCATTTCAGCAAGTCTGCCTATTCTATTCATCACTTATTCTGTTGATAATTGTCGTTTTGTTGTCGATAATGGTATCGATTGATGTAGAATATGTTGATGCATAGATAGTGTATGCTATATATAAGTACTATAACAGAAGGTGATGTACAGTAATTAAGAAATAATTGCAATTTCTTAAAAAGATAATTGGCTTGGTGAGGTGAAAGTTTAATTAATACATATATAGTTGTCTAGGTAAGTAAGTCACTATGGACTATGATACAGATCCTGAGGAAAAAAAATACCGTGAACTATTGGGATTTGGAGACCGTGAGCTGACTGAGTCTGAAATAAATAGATTGATATGTGAAAAGCTAATTCATGAAAGTGATGAGAGGTATAAGAAAAGGATGCTAGAAGAGAAGAAGCAATTGGATATAAAACAGAGTACCCTAGAGCAAAGGGAAAGTGTCATAGAATGTACTGCTGAAGTAAGAGAGTTACATGAAAAAGTCTCTAAACTTACAGATGATTTAGGCAAATCAAACTCAGAACTTGCTAGTACTCAAACAGCATTGAGTGTAGCATTGTGTAAAATCAAAGAGTTAGAAACTCAGATTAAGGATAACAATAGTGAAGTTAGAAATCTAACTCAGGAACTTCAAGAAAGGAGAGAAATATATGACAAATTGAAAATGGAGAACAATGAACATGAGCAAACTTATATAAAAATGCTTCATGAGGTGAGGCATGATAATGAGATTCTCAGTGATCAAATTAAGGACATGAATATTGTACCCCTTAAGAAGAATAATGAGATTATGAATAACAATGATGATATTAAGATTGAGTCTCTACAACTAGAGTTGACTCAGCTGAGAGCAAATAAAGAACAGTATGAGAAAGAGACATTAGTAGAGTTGATGGGTGAGAAAGAGAAAGTCACTAAGTTTGAAAATATGCTAGCAGAAGAAAGCTGTAAAGTTTTAAGAGCTAAGAGTTTAAACAATAAATTAAGTGAGCAGATTGCACTTAAAGATATTCAAATTTCATAAGCCAGAATGAGAATAGATGGTCTTCTTGACATTCTCTTAAAGAAAAAAAGGTGGTCTTCTGTCAGTGTTGACAGTGAAAGACATAAAGCAAAAAGTCAGTCCTATACACTTTTTTCGGACTCTAAAGTTAAGAATGGTGGACTGAAATCTTTCCGAGGGAAATATAACTTTCAACGCAATACCGATGATTCTAGCGATATTTTTTCCTGGCGGCAAGCTAGCAAAGGAAAATCTACAGTATTAGATAACCCTGTAGATAACAAAAGAAACAATAATAAATTTCAATTCAAGTTGTTAAAAACAAACCAAGTATTAGGTGAGAACCCTGATGGCTTGATAACAGGGAAAAAAGATAGAACTCCTTATTCCAGGAAGGAAACATATTTTGTGAAAAACAATAAAGATATTGTTAAATCTTTCGGTCATTCCCAGTCAAGTCAGTGTGACCCATTTCTTAAACACACTGCCACAAACAAGGAAAAAAATACTTTGGATAGGAGATATAACCCTGAGGTTAAAATGTACCGAGGGATTTCTTCATATAGTAATGTTTCTTTGCCTAAAAACAAGAAACAATTTGACAGATCACAACATCGTGATCCTGAGAGTGTTAGAAATTATAGTGGAAATAATTATGTGAAAGTTTGTCAATCTGGTAATAAATTTGTTGATAAAAAGCCATTTCTATCTAGTAGATATTTTTAATCCAAGAGGAAATGCTAATCGTAATTATGCTAACTGGGATGTAAAACAGTACAACTGTGTCAATAGAACAAATAACAATGTTCTTAACAGCAATTATAGAAATTGTAACCAGGTTAGCTGTGCTCCACATAAGAGCAAAGTTATTAACAAGCAAAGTAATAATACTATTGATTGTCACACTAGTGGTGTCGAAAGGTCATCTCGTTCTTGTGAACGTAGTAATTTTTTTCAGCCTATAACAGGGATGAACTTTCGTTACGGTCAAGTGATCGCTAAGCCTTCTGTGATGTTTACATCGTCTAAGGAGGACTTGTTGAGATGTGTGAAAAGGGGCCAAGACTCTACTCCATCTCAAGGGATAGGTAAACGTGAAAGTTGATTTTCCGTTTTTCCTTATTAAATCTAACAGATGATTAATAGAAATTTTCATTTGTATTGTCTCGTAGCGTGCGACGTTGTGATGAGTTGGCACACTTGTTGACATTATTCGTGAAGAATGTGGATTATCTATCAAGCAGAACCTATTAGCGTCTCGCTATACATCTGACGAGTCACTTTTGGAGGATCAAGAATTAATGACGGATTGACGGGAATATTTTTTTTTTACAGCTGATTTATTTTTAGAATAGTACATATTATTGTATTCTGTGTATAATATATCATATGATGTTGTATTAAAATATTTGTAATTTCTTTGAAACATTATGATGTTCATTTTTATGCATCAGTTGATAGCTACATATATATTTTTTGTGGAACATTTATAATTGTTTTGATAATGTACCAGTCCAATTTTTTATGCGATTGTATGCTATTCTGTTTTGATTGTGTGTAACATATGTGTTGGTAATAATTTGTGTGTAATTTTTGATAAATGCAGTGAGCGGTGTCAAACCTGTGCTCATTTAGATCATAATTATTGATCTGTATATTTTTCGGGTTGTAGCTGTAATTGTTAGGATAATTATGTGGATTTATTGTTATGTTGTGTAATATGATTTTGTAGAATTATCTTGCATGTATTAGAAATAATTGTGTATTTGAATTGTTAACATATGTTGAAACACTGACCTTGTCATAGCATAGTACCTAGAATTTAAATAATAAGATTTTTTAACATTTTTGCAGCAGATTAATTTGATAAACAAAACCTTTACAGGTATTTTTATAGGACTTCTTTTTCATATCCTATTGTACCATTAAATTTTAGATTTATTTATACTATATATATAGGCTGAGTAAGATATAAATTTACAGTTAAATAACACTGAAGCTCAACGCTATTGTTAGTTAGAATTAACTTATAAATTAAATTCAACTTTTTTGTAAAATTGATAGACGCATCTGATACTTTTGTTTGTTTAAAGATGGACAGATTGTTGTAACATTATGTTATGTTTGTATGTTGGAAAGTTCATATACAGATGACATTGTATTTTTCTTAGGTGTTTTTTTTTTTTTGGTGATGTATTTTTGGGGAAAAGAAAAACTTACATGTTTTGATTTAAGTGTTTGTCTAGAGATAAGATATTTTATGCTTTTCTCATTTTGTTAAAAGTTAATTTCATTGTTAGTTTATTAGTTATGACTTAGAATTACTTAAATAATAATTTTATTTTTTGATAACTTATTGTTCTGAAATATTTTGTATGGTAATTTTGGAAAAAAAGAATTGTTTTTTGGCATTGTAATTTATTTTTGTGTGCCCTATGATTGAAAGGGATATTACTTCTTTGGAAACTTGTCTTATTTGATATTATGATGTATTTTTATTATTTAGCGGTTGATTGTGCGTTAGGTCAAAACTTAGTTATCGCAAATGCTATTATTTGTTTGTGTAAGCTTTATAATTTATTTTTAGTTAAGTATAACTTTGGTAACTTAGTTAAATTACTTATTAGACTTTGTTTAGTTATGAATTATTCGTTTTGTGCTGTTAGTATGGATATACTTTGACATTTTGTTTTGTGCCTTGTAATTATGTTTGTATTTAATTTGTGAAAGATATTGTCTGATCTAAACATCTATTAGTATGTATTGTTATTGACTTTCTATGCGTTCATACCTTTGCTTTCCATTCGTCTTTAATGATTATTCTTCATTTCATTCTATCTTTTATTGTCTTTTCGATATGTGTTCATATCTTGTTTATATTTCTGTATCACATCTTCGTTTCTCTTCATTCTACTTGTATACTTCTTCTTCTTTCGATACTTATACTTTCATTCGTTGTATTCTTGAGTTAATTATATAACTTAGTATGATGTAACTAGTATTTTGGTAAATTTGTATTTATTGTACATGAAATTGTTGTTCTTATTGGTTATCTTGTGCTATTGTTAATTGTTTATCATTTTCCGATTTCTTACTTTCCTTTACTACAGATCATTCTTCTGTTGTTTGATCTTGTTCTTTCACTTTCTATTGGGTGTTACTTGTACTAAATGTACTTAGCTTGGTGTTCTTTTAAGATTAATTTTGGTATGCTTGTATTATGATTGATGCTTTTGTTGTAATGTACATCGGTAACATTCATTGGGATATTTGATTGATTATGTTTGATGTTTTAGTTGTAATTTTACATTTATTGCTGAAATTGTGTATAGATGTACTATTGTAACAGGTACATTTTTTGTTAGGTACATTTTTTGGTAGCCATATAATATAATATCATTTATCTCTAAATTTTTGGGACTTAAATTTTCAAAAAAAATTATAAATCATTTTTTTTCCCGGGCGGTGTGGCAACTGATACAGAGTAAATATTAGAAAGGGGAGGTGATCTTGAAAATGTTAAGCGAATAGATTCGATTGCGGGTTACGTTGCTTGATTAAGCTGATGTTAAGTTAAAATTGTATTAGGGGAATTCCCTCGTGTGATCGAGAAGTTTCCAAGTCGGTAAGCGGGGTGAACACTGGTCAGTTCAAATCGCGGAGATGTGTTTTTCTCTGAACTGTCTTGAGCTGTGAGTAAGCTCGTGTGACTAGCCCATGCAATTATCGAGACTGAGTTGTGTTTTTTAAACAACCGAGTCTCGTGTCTTTTTGGCGGAACTAGTGTGTGAACTAAGAGGAGTCTGTTTTTGGGTACCGACGGGAGAGGTCGGTCCTACAGTGTGTGTGTTGAGTATGCCTGAGCAGTGCAAAAGTTATAGAGGCCATTATTTGTGTAGGCCTATAATTCCTGAGTTTATTGGAGAATTGTGTTTGTGAGTATTTTTGACATGGTCCGCAACTAGACGATCCGTCAAGGCCTAAAATCCCATCCGCTGCAGACCCAAATAGAACAGTCCCAACTAAGATGGTTTGGCCATGTCTGCAGAATGGGAGAAGATCGGCTACCACGACAAGCATGGGAAACAAAGAGCCAGGGATCCAGACCTCCAGGACGACCCAGAGTCCGCTGGGAGGACAACATTAGACAATCTTTGAAGGACCGAGGACTAGAATGGAACCAGGCCAGGAAGAAGACTGCTGATAGAATGGTCTGGCGCTCTCTCTTCCAAACCTCTACACCTCACGGTAGAAGGGGAACGACTAAGTAAGTAAGTAAGAGTATTTTCGAAGAGGTAAGGATCCAGGACTTATGTCTGACTATATAAATGTCAAGATGAGTGAAGGCGAGATTACTGCAGACTGCCAGTGCGTGCAGTCTTGCGAGAAATTGCCGCGAGTATTCACTATTGATGTTAGAAGCATCGTTTGAGGCCATTTGTTATTATTGAGAGGATCCATATCTACATTAAAGCGCCAATGTTGAGAGCGTCTTTGATGAAGCATATTTAAGGAGGCCATTGTTATTATTGAGAGGATCCATATCTACATTAAAGCGCCAAGGTTGAGAGCGTCTTTGATGAGGCATATTTGCGGAGGTCATTGTTATTATTGAGAGGATCCATATCTACATTAAAGCGCCAAGGTTGAGAGCGTCTTTGATGAAGCATATTTAAGGAGGCCATTGTTATTATTTAGAGGATCCATATCTACATTAAAGCGCCAAGGTTGAGAGCGTCTTTGATGAGGCATATTTGCGGAGGTCATTGTTATTATTGAGAGGATCCATATTTACCTTAAAGCGCCAATGTTGAGAGCGTCTTTGATGAAGCATATTTAAGGAGGCCATTATTTATTACATCAGCATGGTGATGCCAACCGTTGCTGAGAGGATCTAGTGTTGATGTTGTAGAGCGCTAATGATTATGAGAAGTGGAGATGTGACTATAGTACTTTCTTGTTGTGAGTTATGTTTGACTATGTGTATTTCATATGAACGTATTGTGACAATAAACTATGTTATATGTCACCTGCAGTTCCACGACTTGTACGTGCGTATCCGTGGCGTGTGAATGTACCCACGCACACTCACTACAACATTTAACACGGTAGGAGAACAGTAGGCGTGACGGTAGTAACGCCTGACCATAAATAGCCTGGGTGGCGGAAATCTAGGTCAACAAACAGATTGAATTCACTAACAGTATCTCATGTGTAGCAGTGGTATGTTAGTCTTAAAGAATTTGATATTTCGACGTTCGCGTGATATAAGAATTATGTTCTGCTCTGTGTGGGCGCATGAACAGTGTAACCATTAAGGTAACACCCATCACCATTTATTCAATCTCCAAGACCAGTTATAATAATAATATTAATAATTCATCGGTAACTTTAAAAAGAATCCTCAACATAGCAAAAACTTACGGTTACAGTGTTCTCTATTTCTTCCTTCATTCGCTTGACAAATATGTTCTCTATTTCTTCCTTCGTTCGCTTGACAAATATGTTCTCTATTTCTTCCTTCATTCGCTTGACAAATAAAATAAAACAAAAATGATAAAACACAACTGACTTCTACAGTCTTAAAAAAGACAAACCAGTAAGATCAGCTACGACCATCACATTTTAAATGAACGATTTTTAAACACTTTTATTTAATAGGATGTCAGCGTTGCTTGGATGTTTCAAATCTTTAAGCCCTTGGTTCCCTAGATTTCATGCGACATAGGGAGCTGGAATTGTGCATGGGCTCCTCCAACATGTTACATTTGAACCTATCCACATTTGAAGGAACCTCGAGAGATCTGATCGGGCCCGCTATACAACAATTAGAGCCGTAGAATTGTTACAAGATTACAGCACCAGTTGCACACTGGTTAGTGCACTGGCTTCCTAACTCGGTGGTCCATGGTTCGATCCCCAGTTGATGTGGGATTTTTTAGACCACAAACGGCTCCGGGGGTCGACCTAGCCTCATGAATAGGGTACCAGAGCAACTCTGGAATGGTTAACGTGGCCGGCGTGATGCTGACCACATCACCCCTAGTGTGCCGATGGTCAAGAAAATATGTGCCTAACATCATATTCCCAATATGCCTCAATGGGCGTGTAACGGGATCCTTCAGCAGTGAAATGATCACAGACTTTGGTGACATTGTATACAAAATTGTGAATATTTTTATTACTATTGGTATCGTCGGGAGTTACAATCCAATTAAAGAATTTGGGACCAAAAGATGCAGCAATAGAGAATGCAGTCAGCGACCCATAGCTTGACTGCTTGCATCAGGGTCAGTGAACCAGAGCTGACCAAGACCGTACTTCACCTCCACGTGGTGGTCCTGGAAACAGTCTGCAGCAGTGCAGTCTGGCTGAGCGAGTACGGATCACAGAGGGAAGGCAAACCCGGTCCCAAAAAATGCCGTGCTGAAGTCGGATGTGTCGACCGAAAGGTGCAGATATCACAGCTACGGCGTAAACAGACACAACGCAACCACCGTCCTTTTCAGGGCGAACGAGGAGGAAGAAGAAGAAGAATTAAAGAATTTTTTTATGGATTTGGTCACAGTAATAAAAATGAGTCCCTAGATCTTGGGTTTACCTTCATGGCTTTTCGTTAACTCTAAAACTGTGAAAAAACAAAAAAATGTTTTTATTTTTTATTAAAGCTATGATTTCTGTAAGCTAACCAGTTAATCAATAATCGAATATTTGATTGACTCTAAACATTCTTTAAGCAAAACTATTTTTCCGTGACCATTATTGTTTCATATAAAAACACGTATATACTCTTACAGTAGCAATGTTTTACGTCATGAGTCTACCAGCCTAATGTGCAACTGAATAAAGTACAAGACCAGTCGTTTCTTACGACAATGGCTTAAGCTATAGTAGTCCCCCTTTGTCTTTGAATATTTGTGGACTACCCAAGGTTTATTGTTACAGCTATTTACAAAATGCTTTCTTGTCTTTCCCAGAATGCCCTTCTCTTCTATATTATCTTTAAATTTACCGATGTATTCTTTATTCCTCCATGTTCTTCTCCACCTCTTGCCTTCTCCTTTCAGTAAGTTTTTTGCTGCCCCACATATCAGCAGTGAGGTCTGTTACCTTGAATACCTGTTACTAAACTTTTCAGAGATTCTCTCTGCTTTTCCTGATACCTGGTTGTTTGCCTGATACCTGGTTGTTTGCCATTCCATATGTTACGATCTTTTTTTTTTTTTTTTAAATTGTGACTACCACTTCCTCGGTTGCTTTTGTAACTATTCTTAGAATACCTCCTCTTATGAACGAATCTGTCAGGAAGCAAGGGTCGGCGAGGGTCAGGAAGCAAGGGTCGGCGAGGGTCAGGAAGCAAGGGTCGGCGAGGGTCAGGAAGCAAGGGTCGGCGAGGGTCAGGAAGCAAGGGTCGGCGAGGGTCAGTTATTTCTAATAAAGGTAAAGGTGGTCCCACAGCAGATACTGCCGTAGCGGAGTGAAGTGTTAGAGACACTAAGTCCAGCATCAAAGGTGGGGTGAACAGTTCCCTTCCCTAACTCAAGACTCTACCTGTCAGGTAAAGCTGCCCACCTGTCAGGTAAAGCTGCCCCGTGTAGCCCCCGGGGGTCTCTGATGAAACAAGGAAAGATTGGGGCAACTGCTTCCTCATGCATGTCGTACAAGGCCACTAATATGAGGTTGTGTCTGCAGCTGCCAACTTTAACATGTCAAGAAAATTGTCTGTCCTTCCAACTTTGCACATATCGCAGCCATGACATGTAGACGATTCTTGTAGTGCTGTGTGCTCAGGCGCAAACTTGTTATTGTTTCCTGCATTTATTCTTGTAATATTTGTCTATCACCCGTGTGATCTCTCATCAAGAAATGTCATGTTGTCTTACTTCTGGTGACGGTTATGAGACAGGAGAGCCAGATCATCCAGCTGTTTATTCAGTCCGCTCACATCCACCTTTTGTCGATGTTTTTATAACCCAGTCTACAGCCGCGAGCGAAGAGAACAGGTGACTAGAGGCATCCCTGGCGCACCCCATTTCTTACTTTTAACGGATCTGGAAGTTGTCCTTCGTGAAGAATTCCACATGTCATGTCTTTATAATTTTTTTTAATTAAGTTAATGATCTTCGGAGTGGCCTCATGCCTCATTAGTTTCCACAGTGGTTCTCTGTCAATACTCTCACATGCCTTCCACAAATTTAATATAAAGAGGTTCAAATCCAATGGTTCAACCTTTATTTTGGTCGCATTATTATTTTTTTTAGTGTATTTAACTTAGTTCTCGTTTTCTTCCTCTTCTGTTTTTATTCATTTACTAGCAATAACCCGTCAAACTTGACGGGTTTTTAATTATAGTGTGCTGTTTCCGTTCCCGGATGAGCAGATAGAAGTACATTCTTAGAGTGTTTTTGGTTTCTTTCCATTATACAGTGTAATCAAACTGTACATGAACACCGTCATTTGAACGCTTTTCTGTTGATTGTAGGCCCCTAACTATTTTAGGGAGAGTATATATAATGGAAACAATACAATTTTTCAACACGGTTGCATTCCTCAGCTGTGACCAACGTACTCACGGCGAGAATTATGTTATTTTAGAAGATTAGAAGATTCATTTTAAAAGTTCTTTGATGACAACATATCGTGTGAAAGTGCGTGAGTTGTTTTCAAAGAGTGTTCCCTGATAATAACAAAAACTTTCAAGTTTTCATGATTTGTACATCGGGTGAGGGCTCATGCACACCAATTTTTACGCACCTTTTCTTTGTCGAGCGCTACTAATTTAGTGAAAGAATAAAAAAAAAATAAAAAATAAAACCAAAGTATTTATTTTATATAACACCCACGCCGCGCAAGTTGCACACCGTGCGTTGCGCACTTTTTTTTCTGGCGCGAGTTACTATTTTGTGTGAGACCGACCGACGTAACATACATCGGTAATTATGTTAGTTGGGATGTTGAGAATACCCTGGACAGAAAAAAAGACCAACAGAGAAGTACTGCACTCACTAAACGTACAGGAACATTGGCTCCTAAATACCATCGCAATAAGGAAGCTGAAATTTTTCGGTCATATAAAAAGACATAATAGTCTGGAAAAAACAGTGATGGAAGGCATGGTCCCTGGAAAAAGGGGAAGGGGTCGACCTAGACGACGGTGGACCCAGGACATCACAGAGAGTCTGAACTTGTCTTTGGCTGATGCAGGTCGACTTGCCCAGAATCGTGATGCGTTCAGAGCAGCTGTAATGGAGACTACGTTCTGGAAAGAATACGTCACATGATGATGATGGGATGGGATGGGATTCTTGACGAAAACCTTAAGCCCGTAACAGAGACAATTCTCTTTGTCATTTGCCATAAGTTAGACGCATCACCTACTTTTATTTAACCACGCCTGGTATGAAAATCTACAAGGCACACCACAAAATTACAAATAAACATACAAATCTAATCTTCAGTTTTTGTAGCTGCCAGTACGATTAAAGTTACAAAATTGTTTAACTGTGACTGTACAGCTCTCTTTGCGAAGTATATCTTTCTGTGTGTGTGTGTGCGCGCGTGTGTGTGTGTGTGTGTGTGTGTGTGTGTGTGTGTGTGTGTGTGTGTGTGTGTGTGTGTGTGTGTGTGTGTGTGTGTGTGTGTGTGTGTGTGTGTGTGTGTGTGTGTGTGTGTGTGTGTGTGTGTGTGTGTGTGTGTGTGTGTGTGTGCGCGTGCGCGCGGTTTTTTTTCGCACTTTCTATAATATTTAACACTGTAACACGATTCTTACCACACACTCCTTAATGATTTTTCCCGGTATCCAATTTACATTCGTATATTCCCACACTACCCACATGTAGACATTGTTTGAGTGGTATCTCGAGGGATAACATGCATCTGAGTAATCATGTTTCTTCAACAGTCATCTGAGTAATCATGTTTCTTCAACAGTCATCTGAGTAATCATGTTTCTTCAACAGTCATCTGAGTAATCATGTTTCTTCAACAGTCATCTGAGTAATCATGTTTCTTCAACAGTCATCTGACAAATGGATCACCATCCCTGTTGATCATCATAAAGTGCCATGCCAGGGGGCATAGGTGATAACCTCTTTTCAACGACTCCCTCTGTTTGGTGACTTCTGATAAAGACTTCCTTCTATGCCATGTCATCAGTCCATCTAGTAATGTCTCTATCTTCCTTTCTCATTGTATCATGTGTCCACATTTTCCTTTTCTCAGATCAATCAATCAATCAATCAATCAATCAATACCCTTTAGCTCCCCAAGGAGCATAGGCCTTCAACAAACGCATGCCAAGTCTTCCTGTCCTGTGCCATCCGTTCAAGTTCTTTCCATGTTTTCCTCATCATTTTCACCTCTATATCCAGTTCTCTTCTCCATGCGCTTTTTGGTCTACCTCTGCCTCTCTTTCTCTGGGGATTCCAGAACAAGGACTGCCTTGTAATGCTATCAACAGGTCTCCTCAATGTGTGTCCTAGCCATCGCCAGCGTCTTCTTCTCAACTCTTGTTCCACTGGCACTTGTCTGGTTCTTGTCATCAATTCCACGTTGGTAACCTTGTCATACCATTTTAATCCTTCTATTCTACGCAAGCACCCGTTTATGAAAGTCTGTAGCTTTTTGGTTGTTGTTTTTGTTGTTCTCCATGTCTCAGAGCCATACAATAGGACTGACTTCACATTTGAGTTGAAGATTCTTATTTTCGTGTTGGACTTGATTTCTCTTGACCTCCATATGTTTCCCAATGCAATGAAAGCTCCTCTTGCTTTTTGTATTCTTATTTTTATATCATTGTCTGTCCCTCCAACTTTGTCTACATTACTGCCAAGATATGTGAACGATTCTACATCTTTTAGTGGTGTTTCAACCTTAACATTTTTTGCATTTATTCTCATAATCTTTGTCTTTTTTCTCTGCGTATTTTCAGACCCACTTATTGTGACCTCTCATCGAGTAATTTCATTTTGTCTTGCATCTGATTGTGGTTATGGGACAGAAGAGCCAAGTCATCCACAAAATCTAGATTATCAAGCTGTTTATTCAGATTCCACTGAATTCCATTTATGTTGTGTGATGTGGATGTTTTCCCAGCCCAATCTATTTCTAGTAAGAAAAGAAATGGAGACAAGAGGCATCCCTGTCGCACTCCTGTTCTTATCCCAAACAGTTCTATAAGCTGTCCTTCATGAAGAACTCTGCATGTCATGTCTTCATAGGTCTTCTTTATTAAATTAATGATCTCCATGGGAACTACATAATGTCTCATCAATTTCCATAGTGATTCTCTGTCTACACTGTCAAATGCCTTTTCGTAGTCCACAAATCCGATGTATAGTGGTGAATTTCATTCCAGACTTTGTTCAACTATTATTCTCAATGTGGCTATCTGGTTTGTACAGGATCTGTTTTGTCGAAAATCTGCTTGTTCATCTCTCAGTTGCTTGTCTACGGACTCTTTTAATCTCTCAAGGATGATTCTGTTTAATACTTCTCCTGGCACAGATAGTAACATCATTCCTGTATAATTTGTGCACTCTCGTAAATTTCCCTTCTTAGGCAACTTGACCAGATAAACTTCCTTCCATTCTGCTGGTATTTCCTCTCTCCCAGACTTTGCCAAGTAGTTTGTATAATATCTCTGTACAGGTATCAATAACTGTTTTGATGACCTCTGCTGGAATGCCATCTGGACCAGCTGCTTTTCCATCTTTCAGAAGCTTTATGGCTTTCTTTATTTCTTCTCTACTTGGTCGTTCACAGCTGATTTGTAGCTCCTCTTCTGCTGGCTGGATGTCTGGGGGATTAGTTGGAGCTGGTCTATTGAGACGTTCCTCAAAATGTTCTGTCCATCTCTTTATTTGTTCTTGTATATTACTAAGCAATTTTCTATTCTAATCTTTGATGAGGCCATTTGCTTGCTTATATTTCCCTGTTAGCTTCTTTGTGTTTGTCGTGGAATATTCTAATCCACATATATAAATTATCAGGTAAATATGAAGCCTAACAAATACATTTAATAAAGAAAAGAGCAATGGTAAAAGAACAGTGCTGTCACAATGACTGTACTCGAAATCCCCCTTGTTTTCTACTTCGTCTGCAAATTGTAACGCTTTCACGTTGATAGTAAAGCCTACTGTATTATTACCCGCTTTCTTCAATGAAACGTGTACTGTATTTCTTGGAACAACCTTGAGATACGCAAGCTGATCAATGACCTAAATTTAATATTTCATTCATTCCATTTTATACACGGCGTAACTAAAAGACAGATAAGGCAGGAGAGAGAGAGGGGCGAATGAAGGCAGGAAGCATGCAATACTAAACACGCGTCGCGCGATACACAATTGCTGCCATCACGCGTGTAAGGCCACATGCACTAACTTTTTTTCAGACGGACAGTGATAAAAAGCCAATACACATACCAGAGTTAGGTTTTAAAATCCTGAAAAACGCTTATTGGGAATTATGACAATATGCTGGTTTACGTTTGAAAACATTACAGTACCCAGACAGCACATCTTCGAAACAGGAGGTAGAAGAAATTGCATATTTTGAACGCAGCCACTTAGCTCCATTAAATTTGTATATTTGGGTTCCTTAGGACTTGCTGACAAATAATATGTAAAACGTTACGCAAATAGTCTAGGAATTACCATGATGATAGGAAACTCTCTACAGAGCGATACAACAGGAGGCAATCTGATCATCAGAAGAAGTCCCCCCATCAGACAAGTGTTTCGGCCCAGTATACTCCTTTACACTCTAAGGGGGGCGGGCCCACTTGGGTCATGACTCCCAAGCGTCTCAGCCTCCTGTTGTCTTGCATCGAAAATGAACCCATTTCACCCATGGTAGCAACTTTAATCCACAACTCCGCCAGCCGTGGAGGCAACCGTGAAAGCAACAAAGACGTGGTGGGTTACTTTCCCTTGCCTCCCTCACTCCGAACACTTTGCGACAGTGCAGATATATTATGTCGCCGAAGATTTCCAGCTTCTTCTCCAAACTTATCTGCTTCAGGTTGTTATCCAACTCTTTTGCCAAGGCTTCGTCCAGCTGTTCCCAAAGCCCTTTTGCACTGGCAGGTGGAAACTTGATTGCATCTCTCTTCCCGTCCAAGAAGTGTGTGAGATCATCATCAGGCAGATCAACTTGAATGTACTCAGCACTGTGGATTGACTCCTGGCTGCGTTCTTCTAACGTCTTATCCGTCGAGACAGAGCGCTGTTGATCTCCCCCAGATGACCCCCCACACCCCTTTTTCGTTCGGTGGATTTTCATTCCTCTCTGAGTAGAGAACTCCCTACCACA
Source organism: Oreohelix idahoensis (assembly GCA_024509875.1). NCBI lineage: Eukaryota > Metazoa > Mollusca > Gastropoda > Stylommatophora > Oreohelicidae > Oreohelix > Oreohelix idahoensis. Next base: position 465,268 of record JAMPIV010014754.1, read on the forward strand.
GGCACATGGAAATTCCAGCCGTTGTTCAGAGCTCGAAGTCCGTGTAACGGGTCTGGTCGATTCCAATGAGGCGCCTGTGGATTCATCATTCTCCCCCCTTTCGGTGAATCCTGGGGGCATCTATCATTTTTGGGTCCTGTAGCAATTGAATACAGCTTACGGGGTGCTAACCCGGTCAGCCGGTTTCTAGTCTTTCCCAGTGTCATCTGTCTTTCCAGAAGTCAATCGGTCTTTTCCCGATCGTCACTGGTTTGACCATGTAACTATGATAGGAAACTCTCTACAGAGCGATACAACAGGAGGCAATCTGATCATCAGAAGAAGTCCCCCCATCAGACAAGTTTTTCGGCCCAGTATACTCCTTTACACTCTAAGGGGGGCGGGCCCACTTGGGTCATGACTCCCAAGCGTCTCAGCCTCCTGTTGTCTTGCATCGAAAATGAACCCATTTCACCCATGGTAGCAACTTTAATCCACAACTCCGCCAGCCGTGGAGGCAATTGTGAAAGTAACAAAAGAGGGAGACAAAATTCCCGTTGAAAGCAACAAAGACTGTGGTGGTGTTACGGACCAGTTTACTTTCCCTTGCCTCCCTCACTCCGAACACTTTGCGACAGTGCAGATATATTATGTCGCCGAAGATTTCCAGCTTCTTCTCCAAACTTATCTGCTTCAGGTTGTTATCCAACTCTTTTGCCAAGGCTTCGTCCAGCTGTTCCCAAAGCCCTTTTGCACTGGCAGGTGGAAACTTGATTGCATCTCTCTTCCCGTCCAAGAAGTGTGTGAGATCATCATCAGGCAGATCAACTTGAATGTACTCAGCACTGTGGATTGACTCCTGGCTGCGTTCTTCTAACGTCTTATCCGTCGAGACAGAGCGCTGTTGATCTCCCCCAGATGACCCCCCACCCCTTTGTTTCGTTCGGTGGATTTTCATTCCTCTCTGAGTAGAGAACTCCCTACAGGCACATGGAAATTCCAGCCGTTGTTCAGAGCTCGAAGTCCGTGTAACGGGTCTGGTCGATTCCAATGAGGCGCCTGTGGATTCATCATTCTCCCCCCCCCTTTCGGTGAATCCTGGGGGCATCTATCATTTTTGGGTCCTGTAGCAATTGAATACAGCTTACGGGGTGCTAACCCGGTCAGCCGGTTTCTAGTCTTTCCCAGTGTCATCTGTCTTTCCAGAAGTCAATCGGTCTTTTCCCGATCGTCACTGGTTTGACCATGTGAAACTATGATAGGAAACTCTATACAGAGCGATACAACAGGTAGCATTCTGATCATCAGAAGAAGTCCCCCCATCAGACAAGTGTTTCGGCCCAGTATACTCCTTTACACTCTAAGGGGGGCGGGCCCACTTGGGTCATGACTCCCAAGCGTCTCAGCCTCCTGTTGTCTTACTTTAATCAAATGAACCCATTTCACCCAAAAGAAGCAACTTTAATTCCGGGCAACTCCGCCAGCCGTGGAGGCATGCTAACTTTTGAATCTTGAAAGCAACAAAGACGTGGTGGGTTACTTTCCCTTGCCTCCCTCACTCCGAACACTTTGCGACAGTGCAGATATATTATGTCGCCGAAGATTTCCAGCTTCTTCTCCAAACTTATCTGCTTCAGGTTGTTATCCAACTCTTTTGCCAAGGCTTCGTCCAGCTGTTCCCAAAGCCCTTTTGCACTGGCAGGTGGAAACTTGATTGCATCTCTCTTCCCGTCCAAGAAGTGTGTGAGATCATCATCAGGCAGATCAACTTGAATGTACTCAGCACTGTGGATTGACTCCTGGCTGCGTTCTTCTAACGTCTTATCCGTCGAGACAGAGCGCTGTTGATCTCCCCCAGATGACCCCCCACACCCCTTTTTCGTTCGGTGGATTTTCATTCCTCTCTGAGTAGAGAACTCCCTACCACAGGCACATGGATTTAGTCCGTAATTCGTTCTGAAGTAGAGTGTCCCGAAGTCCGTTGTTAAATTTGGTTGGGTCGAAATGAGGCGCCTGTGGATTCATCATTCTCCCCCCCTTTCGGTGAATCCTGGGGGCATCTATCATTACCAAATTATAGCCAAAATAAAATAGTGAGGGTGTCAGACAGCACCAAAATCAGAATCGCTCAGTGGCAGAATTTTAGGCCACCATTGTTCGGGAAATGAGTCTTTATGTAAACTCCTATTTGATTGGAGCGCAACAAATGTAAGACTAAACACGATTGGTCGGGCTATAAATACTATCTTGTGTTGTCAGGGGAAACGTGAAAAAGGAGTACTTTTTTTTGAAAAGATGTGTAGACATGGTTTGATTGGGTAGAGCTGCGAATATACTCGATTCAGAGCGTCTGTTCATTGCCACATCTTGTAATAAACCTACTCAGAAGCAGTGCGTTGAGCACCAGTGTATATTTTTTATAAAATAAAGCCTGGGACATCGGCAGATCGGAGGTGTGCTATATTCATTGCCAGTCAACGAAACTGTTTATTATTCTATGAATTGTGGTAAGCTTGAAATATTCAATATCTTTTAATGAAAATTGAATGTAAATTGATAATTTATGTCTGTATATATGTGTAGTTCAGTAGCAAACATGATGTAAAGCCTATAATGCTCCAGCCTGAACAGAAGGTGTCGGAGGAAAGTAAAACTGCATGGAATGGCCAAACAGTACACTGACACCTAGATTTATTGACTAGAAAGAAATAATGCTGGAATTGCAGAGGCGTAGTAACCATTAGGGAGGGAAATACTGGTATAAAGTATTTCAGATGAAGCTGACAGTTGGCCTAACGCTCTGAACTCAATGTTTGTGATGTATTGTGCTCAGTGTAGAAAGAGAGTATAAATTAGTTATGACGTAGAAGGTACATCCTTCTTGTTTCAGTGACCGTGGTCTTAAAGTTATTGAGCAGCACCTGGTCAGAGCTTTGCTGAAGCCAGAGGTGGACAGCATACTCCTTGGTCCATATAGCAACCAGTGGGGTGGCTCCAGAACTCATTAAAGTAATCGAGCAGAGGAGGCCTTTACTGCAGTCATCACGAAAGATAAGAGAGTGTGGCCATGGAGCTCAACATTATGTACCCCCATCTTAAAATGACAGTGTAAAATAAAATTAAGAGGGGAATTTAATTGTTTTAATATCAGGAACTGAGAACATCTCCAATACTAGTTCCAATAAAGACAAACTATTGAAGTCATGATGACAAATACCAACAGAGCTTGAACAAAACAAAACCAGTATTACCTCATATTACTACTACACAACTGACACACATAGGATACTATTAAAAATATATGTCACTACAAGATTCATATTGATAAATTCTGTACATATAACTTGTAATTAAAATTGATTGTGATTCCTGGTTCCCTTTGTATTTGAATCAGGACACATATACATTCATGACAGCACTGAATACATATTGTTATTTGAAAAGTTATCAGTGACTCCTTTAAGATATCCTCGTAGAGTGTTTTATGTATGTGAGTGTCACAGTGTTGTCAAGTGTGGTGGAATAAATTAAATTGTTTATCTGTCTGTTGTTGTTATGACTTACACTTCATCATACACATACCCTAGACATATAACGTAGTCATCACACTATTCCAGAATAATTCTGACTGAGGTATACATATGTGGCAGCAAGTAAGGTTATCTATAATACACTACTCTTATTAGATATAGATACCTTCACAGCTGATCTCAGTCAGTACACTAAGTCCCCTATAAATATTTATAACATCCCACTTTACCACATATATTGGGGTCTCGCTCTCGGGATTTTGAATCTTTCCCTATTACAAATATTGGGGGTAATTCACTTCAGGGAATAATAAGAATTAAAAGGTATCCTTGGGTGAAAATAAATAAGGTTGAGCTCACAGTGCCTGTGTTGTCCTAAGTTAGTTAGTCATAGATAAAATTGTTTAGTTACATATTTTAGACATTTATCTGTTAGACAATGGCCGACCTGGCAAAATTTCGATCTGCTGCTGTACAGACTGCGAAAGAGTTAGGAATGGACGGGCAAATTATGATTTCTTATGTCACGGCTGAATGTGACAAATATATTGAACGGGAAGAAAGAAGATTAGAAAAAGAGGCCGAAAGAAAATTAGAATCTGAAAGATTGGCCGAAGATAAGAGAATAGAGGCTGAAAAAGAGATTAAGAGGTTGCAGATTGAGGCTGAGGCTAAGAGGTTGCAGATTGAGGCTGAGGCTAAGAGGTTGCAGATTGAGGCTGACAAAGAGGCTAAGAAATTGGAAGCAGAAAGAGAAGACAAAAGATTAGCTGCAGAAAGGGAAGCCGAGGAAAGAAGACAGGCTGCAGAAGGAGAAGAGAAGAGATTAGCTGCAGAAAGGGAAGCAGAAAAGGAGGAGAAGAGATTACAAAGGGAACATGAGTTACGACTAAGGGAGTTTGAGTTTCAGGGCCATGCTCCTGAAAATGGTGCCAGTCCCTTTGCCTCTGATGCCACTGCTAGCCAGGGAGCCTCAACCTCAGTTATGAATTTTCATTTAGATCATTTTGTTGAGAAAGACGATGATATAGAGAGCTATCTAAATAGGTATGAACTATTAGCTACCACGTATGGGTTAGAGAGAGAAAGGTGGAGCTTAAAGTTATCTCAAGGACTTCGTGGGGCAGCTTATGAAGTTTTTGCAAAAATGAGCAGAAGTGATCAGGAAAATTATGACATGCTAAAGCAGGCTCTTTTGTTAAGATATGAAAAGAATGCAGAATTTTATAGGAAAAAATTTAGGAATGCTAAACTACTGTCAGGTGAAAACTATCACCAGTTCTCTGCACGAATAGAGACATACTTGGAGAAATGGACTTCTCTGGGGAAAACCCAAGATCTTAAGGAAATGGTCCTTATAGAGCAATTAAGAGAGTCCATGGCTCCAGACCTGAGAAAGTTTCTCATGGAACAAGGTGCAGAGAGGCTGGGTGAGTTGCTAAATGTTGCTGAAAGGTATCAAGCAGCTCAAGCAGAGGTAACAGGTAATAAAAAGAAACAGGTGGATAACTTTAGGGCACCACAGAACTTTAATAAATTTGATCCTAGGGATCAAAACAAAGGTAAGCACCAGTTTGATAGGCCACGGTATGAAAATAAAAATAAATTCCCACAATTCGATGAAAGGAAATATGATGAAAGAAAATCTTTCAACCAAGGAAAAAGGTGGTGTAAGAATTGTCAGATGAACAATCATGACACTGACCATTGTAGAAGGAAACCTGTGTATATGGCCACCCTTCAGGTCAGGTCGACCTCAAGACAGGAGGAGGATATTATGTTGGATACCTCTCCAGAAGAGATGAGGAAGGCACAGGCTGGGGATAAAACACTCAAGCCTTGTTTCAGAAAATTGTCAACTTGTCATACAACTCCAGGCAAGGGAGATTTTTACATGAAAAACAAGTTGATGTATAGGAAGACTGGAGCTAGATCCAAAGGTCAGGGACAGCTGGTACTTCCTAAAAGATATAGGGCAGACTTAATAAGGAGCCTACATGTGAAACCAGATGGGGACCATGAGAAGATAGGTACCATCATTCAAAAGGTGGCTCACAATTATTATTGGCCCAAACCAAGATGGGACATTGAGAATTTTGTAGAAAGGTGTAGCATAGCACATGAGGGAACACCCACAAGTGGGAACATTGATCAGGACCTGGACACGCCATGGGGCAAAATTAGGCCTGATAATAAAAAGAAAAATAGATTTGATAAAGTGGACCAAATGGAATGGGAAGCCCCTTTTCACGGACAAGCTTCACTTAACTGTTTTACAATGGCCACTATGCGGAGAGTGCAAACAGATGTCTTACCCCAGGATAAGCCGACAATCCCTCAATCGGACTTAAACAAACTGGAGGAAGAGGATGTAGAGAGGAAATCTCTCATCAAGAATTTTAAGTGGGGAGAAAGCCCCAAAAGAAAAATTGGTAGCGGTCGTTTTATGCATGATAATTCTGGGAAGAAAAATCATCACTATAGAGCTTCGAGTGGAAGAGACCATACCGGTGCATGGACAAATAGGTCCACACAATTAAAGGTCCACATGTAGCTTTGTTAAGAACGTGGACTGATGAAAAGGCAGAGGAAAACATTACATCTTCATACCAATATGTGAATGAGCTGACCACTCGTTTAAAAACTGGCTGGAAACTTGCCAATGAAAATTTGAAACAAGCCAGGAAGAAACATGCTGCCTATTATAACAGGAAGGCGAAAGACAGAGATTTGGCTGTGGGAGAGAAGGTACTGCTTCTTCTCCCCGGGAGTCAGAATAAGTTACAGATTGGATGGCAAGGTCCATATACAGTTTTAGAGAAGGTGTCTAGAACAAATTATAAGATAGATAAGAAGGGGAAAGAAAAAATCTATCATGTGAATCTCCTGAAGAAATATTTGGAAAGAGAACATCAGGAAGAGACACATTGTTGACCTTGTCCATCGCCATGGAGATGAAAAAGGAACCACTTTCATCATTTGAATATCCATTACACCCCTGTGAGACAGCAGCACAGGTGAAAATCAGTACACATTTAACGAAAACTCAGAAAGAGAGAGTGCAACAGGTTCTAAATAATCATGCAGAGGTGTTAACAGACCGACCAGGGCATACAAACCTATTGGAATATGATATGAAACTGATAGACCCCACACCTGTCTGTATGAAACCATATTCGATTCCGTTTGCTAAGGAGAAAGCTTTAAAGGAAGAGATAGACTATCTGTTGAAGGAAGAAATTATTTCACACAGTGAATCCTCATATAGTTCCGGTGTTGTACTCTTAAGGAAGCCCTCGGGAGAACATAGACTCTGTATAGATTACAGGAGACTGAATGCTATTACAGAAGGACAGGTGGATCCATTGCCGGATACAAATCAGCTGTTTGCCAGACTAAATAAAGCTAAATATTTCTCAAAAGTGGATCTGAGTAAAGGATATTATCAGATTCCAGTAAAGCCTGAGGTTAGACCATACCTAGCTTTTAGTACCTCAGAAGGACACTATGAGTTTAATAGATTGCCATTTGGATTGAAGAATGCGCCTAGTGTCTTCTCTAGAATGATGAGAAAATTATTGGACCCTCTGAATAATCCATGTATAACAAATTTTATGGATGATATCCTCATAGCAACAGAAACATTTGAGGAACACATTGACTCTCTGAACATGCTGTTTAATCGACTTGGGGAAGCAAATTTAACAGCCCGACCAACCAAATGTTGCGTTGGATGTAAAGAATTGGAATTTTTGGGACACACAGTTTATCAGGGAAACATGACCCCTGACCCAAAGAATTTAGAGAAACTACAGAAAGCCCCGAGACCACAAACCAAGAAGGACGTGAGATCCTTTGTCTCATTATGTGGTTTCTACCAGAAGTATATCAAAAACTTTAATTCCATATGTGCACCGTTAACTGATTTGACACGTAAAGGACATCCAGATCGCATTACATGGACACCACAATGTGAAATGGCTTACCAAGAATTGAAGGAAAAGCTCACAAGTAAACCTATTTTGAAATTACCTGACTTAAGTCAAGAATTCATTGTAAGAACGGATGCCAGTAATATTGGGTTAGGTGCAACTCTACTACAGAAATCAGATGCATTGGATGGGGAATTAAGCCCAGTGGCATATGCTAGCAGAAAGTTGAATAAAGCTGAAATCAACTACTCAACTAGCGAAAAAGAATGTCTTGCAGTAATATGGGCAATAAAGAAATTCAATATTTATCTGTATGGGAAGGCATTTAAGTTGCAAACGGATCACAAACCTTTATCGTTTCTAGCACAGGCTAGGCATGAGAACTCTAGGTTACTCCGATGGTCCTTACTTTTGGCTCCATATAATTTTAGCATTGAGTATATATCTGGAAAAACAAATTTAGGAGCGGATTTTTTAAGCCGCCATCCGTGTGATGAGAATCACCCTAAACCCCAGAAATAATGATAAATTTCTCTATGTGTATATAGAATAAAGACTGACATATAATGTCTGTTTTAAGAGGGGAGATGTCGTGGAATATTCTAATCTACATATATAAATTATCAGGTAAATATGAAGCCTAACAAATACATTTAATAAAGAAAAGAGCAATGGTAAAAGAACAGTGCTGTCACAATGACTGTACTCGAAATCCCCCTTGTTTTCTACTTCGTCTGCAAATTGTAACGCTTTCACGTTGATAGTAAAAGCCTACTGTATTATTACCCGCTTTCTTCAATGAAACGTGTACTGTATTTCTTGGAACAACCTTGAGATACGCAAGCTGATCAATGACCTAAATTTAATATTTCATTCATTCCATTTTATACACGGCGTAACTAAAAGACAGATAAGGCAGGAGAGAGAGAGGGGCGAATGAAGGCAGGAAGCATGCAATACTAAACACGCGTCGCGCGATACACAATTGCTGCCATCACGCGTGTAAGGCCACATGCACTAACTTTTTTTCAGACGGACAGTGATAAAAAGCCAATACACATACCAGAGTTAGGTTTTAAAATCCTGAAAAACGCTTATTGGGAATTATGACAATATGCTGGTTTACGTTTGAAAACATTACAGTACCCAGACAGCACATCTTCGAAACAGGAGGTAGAAGAAATTGCATATTTTGAACGCAGCCACTTAGCTCCATTAAATTTGTATATTTGGGTTCCTTAGGACTTGCTGACAAATAATATGTAAAACGTTACGCAAATAGTCTAGGAATTACCAAATTATAGCCAAAATAAAATAGTGAGGGTGTCAGACAGCACCAAAATCAGAATCGCTCAGTGGCAGAATTTTAGGCCACCATTGTACGGGAAATGAGTCTTTATGTAAACTCCTATTTGATTGGAGCGCAACAAATGTAAGACTAAACACGATTGGTCGGGCTATAAATACTATCTTGTGTTGTCAGGGGAAACGTGAAAAAGGAGTACTTTTTTTGAAAAGATGTGTAGACATGGTTTGATTGGGTAGAGCTGCGAATATACTCGATTCAGAGCGTCTGTTCATTGCCACATCTTGTAATAAACCTACTCAGAAGCAGTGCGTTGAGCACCAGTGTATATTTTTTATAAAATAAAGCCTGGGACATCGGCAGATCGGAGTTGTGATATATTCATTGCCAGTCAACGAAACTGTTTATTATTCTATGAATTGTGGTAAGCTTGAAATATTCAATATCTTTTAATGAAAATTGAATGTAAATTGATAATTTATGTCTGTATATATGTGTAGTTCAGTAGCAAACATGATGTAAAGCCTATAATGCTCCAGCCTGAACAGAAGGTGTCGGAGGAAAGTAAAACTGCATGGAATGGCCAAACAGTACACTGACACCTAGATTATTGACTAGAAAGAAATAATGCTGGAATTGCAGAGGCGTAGTAACCATTAGGTAGGGAAATACTGGTATAAAGTATTTCAGATGAAGCTGACAGTTGGCCTAACGCTCTGAACTCAATGTTTGTGATGTATTGTGCTCAGTGTAGAAAGAGAGTATAAATTAGTTATGACGTAGAAGGTACATCCTTCTTGTTTCAGGGACCGTGGTCTTAAAGTTATTGAGCAGCACCTGGTCAGAGCTTTGCTGAAGCCAGAGGTGGACAGCATACTCCTTGGTCCATATAGCAACCAGTGGGGTGGCTCCAGAACTCATTAAAGTAATCGAGCAGAGGAGGCCTTTACTGCAGTCATCACGAAAGATAAGAGAGTGTGGCCATGGAGCTCAACATTATGTACCCCCATCTTAAAATGACAGTGTAAAATAAAATTAAGAGGGGAATTTAATTGTTTTAATATCAGGAACTGAGAACATCTCCAATACTAGTTCCAATAAAGACAAACTATTGAAGTCATGATGACAAATACCAACAGAGCTTGAACAAAACAAAACCAGTATTACCTCATATTACTACTACACAACTGACACACATAGTATACTATTAAAAATATATGTCACTACAAGATTCATATTGATAAATTCTGTACATATAACTTGTAATTAAAATTGATTGTGATTCCTGGTTCCCTTTGTATTTGAATCAGGACACATATACATTCATGACAGCACTGAATACATATTGTTATTTGAAAAGTTATCAGTGACTCCTTTAAGATATCCTCGTAGAGTGTTTTATGTATGTGAGTGTCACAGTGTTGTCAAGTGTGGTGGAATAAATTAAATTGTTTATCTGTCTGTTGTTGTTATGACTTACACTTCATCATACATATACCCTAGACATATAACGTAGTCATCACACTATTCCAGAATAATTCTGACTGAGGTATACATATGTGGCAGCAAGTAAGGTTATCTATAATACACTACTCTTATTAGATATAGATACCTTCACAGCTGATCTCAGTCAGTACACTAAGTCCCCTATAAATATTTATAACATCCCACTTTACCACATATATTGGGGGCTCGTCCGGGATTTTGAATCATTCCCTATTACAAATATTGGGGGTAATTCACTTCAGGGAATAATAAGAATTAAAAGGTATCCTTGGGTGAAAATAAATAAGGTTGAGCTCACAGTGCCTGTGTTGTCCTAAGTTAGTTAGTCATAGAAAAAATTGTTTAGTTACATATTTTAGACATTTATCTGTTAGACAATGGCCGACCTGGCAAAATTTCGATCTGCTGCTGTACAGACTGCGAAAGAGTTAGGAATGGACGGGCAAATTATGATTTCTTATGTCACGGCTGAATGTGACAAATATATTGAACGGGAAGAAAGAAGATTAGAAAAAGAGGCCGAAAGAAAATTAGAATCTGAAAGATTGGCCGAAGATAAGAGAATAGAGGCTGAAAAAGAGATTAAGAGGTTGCAGATTGAGGCTGAGGCTAAGAGGTTGCAGATTGAGGCTGAGGCTAAGAGGTTGCAGATTGAGGCTGACAAAGAGGCTAAGAAATTGGAAGCAGAAAGAGAAGACAAAAGATTAGCTGCAGAAAGGGAAGCCGAGGAAAGAAGACAGGCTGCAGAAAGAGAAGAGAAGAGATTAGCTGCAGAAAGGGAAGCAGAAAAGGAGGAGAAGAGATTACAAAGGGAACATGAGTTACGACTAAGGGAGTTTGAGTTTCAGGGCCATGCTCCTGAAAATGGTGCCAGTCCCTTTGCCTCTGATGCCACTGCTAGCCAGGGAGCCTCAACCTCAGTTATGAATTTTCATTTAGATCATTTTGTTGAGAAAGACGATGATATAGAGAGCTATCTAAATAGGTATGAACTATTAGCTACCACGTATGGGTTAGAGAGAGAAAGGTGGAGCTTAAAGTTATCTCAAGGACTTCGTGGGGCAGCTTATGAGGTTTTTGCAAAAATGAGCAGCAGTGATCAGGAAAATTATGACATGCTAAAGCAGGCTCTTTTGTTAAGATATGAAAAGAATGCAGAATTTTATAGGAAAAAATTTAGGAATGCTAAACTACTGTCAGGTGAAACTTATCACCAGTTCTCTGCACGAATAGAGACGTACTTGGAGAAATGGACTTCTCTGGGGAAAACCCAAGATCTTAAGGAAATGGTCCTGATAGAGCAATTAAGAGAGTCCATGGCTCCAGACCTGAGAAAGTTTCTCATGGAACAAGGTGCAGAGAGGCTGGGTGAGTTGCTAAATGTTGCTGAAAGGTATCAAGCAGCTCAAGCTGAGGTAACAGGTAATAAAAAGAAACAGGTGGATAACTTTAGGGCACCACAGAACTTTAATAAATTTGATCCTAGGGATCAAAACAAAGGTAAGCACCAGTTTGATAGGCCACGGTATGAAAATAAAAATAAATTCCCACAATTCGAGGAAAGGAAATATGATGAAAGAAAATCTTTCAACCAAGGAAAAAGGTGGTGTAAGAATTGTCAGATGAACAATCATGACACTGACCATTGTAGAAGGAAACCTGTGTATATGGCAACCCTTCAGGTCAGGTCGACCTCAAGACAGGAGGAGGATATTATGTTGGATACCTCTCCAGAAGAGATGAGGAAGGCACAGGCTGGGGATAAAACACTCAAGCCTTGTTTCAGAAAATTGTCAACTTGTCATACAACTCCAGGCAAGGGAGATTTTTACATGAAAAACAAGTTGATGTATAGGAAGACTGGAGCTAGATCCAAAGGTCAGGGACAGCTGGTACTTCCTAAAAGATATAGGGCAGACTTAATAAGGAGCCTACATGTGAAACCAGATGGGGACCATGAGAAGATAGGTACCATCATTCAAAAGGTGGCTCACAATTATTATTGGCCCAAAGCAAGATGGGACTGTAACCGAGTGGTTTCAGTATGAATGTTATATGCATAAATGTACTCGCATTCGCTAGCATAAACACTAGTCAATATAATATAATACTGCATTGAATATATAATATGGCCTGTCCTAATCCTGGACTGATAATAGCTTAATAGCTTCATACATCTCCACACTGCAGTTAATATATAATATGGCCTGTCCTAATCCTGGACTTATAATAGCTTAACAGCTTCACAAATCTTCATACTGCAGTTAAACATAATATGGCCTGTCCTAATCCTGGACTTATAATAGCTTAACAGCTTCACAAATCTTCATACTGCAGTTAAACATAATATGGCCTGTCCTAATCCTGGACTAATAATAGCTTAATAGCTTCATACATCTCCACACTGCAGTTAATATATAATATGGCCTGTCCTAATCCTGGACTTATAATAGCTTAACAGCTTCACAAATCTTCATACTGCAGTTAAACATAATATGGCCTACAAAAGTACCTTAATACACAGCGAAGCCTGCATCACCCGGCAGCTTCATTAATCTTCAAAATATGGCCTACAAAAGTACTTCAATACATAGCAAAGCCTGCATCACACGGCAGCTATAATAAGGTTCATATGGCCTAAACAAATCTTCACTGCAGTGTATCACATAGGCTGTACACACAGCGAAATATATAAGTCGACATTTTCTCAAATCCTACGTAGGCATACATTATCCAAAAAAACACTGGGACTCGACCTACACGGTCCACGCCCAAAACACAACTCCCCCAATCACACACTAGTCCCGCCAAAAAACCCGTCACGAGATTCGGTTGTCTTGAACACCGTTCTCGATAACACATGCAGACTAGCGAGCTATTCACATGACTCAAAACAGTACAGAATAAATACATTAAACAGCGTTCACACGCTTATCTGTACTCTGTCACCCGAAAATAGGAAAAGATAATTCTATCCTAAAGTCAAACAAGTATCCGCTTAATCAAGCGTTGCAACTCGAAATTTAATTTGTCTAAAAAACCATTCTAAAGATTACTTCCCCTTCCATAAGTTCCACTTGCAACAGTTACCACCCGCTCCGGGAAAAAAAAATGATAGAATCATTTTTTTTGAAAAAAATTAAGTCCCAAAAACAAAAAATTTAGAAGAAAATGAAGCTCTAACATATGCTTACAAAAATCATCTTATTTTAAATCAAATTATATCTACAACAAATATCAGCATTAAAGTGTAAAGTAGCAATTAAAGCATACAGCATAATCAGCTAAGTATAAAAAGTAATTAGTTAAATATACAAATATGATCAGTTTCAGTTCCAAAATTAAGTTACGTATATTTAGTACAAACCAAACCGAAAACAACCAATCGAAAGAGAAAACACAAGATCAATCAAAAGAAGAATGATCTGTAAAAAAGGAAAGTAAGAACTCAACAATACCATATACTCATAATTAAGTTGGACAATTACATGTAAAATAAATACAACTATCATAAGTAGATATATTATATCAAGTCATATAACCACTCCAACAATACAAAGAATAGAAGTATAAGTGTAGAAAGAAGACAAAGTATACAAATAGAATCAAGTAAAACGAAGATGAGGTACGAAAGTATAAACAAGATATGAAATCCATACCGAAAAGACAACAGAAAAGAAGGAATGAAATGAAGAATAGTTACCAAAGACAGATAGAAAGCAAAGGCACGAACGCAGAGAAAGTCAATAACGATACATACTAATAACTGTTTTGATCAGATAACCTATTCCAAAAAAAAATATATATAAACATGATCGAAAGGCACAACACAAAATATCAAAGTATATCTATACTAACACCACCAAAAAATAATTTATAACTAAACAAAACCTAATAAGTAATTTAACCAAGTTACAAGAGTTATACAAAACTAAAATAAATAAATTATAGGCATCGAACAAACAAGTAATAGCATTACTATAACTAATACGACCAACGCACAATCAAGCGCTAAAAATAAAAAATACATCATAATAAAAAACAACTTTTTACAAGAACTAATCAAACTACATATCAATGATATCACGAAGTCAAATGCTGGGCACACCCAACAAAAAATTACAATGCCAAAAAAAAAAATCATCATTTTTCAACAGTACCGTACAAACATATTTTTTTTCTCGATAAGTTACATAAAAACAGTATTTAATTTTTAAGTAATTCAATAATACTTTAAGTAAAGCCTAATAATGAAATCAATATTTTAACAAAATGAGTGAAATATAAAACAAAAATCCTATCTCGAAGAAACCTTTAAATCAACACATGTAAATTTAATTTATTCTTTAAGTTCTTTCTGCTGACAATTACGTTCAGCTCAGTAAAATGCTATTTAGCTATAACTCTATCTCTTACTCAAATCGATAAGATATACATTCTAAATAAATCTACCCTTTGATGCTAATATGAAATATAAAAAAGGTTCCATAAAAATA
>JAMPIV010014756.1:0-52710 GCA_024509875.1 Oreohelix idahoensis
ACGCTGTGAAGCAACTATTTAATATCTACATTTTATATCACTGAGCTTTCCATCATCATTTTCCACTCTAAACCGGACCACTATTTCTACGACTCTTTTCTCTCAAAATAAATTTACGACAATATTTGGCTGGCTCGTCCAGGATTATTTTGAGATACATTTGATGCACACATATTTGTGGGCTGGTTTTGGGATCTTGAGCTACATTTGAGGCAATCGCATAGCCGGGTTAAAGATATTTTGAGTCTGATTTAGTCTGATTTAGTCTGGGTCTAACTAGGTAGAGTGTGAATGATTTGTCTTGTGAATTAGGGAAATAAATAAATAATTACACCCCTAGACAAACGTTCTTTAAGTACTTGGGTTGTCCACACAGCATATTTACAGGTTGTTTTCTCTCCACAGCAGTAGAAAGTACAGATAAACAAAAATATTTGCTATTTTAATTATCCTCTGGCGGAGATAATTCAATTTCTTTCTTTATAAGAGTTGCTGGGATTGCGTGATTGTTTTACAGTCACTAAGGTTTTTGAAGTTAAAAAGAGTTGAGCTTAGCTAAAGACGGATTGTTCTGATTTTTAAAAATTAAGTTAACAACGTCTCATCTCAATAATTGACTTTAGGGACGGAGTTTGTTGTCAGAGATTTAAAATTTAGGGGAAACAATTTTTTTTTTTTTTTTTTAAATTGTTTTAATTTAAATTTTTCTCTACTGTTAGTAAAAGTAGATTCTTTTCCAGTGTAACTTACCATATAGTGGCATAGTCGCTTGCGTTTAGAGCCTTAATTGCCAGATAATAGCAGCGATAAGTTTGCACAGTACAGGTAGGAGGTAACTCTAGTAAATTTTTTTTTACTTTTGTTTTTCTCGTAGCGGCTTTGAGTTTTTCCCCTTCTTGTTCCATCTTACTATTCTCTAGTCTTAGAAGCATCCAGTTCTTTGACAATGGCTGAGAGAATTAGGATAAGATCCATTTTGAGGCAAGAGGCCAAGGACTCAGGACTAGACACAGAAGCTGCGAATCTGTTTATCAACCAGGAACTTCAAAGGTATGACGCGGAGGAAGAGAGGGCAGAAGCTAGGAAGAAAGAAGCGGACGATCGTCAATTGGAGCAGAAGAAAATTGAGGCAGAGATGGACGCCCGCAGGGAAAGAGAGAGAGACAAGGAAAGACAGCATGAATTAGCGCTCAAGGCTTTAGAGAGTCGGAGTGCCTCTACTTCAAATAATGGAGAGCCGTCTTCGCCCCAGTCTCAAACAATGGATCTCTCCAGCACTCAGTCTGCCCAATTAACTGCTATGTCGTTTTCTTTAGAATCTTTTCCTAGCCCTAACGAAAAAATTGACAGCTACCTAGAAAAATTCGAGAGACTCGCGAATCTTTATGGGTTAGAGAGTACCCGCTGGGCGCTCAAACTTTCAACGTCACTGAAAGGCAATGCTTATGACGTGTACACAAAGCTGGGACCGAATCAACATGATTATGACCTGTTGAAGAAGGCCTTACTACAGCAGTTTGAGATGACTGCCCGAAAGTTTCTGCAGTTGTTCAGAAACAGCCGAAAAGAGAGCACGGAAACATTTCCCCAGTTCTCTTCACGTCTCACGGGTTATCTGACAAAGTGCATTGAATTATCTGACCTACCTCTTTCATATGAGGGACTCCTCGAACTTGTTCTTGTGGAGCAGATAAAATCCACTTTGTCGAATGAAACTCGTAGATTTTTGGCTGAACAGGGGGCAGTCAGGCTTGAAGACATACTCAATAAAGCCGAACGCTATAGCAATGCAATGGCCGAACTTCCCAGCACTAAACGTAAACCCACCGATGAGCCATCTCGAAAACAGAATCTAGAGCAGGCATCCTATTCTTCCACTTCCTCTCAACATTATAACCAACGAGATAACAATACCCAGAAACCTCCCCAGGAAAAATCGAAATTCTACAAAACCCGATACCCCCCCAACAACAATTCTGATCAACCCACCAAGCCTACGTGGCAGCGCGGCCACCAAGGTCAAGGAAAAGGGAAGACCCCTACACCAGGAACGTCTGATCAGGGCAAACAAACCGGTTCAAACCGCGTTGGATGTTTGCATACAGCCTCGAAAGGTAGAGTCAATGTCAGTGATTCTCAACCTGAGGGGGACCGACCCTCAACTCGAGGAACTGTAATTTTGAATGGTACCTCAACTACTTGTCTCTTTGACACTGGATTAAGTTTTAGTTGTATTGTTGCTAGACACCTAGTCAAACCAGGTCAGGAGACAGAGGAAACCGTCAAACTTAGTGGAGTTTTCAGGAGTGACGCACCCAGGACGCTTCCTATCGCACTGGTAGAAATACACTCTGACTTTGTCAGAGGAGTTATTAAAGCGGCCATAATGGATGATCCGATCTACCCAGTTATCCTGGGATGTAGATATGTGTTCATTGGGAGACCTAAGGAGCCGATTGTGGCAGCGGTAACCACAAGAGGGCAAGCCAAGAAGGAGAGGGAGCCTGCGCCAAACTTGTTGCCGAATGAACTGAAGGAGGCGCAACAAAAGGACCCTACTCTGGCGCCCTGCTTTAAAAAAAAACTGCCCATGGCTAAGGACCCCAGACACAACGGAGACATCTTTTCTAAGGATGGTGTATTGTATCGTAGAACGGGCAACCCGGACACGGGGAATAACCAGCTCCTAGTACCGACGCAGTACAGAAACCAGATCTTAGAAATGGGGCACTCTCTTCCCTTTAGCGGACATATGGGACAAAACGCCACTATTCAGCGAATAAAAAAACCACTATTGGTGGCCAGGAATGAACTCTGACATTGTCAGGTATGTGAAATCCTGCGCCCAGTGCCAACGGGTAGCACCCAAGCACTTGACACCCCCAGTACCTATGGGGCAAATGCCAATAGTAGGGACTCCATTTGAACGGGTTGCTGTCGACATTATTGGTCCTCTGGAAAAGACCAAAAGAAGGAACAGGTTCATCCTGACCTTAGTTGACACTTGCACTATGTGGGCCGAAGCCGTACCGCTACCATGCACTAATTCCAAGCATGTCGCAGAAGCCCTTGTGCAAATTTTTACACGGTTGGGATTCCCTCAACAAGTTTTGACGGACAATGGATCCCAATTCCGTAGCCTGTTAATGGAGGAGATCTTTAAGATCTTGAGGGCCAAACATATCCACACAAGTCCCTACCATCCGGCCGGAAATGGGCTCGTGGAACGTTTTTAACGGTACCCTCACCATGATGTTACGTAAGCTGGGTCAGGAGAAACCGGAAGACTGGGACCAATATATATCGGCTGCCTTATTCGCCTACCGAGAGGTACCCCAAGCGTCTACGGGTTTTGCGCCAGCTACACTTTTATTTGGCAGACCTATTAAGGGGCCACTAGAAGCCTTACTTCGGTCCCTGACAGACCAGAAGGCTGACGAGACAGTCGTCTCTGCAAGCAAGTACGTATCTGAGCTTAAGGAAAGGCTAAAGCTAGGATGGGATCTAGCTACTACCAACCTTAAGAAAGCCCGCGCTAAAATTACTAAAAGATACAACAAAGCTGCAAAAGAGAGAGAACTACAACCAGGGGAGAAAGTCCTATTGCTACTTCCAACCGGAAGCAATAAACTTCGCATCGGATGGCAAGGACCGTTTACCGTCCTTAAAAAGATCTCACGTACCAACTACAAGATCTCCATCAAAGGAAAGGAGAAGGTCTTCCACATAAATCTGCTAAAGAAATATTTGGAAAGACCGGTGCCATCCTCCGAGCATCTCCTGGCTGTCGCCATAGCAACGGAAGACGAGGAAGATGATGATGGTTGCATGGAGTATCCATTGCAACCCACAGAATCCTTTAAAGATGTCAAGTTCGGCGACAATCTCTCACCAGAACAACAAACAGAAACCAGGGCTCTACTAAAACAGTACAGTGCAGTCTTAACGGATGTACCTGGTCGAACAAATCTCATTGAATTTGATATGAAATTAACAAACGAGACCCCTGTTCAAACCAGAGTTTACCCCATCCCGTACGCTAAAGCTGATGCACTTCGCGGAGAAATAGACAAGCTGCGTCAGGCAGGAATTATCAGTGAGTCTACATCTCCTTACAGCTCGAGTGTAGTGCTGTTGCAGAAGCCCAATAAGGAAGTTCGGCTGTGCATTGATTACAGGTTGCTAAACACGGTAACGGAATTCCAGCCCGAACCTCTCCAAACTGTTTCTGAGTTGTTCACCAAGCTCAGCAAAGCAAAGATCTTCTCCAAGATTGACCTCAGCAAAGGTTATTATCAAATACCAGTCAAGGAGGAAATTAAACCTTTGTTAGCTTTCAGCACTAGTGAAGGACATTACACATTTAACGTGATGCCGTTCGGTTTGCATAATGCACCAGGAGTGTTCACCAGGATGATGAGGAAGCTTCTACAACCTTTGCAAAGTCCCCATATCCATAATTTCATGGATGACATCTTAATTGCATCGGAAACCTATGAAGAACATATTGCTACGGTTGCTATGCTCCTCAGGAGACTACAGGAAACGGGTCTCACAGCCAGACCTAGCAAATGTCTCATCGGGTTTGAACAGTTAGACTTCCTGGGGCACACTATTTCTCACGGATGCAGTTGGCCTATTAAGAAGAACGTGGAGAAAATAATGGCAGCAAAAAGACCCCGAACGAAGAAAGACGTACGTTCCTTCATATCGCTATGTGCATACTATCAGAAGTACATCCAGAACTTCAACGGACTGACGGCACCTCTGACTGACCTCACAAAGAAAGGTTGTCCTGATAAGGTCATATGGGATCAAAAGTGCGAACACGCGTATAGCACTTTGAAAGGACAGTTGTCTGCATACCCCATTTTGAGGTTGCCTGACCTCAAGAAACCTTTTGTACTGAGAGTCGACGCGTCAGGTCAGGGCATCGGGTCAACACTGCTTCAAGCCGATGACAGTGACCTGAACATGCTATTTCCAGTTGCCTATGGCAGTCGGAAATTAAATAAAGCGGAACGGAACTACAGCGTAGTTGAAAGGGAATGTCTTGCTCTGATTGACGGTATCAGACGCCATCATGAGTTTCTTTATGGTACATCTTTCACGGTGCAAACAGACCACGCTCCGTTAGCATTTCTTGGTGCCAATAAAGAATTTAACGCAAGGATCATGCGTTGGGCGCTTCTTTTAAGCGTTTATTCTTTCAAAGTGGAATATATTCCGGGAAGACAGAATGTCGGGGCTGATTTCCTGAGTAGAAACTGGACTACAGAGGAAGAGGAGGAAGGTGAAGATACCAATCATCCAAAAGTTACCGATCAGGGCAGCTTCATCGTCATAAATCAAACATGAAAACACGTTTTCACGTCTCAAAAGAGGGGGACGATTGTGATGGACGAACTCGGCTGACCCTGAACTTTGTTGTAACTTCTTGTAAAAACGTTTATTCTTTCACGTGGATTCATTAGCTATGAAACTGTTCCACAGAGGGCAAACACGTTTGCTGATTGATATGCGGAAAGTTTACCTATCGTTGATTCTGGTCATCGCATTGATTTAAGGAGAGATTAAATCACGCCCACTAACATCTCTTGAACAATCATAGGCAGTTATTTTAATTAACTTGGCCAGTGGGGGGCGTCGCCAGAATCAAACAGGCACAGCGACCAAGATCAAAGAGACGAACTGAGGGATTTTAGGGGAGACTATCGGCGTTATCAAAGACAGTAGTGGTCCCTGATACGAGACGCAGTTGCTTGCCGCTAATTTCGCGTCTCGGTGTCAATCGTAGAACCGAGCGAACGGGGAAAGCCGAAACGGGCAGCAGCGAACGGAGATACGAAGACCAGGGGGGCGGTTTCTTCTCTTGATTTGGCGGTCAGATCCCCAAAAGTTCGTGAGATCAAATAAGCTGTCAAGTTTATCATGTCCCACTCAACTTACATTCCATTTTAGCTAAATAGACCATGAAGACTAGACACGTTATCACTCGCTGGCCAGACCTTTACAGAAGCACTAGCTTTATTGAAATCTTGTTATAGATTTTCCCCTGGATTTTATATATAAATTTGCAGTGTTTTCTATTCTGTGCAAAGCGGTAATATATATTGCGTAAAGTGATCAGTGGTCTAGTTCAGTCATTCTATTTCAGTGGATTTTGTGTTAATTTAAATCTATTAAATTAAACCATCTCAATAGTTCCAGTTGTAAATATAATGATCTATCTATTATATTATTTCAAAAGATAATAGATGCTTAAATTAACTTTTAAAGTCGCGAAGGAATTTATAATTAATAAATTCAGTTAAGTCCTAGTTTTATAGATGTGTTTTAACCACTAGAATTCGCGCAGTGTTTATTAAATACATAATTAAATACTCGAGTGTATTATCGCGCTTGATTTTTCGGTATGTTACATGTCTTTTTTTCTTTCACACAGAGTGATCGTACCTGCGGTCCCAGCTAAATAAAGAAAGAAATAAAGAAATCATCCTATAAACTTCCAGTCATATTGAAGAAACATTTCTTTTAAAATATAATCTTGTGGCGGTCCTTGCGACCTAGCTGTCAGAATTAAATGAAATAAAGCCCACCCAAGAACATTTTAAAGAATAATCATCAAATTACCCTTACAAACCTGTAAGATAAACTGGAAGGTAATCATTGCCAGTAGCGATATCATATTTACTGTTTACTGTGAGAGAGTACATATTTTCCTGACTGTGACAGCCTAGTTTTTTTTTCCTCAATTGGATTTAATAAAACTATCATCACACATTGAAGGAATTTTACCATAGCGGAGGATTAAAAGAGACCACTTCATTTTCACCCCTGTGCCGAACTGGGTTAGTGCCATCCCATAGACTCCTGAGGCTGCATTCGGTAAGTGTGTGAGTATATGAGTGTGGATCCTCACGCGTGTGTATGAATGACAGGAAATTTAATCGTTTTCTTTTGTAAACCTGTTGTTAACTTTCTTGCCTAGTAATATAATTTTTCTGTATTCCCTGCATTGTTCCTTTAAGGGGGAGTTGCTAATTGGTTAACTCTGTTTAAAAACCCCCTCCTTTCCATTTGCTTAGTAAAGGGAAGAACAGCTGGGAAGAACAGGTTTTTTTTTTTTTCTATCACCTATACCTAACTTTGTAACACCTCTTTCAGAGTAATTAACTTCACTGTTAGGTTAACGTACCCGTGTTCCTGATATTATCTATCTCTGGACTGGGTTTGTCTTTGTCTAATAAGCGGGAAGGGCTTAGTCGATACCAATCTTCTTCACCCCTCCCAAATTTGTTATTTGCATTTGTGTACTTATGATAATTTATGTAATACCTGATATTTGTTAGTGATTGATGTTTAAAGTGAATAAAATCACATAAACTCATTTAGTTCTGTGTGTTGGATATACCCACAGCCCAACATTTCCCCTATTCGTTTAATATAGTTTGTATCTACATCGTCTGTGTGTGTGAAAAACACCAAATCGGTGTGCGCGCAGATGCGAGTCTGGAAAACTGGCAAATAATTGTTTGACCAGGAGAGCGGAAGAGAAGATTGAGAGAAGCGATTTGTCGTAAATAAGTCTGTCTTTACTCTCCTCCAGCACGCTGTGAAGCAACTATTTAATATCTACATTTTCTATCACTGAGCTTTCCATCATCATTTTCCACTCTAAACCGGACCACTATTTCTACGACTCTTTTCTCTCAAAATAAATTTACGACACGCTGTAACATTATCATTTCGATATTCCGATACAGTAAGTGAAGTCGACCATTTCTTTTCTTCCAAAGTTGTGAATAAATTGATATGATGATAGGAAACTCTTTACAGAGCGGTACAACAGGAGGCAATCTGATCATCAGAAGTAGTGACAAGTGTTTCGGCCCAGTATACTCCTTTACACTCTAAGGAAGGCGGGCCCATTTGGGTCATGACTCCCAAGCGTCTCAGCCTCCTGTTGTCTTGTATCGAAAATGAACCCATTTCACTTATGGTAGCAACTTTAATCCACAACTCCGCCAGCCGTGGAGGCAATTGTGAAAGTAACAAAGAGAAGACAAATTATTCCGTTCGTTCCGTCGCACACACTGAGACACCCACAATTTTTACTTTCGAATTTGTGCATTTGAGATAAAAATATTAATAATGCCAGGTAGACCATCAGCTCCGACACAGATCAGCAACAATGTTCTACCAGTTCAACAACTAACAGCTGTAGATGTCAGACCTAGTTACTTGTATACGTTAATGAACAACAAACTCCAATGGTTACAGTGGCTTGCTACACACCGATTAATAAGAAACTCCGATTCAGTCTACCCAGCTGTAAATGGGTACCTGACTTCTCACTTGAGTTAGGGAAGGAAAAGGCAGCAAGGAAAGGTACTGGTCACCCCACCTCTGTATGCATGACCTAGTATAGTGAGGTCTCTAACACTTCACTCCCCTACGGTAGTATCTGCTATGGGACTACCTTTTTACTCTCCCACTGAAGCAAATGACTATTTATCGATTCAGACATTACCATCTAACCCGTACAGTCAAGTACTAAATACACGTAACTGGCTATGGAACTCAGACGGCAAAATGTTTATAACACAAGGGTTACTTTCACAATTGTCTCCAGCTGGCAGAAAATAAATTCAATCTGTCTGCTCAACTATAACTCTATCAATACATTGATCAGATTGGCAATTTCTTTGTTTCAAGAGTAGTTTCCCATTCATTTCTACTCGTATATTTTTTTTTAATTATGTGTCAAAATGAGGCCCTGTAAGGGAAATTTTCTAACACAAAACGTATGTGCCAAAACAATTAATAATGTGTTATCTTTTCCAATGTATACATCTATAGGAAACAAAGGATCGAAGGGGCCAATACGTGCATGAAAAGACAAAGGAAAGAAAACACACATGTGAGATGGAAATTAAATTGATACATATCAACTACAATAATACGTTAGAGAGAACAAATATAAGATTACTGTCAAACGTATGAAGATAGGCAGCATGAAAAATGTTTCCAACACAGCATTAGTTCCATGAGAAATATCACTGCGAATTTAGTACACAGGAAAATATAATCACTATTTGTGAGCTTGATAAAGCCACCACAAGAAACTAGTTATTTGTTTTTAACATAGTCAATATATATATATATATCGAAATAAAGAGTGCATAGAGACATAGTCCAAATAAGCGCAATCTGGGCGTGCAGTTAGAACATATACATATCAGGATCATCATGAACCATGGCAGGCAAACCAAAGCTGGATCAGGAAATGCCGGTAGATCGCATCGTAAAAGACAACAACTTTGTCATCGAACAATCATCTGGACAATCAAAGCATGGATTATGTATCATGGTAAGTTGCAAATCCACATCAAAAATGAGAAAATGTCACCCAACAAAGTTCGTATGTCAGTTCATAAGCTTCAAGGACCTGTAAAAACGTGCCGTATAGCAACATCGATGTGATAGTTCAAGTATCCGATACTGATGGAGCACATCTCGAGAGTGTGGGCAACAACGTTAGTAGATCCAGGAATAGATTGTATCTCGAACTGGAATGGCTGTAATAAGATTGAGAAGCGTGCAAGTTTAGAGTTTTTGTGATTATCACGCTTGAGAGCAGCTACAGATTTCTGATCCGTCTGAATAATAAATGGTGCTCCCAGCAGGTAGCGTTCCAGTTTCTGGATGGCCCAAACGACGGCCACGAGTTCTTTCTCTAACACAGGGTACTTTATATCTGTATCAGACAGTTTGCGTGAGATATACATTATAGGATGAAGGACGCTGTCAAATTCTTGCATCAAACAAGCGCCTAACCCTGGAGAGCTAGCATCTGTGCGGAGAATATAAATACGATTTATGTCTAACAACCTTAAAATCGGTGGTGTAGAAAAAACATGTACTCGTATTATCTTATCAAAAGCAGCCTGGAATATTTGTGACCAGCGTACTTTATTTGGTAAATCCCCTCTCAACAGAAAGGATAGGTCAGTAGTGACAGTAAAGAGAGCAACATATGTGGGATCGAACCCACGACTCGCGTAATCAGCACGAAATAGTGTGCTGGGCGAAAGCAACATAGTAGTGAAAAAGAGATCATGACAATGACAGTTATGTGCGCAACTAGCGACTGACAGAAAAGGTACATCATGCTGTATTGGCTGAGCATGATTATAACAAACAAAGCAAATGATGTCTAGCACAGGTGTAATATAAAGACTATAGGTAAATAAAGACATTATGCCAACCTGTAAAGGACATAAGAAGTGTTCTGGACAAGATAAGCCTAAAAGAAACAAGTCATGTAGGAGCACATGATGAGGAATGATAACAAATGAGGACTGGACTTGCTGGGTCATCACAGGATGTGACATGAAATGCATAGGCATGTCATTGGTGGAATGAACCAGCAATGTTGAATGACCAATGTCATTAGCACAAAACATAGTACGAAAAGCAAAAAATAAACAAAATAACCAACACCATTCTATGAAGAAAATGTGGATATCCATGAAAAATCAAGTTCCCAATTACATGGGTGCATGACAGAAGAGATGACAGTAGCATCATAGTGATCAAAGGCAATAAGTCTATGAAAAATTAGTTAGGCAAAGTTAGGTTCGTACCAGAAGTGTCCTGGTGCATATGCATGAAAACAAGACTGGTATCTTAGGACTGTAAAAGATTGTCACAGGTTGCCTCCCCTTGCTCTGCAGTAGTGGTCCTACAGTGGCCAAAACCTAGAGTATCTAATGTGGGTCTCCAAAGGTGTCTACCTTCGCACAAGATTACACTTGGCAGAGTTGTAGGTAGAAGGATAATGATGCTTCAACCTCGAGGGCGTGTCCACAGGAGATTTCGGAAGTCAAGAACAATGCTGAATGAGTCTGAGCACGTTAACTTTATATCTGACCCGCCGCCTTTTGTGGAGATGATTATCTTATAATTTGCTCGTTCAAGCCCCCAGCTGATTTAATTCACAGAAATTCCTCTTATTATTATTATTATTGGCTCTTCAGATGTAGATATAACTACATATATTAAAATCAGGATTCATACGTGTGCCTTTCGCTCTGTAATAATGAATTCAATTATGAATTTATTAAAACAACATATAACACATTTAATGACCAATTATTTTGGAACAAATGTAAATAAATATGAAATGGTAGTTGTGAGAAATTATGGTTCATCATAGATCTCAATTTGGAAGATGAAAGTATATTCTTTTGATTTGGCCTGCTAAACTTATAACTAAGCTTCCAAACTGCTGAAATGTTGGTGCTGCTGGTTCTGTCACTTCGTCTCTGTGGCAAGGGCCCGTCTCCAAAGTATTCTAGAGGTAACCGCTTCTGGTCAAGGCAGGGATCTTCACCACCCGTGGGATGTAGGTTTCACGTGTCGATCGCAAGCTTCTAACCCCAGACTAGTACAGCTGGTAACGTAAGTAGAACCTGAAATGGTCTCTCCAATCCGTAGCACCAACCTAGTAACTAGGCAAATCTTAGACATCTTGCTCAGGTAAATAGTCTTGGTAACTTAACGTAGATGTCTAGAACACACGTTTGGGGTATTATTTCTATTTCAGAATCCCTCTGTGACTTGTGAGTGGTCCTGTAGAATTCCATGTTCCGTATTAATTTTGGCGAGTTTTCTACTGATGTACAGAGATGCTTTTAATATTTTTGTCCGGTCTTATAAATTCAGAATCCAACTCTATTTCTTTCTGTGGCAAGATCCGAGCTGTCTACGATTTGACGACAAATTTCGGTTGTTTATTGGAGCCTTAAATGCAGCCAATACATTCTAACAAAAGAATTGTGCACCTAATTCAGTACGCACAACAAATATAGTTCAATACTGCCGGAGAGGAGAAGAGAGCGCACAAATTATGTCACAGAGATGCAGAGGTAGATCACAAAAACACATTGAAAAAATAACTGGAGGGGAAATGAAAATAATGAGGAAGTTATGAAAAAACGTTAAGCTGATAGCACGGGACAGGAGAGCTTGGCATGTGGTTGTTGAAGGCATGTGCTCCGTTGGAAGCTGGAGAGTAATGAACAACTGAAAGTGCGTCGTGGATAGTGAGCAAACAAATGACAAATACCTCCAAGAGAAGATAGATGTGGGCTTTCAGAAGGATGCTAAGAAACCAGTGAACCAGTACGGTAACTAATGAACTATGTTTCAGAAGAGTCAATGAACTATAAGCTTGCAAGATGATGATCACTCGAGACAAAATCTCAATAACAGGCTAAGCAAAGGAAAACAAGGGTAGAAGAGAACAAAAGAGAAAGCTTTCTGTGACTAATATGACCAAACCGCTTAATTTTCTGTCTCTCTATATACTTTATGCAGGAAAGAAGAATTAACTATAAGTAAATCACAGACATGTATCGGACAGACTTAGAAATATAAATAAGTATATCAGCATTAAGGAATTCATGCCACATCCTCCCGCCTTGTGCCATCCGCTCAGTATCCTTCCATGACTTTCTCACTCCCTTTCATTAAGGCCTCCATTGCTCTTCGCCGTTTGTTCATCGGTTTCAGTCTACATATCTTAGCATGCAGGTTCCAGAGAAAGGAATGTCTTGTAATGCTACCAACGGGTTTCCTCAGTGTGTGTCCTATCCATCGCCAGAGTGGTCTTCTCATACCTTGTTCCACTTGCACCTTTCTGGTTCTTGTCATCAGCTTCGCATTGGGGAACTTAAAAATAAATATATCCCCCATATTACTAATTGCCTAAGTGAAACGTCCTGTAACGAACAATGATGAAATCCCACCACCTTTTTGGGGGAAAAAAAACGGAAACGGATCGCATTGCATAGTGAAAACTTAATTGAAAACACAATTTTTAAAAAGCATGCAATCCCTTCGATATTTATCGTGGTTCATTGATCAATAAGTCATGATACATTTGACTACAAACATCCAATGAAAGTTGACATGGAATGGAAAGGAATAAAATGACCCGGAGACTTATTGCCGTCATCAAGACAAGTAACAGAAAAAGCACAACACAATTTTTTCATATCATATTTTGGCAGATTATTTGCTCGTATTTTAGTAAAACGGCTTTCTTCAAGTAAGAATTTCAACGGAGAAAACGCTGGAAACCCCGCAGCTCGAACATGAATATAAAATGCTACAGTGGTACATGGCTCGCTTTTATTAAACTAAAACGTTCTTATATTCAATCAATAACTTCTAGGACTGGCCTACTCTCTCTCTCTCTCTCTCTCTCTCTCTCTCTCTCTCTCTCTCTCTCTCTCTCTCTCTCTCTCTCTCTCTCTCTCTCTCTCACTCACTCTTGGAAGCGGAGAGGTGGAACGCTGTAATCAATAATCCTTTTCTCGGGTTCTCTGTGTTTCCAGGGCCGTCCTGGAACTCTCGTAGAGTCCCACGAGATTCTTTACTCGCTGTTAGGGCTAGGGGGAAAAAATTTTCAAAGAAAAAAATTCCAAGATGGCT
This sequence comes from Oreohelix idahoensis, assembly GCA_024509875.1. NCBI lineage: Eukaryota > Metazoa > Mollusca > Gastropoda > Stylommatophora > Oreohelicidae > Oreohelix > Oreohelix idahoensis. The sequence goes on from JAMPIV010014756.1 coordinate 13,504, forward strand.
GCTGTCGTCAGGCGAGTTGTGGCTGTTAGACCGAGATCGCCAGCAAGTGATAAAGGTAAGGTTGTCGTTGTTGTTGTGGTTCTTATTCTTGCTGCTGTTTGCGGAGGAAGTTGTAGTTGTTGTTAGTTGATGGATTGTATGAAAATTAATGATGTTGTCGTTCCGAGCAGTCGTGAGCCGTAAGCTGCGAATCATAGATCCAACAACAAACCATCAGCACAAGTAAATTAGAAGCACTTGGAAGATATAAAAAGCAGCAAAAAACAGCAACAACAAAATAATGAAGGAAAGAATAGTAGCAAGCACATACGAGACGTGACAACACTCCGTTCGAAAATACAACATTGTGTAGACGAAATAGATTTCTTAGGTAGCTGTTGTTGAAATTTAACTTCTGATCTCCTATATGTCTCCTCGATCTATTTACAATGTCATTCCCTTCTTTCCATTTCCTCGTGGATTCAGTGTTAAGGAGTGTCTTGTAATATTTACCAAAGACTTTAACATACTGTGTCCAAATCAATCCGTCTTCATTTTAAACTGGTTGTCTACTCCATTTTATCTGGTTCGTATGTAATGACACAGATTGCCTGTTGTTCCAGATTTGGATGATGATGTCACGCTAAATTTTCCTTGACAAGTCTACAATCCTAATAATATGAAATGTTGTACACATCTAGTATCATTGGTGGCTGTATCGATTATTTTTTGCTGTCCGTGCAGCTCTTTACTGTTAACTACTGGGTACCTGACTCTGCTCTTGAGTTAGGGAAAGAAAAGGCAGCGAGGAAGGGGTCACACCCCAGGGAAATGTAGAAATGGCAGGAGGTCATGCCATATTTTGTAGGGGGCCACAGTAAGATGGTCAAGCACCTTTTTCCAGCTAACAGCGACTATCAGGGGGCTACACAGATAAATGAGGCTCAGAACGGGGAGCCATGAGCAAATAAAGATTGAGAACCCCCTAAGCAATAGCGGCTCGTTACTAAAGTTGAATCAACCGGTACCGTCCAACAATGAAACTGCTGACCTAGCCGCAATTGATGCCGATCTACTTAGATACATAGTTGATCCATATGATGTATACATATATGTTCGTTCCTTCTGTGCTAAATCACATTTCAAGATTACAATGCTAGTCCAGCACACGTTCTTTTTTTAAATAGGAGTTTTGGCGAGGCCCGCTCTGTTCACCTAGACACAAGGTCCGTTGGTTATATTAGGGCGCGAGTCTAAATATAAAAGACCTTGTGGTCTGATTTATTATAGCACACGTTCTGTATATGTTCCAGACACAAAGATTCTCAAAAGACTTCTTGCACTCTCAACTGTAGTCTGACTTGCGGCGTGCGGTGGTTAAATAATCCAGTGTACTTATCAGACGTTTATATTCTCAGGTATTACTGTGAATGTATCTATTTTCAACGTACTGAACATTTAATCCCATTCCCTGAAACATTTATAAAACAGCCTACTGGTCTGGACGCAGGTCTTAAGACATTCGAACACGTTCTAGCTCATGTATCACCAGTGTAAATATACACATGTCATTCTCTATCGCACCCTGTCTTGGCCATGTCGCCGTATGGAAGATCGTCGCATGCCCCAAGATATTTTCTACGGACAACTGGCAGATGGCAACAGAACAGTCGGGTAACCAGGGTAACGGTAGCTGAGGTTCAAAGATGTGTGTAAGAGAGACTTGAAGATACTGGACATAAATCTAACATCCTGGGAGGATGAATCTGCCGATCGTACCAAGTGACGATGCTCCCTACGGCATCACCTCAGATTGGGTGAAAAGAAGCTCTCACAACAAGCACGGCCATCACTTTCTTCCGTTTCCTCTATGGGTTCCATGTTAAGGATTTTCGGTTAATATTTACCATAGGCTTTATCATGCTGCTTTTTTTTTCTTTGGGGCTTGCTACTTATTTTTGTAGCATGCCCCTTTCACCATTTGCCATATACACGAAACTATTGGTTATATCATGACGTGTTTCCTGTGTGATATTTTTACTGATTGCATATATTCTATGCTCTATACTGTATTATTTCTCACGATTGTGTTTTCTACTTTTTGGTTAATAATTCAGTCTGTTGAGTGTTCTGAAGCTTGCTTGTGTCTATACGGGCATGTGTTTAATATTGGTTGGAAGTTTATATATGTACTTTTTGTAAAGTGGTGTATTAATCCTTTATGATGACGTTGCTTTGTTACTGCAGTTTGAGTTGTAAGAAAATAAGGTTTAATTCCTGAATAATTTTTGCTCGTTTATCATACCTTGTCCAAACTAGTTCTTCTTCACTGACAACGGACTATCTCCTCCACTGTTTCTGGTTCGTCTGTTTTTTCCTTATCTACATTTCTGTGTTATTGTCATTGGTCCCACCTTTTTTTTAAAAGTGATGTTGTTCACATGGGACAGCCTGTAACAACAGTTTTCACATGGGACAGACTGTGACAACAGTTTTCACATGGGACAGCCTGTAACAACAGTTTTCACATGGTACAGACTGTAACAACAGTTTTCACATGGGACAGCCTCTAACAACAGTTTTCACATGGGACAGCATGTAACAACAGTTTTCACATGGGACAGCCTGTAACAACAGTTTTTACACGGGGCAGCCTGTAACAACAGATTTTACACGGGACAGCCTGTAACAACAGTTTACACATGGCACAGCCTGTAACAACAGTTTTTACACGGGACAGCCTGTAACAACAGTTTACACATGGCACAGCCTGTAACAACAGTTTTCACACGGGACAGCTGTTGTTAGAAAGAAGAATATGACGGGAAAACACGTGGAGAAGAGAACTGGATACTGATATGAAAGGTGCACAAGAAGACATGTAAATATCTTGAGCTGATCAGACAAGACAGGGGGGACCTGCTGATCAGACAAGACAGGGTCGACCTGACATGAGTTCATTTAACGCTTATGCTTCTTGGGGAGCTAAAGAGTAAAGAGTAATGATAATGATGTGTCTCTCATGCTCGGACTGAAGCGTCGCTTAAACAGCTGTGGCTTTTGTCAGATAGAATCATGAATAACAGCCTTGAAGTGCCTCTATGAAAGCTCTGATAAACTCAATTGAATGCCCGGCCAAAAATGCTTCAAAAATTGCACAATCCAGTGGATACCAGCCAATTGCAACATTCCAGGCAACGAGGAGGCAGACAAACTTGCTAAGGTAGGTGGAGCGCTACAACAATATGATAAAGGGACAACTTATCAAATGGCAATAACAACTATAAAAGCCACATTCAAGTCCAAATGGGACAGAGAACACATAGGACACATAAACGATGTTGCCTTTTATCAGCTACCTAGGCAAGACCAGGTCTTCGTTTTCCAGCTACGCACTGGAGACAATAGACTGAGTTACCGTCTATACCACAAGTGCAGGATTGGTACAACAGATCTCTGCGCCTCCGTTCATCATAAACAAGGATCTGGCGCAATCAAATTGTTTTTTTTTTAATTGCTTTGCTCCAGCTCCGCTTCGGCATCGATAGTGACTGCCCCAGCCCCACTCCGTTTCCGCTCCGGCATCTATAGTGACTGCCCCAGCGCCGCTCCGGTATCAATAGTTCTTCTTCTTTCGTTCGCTTGAAATATATTGTCTATATCTGCAATGTTGTTTCTTGTATAAACTTCGAGGGAAGGCTAACCCGGTCCCAAAAATGCCGTGCTGAAGTCGGATGTGTCGGCCGAAAGGCGCAAATATCGCAGCTTCGCTGTAAACGGACACAACGCAACCAACGTCCTTTTTAGGACGAACGAAGAAGAAGAAGAAGAAGAAGTATAAACTTGACTGTCTTTTGTAGTTCATACAGAGGTCCATATAGTTTTGCTTCCAGTGTTGTTTCTCTGGGCCAGTGGGTTTGCCTCAATATAACATATTCGGGGCAATCTTGAAGTACGGGCTCCGCAGTCTGGGGGTGCCTGTCCACATGTACACATGGCTGAATTGCCAATCTTGAATTTTGTATACACGTGGCTGCGGAGTCGGTTGTGTCCTGTTCTGAGGCGCAGAATGACAATTTGTTCTGATCTGTTCATAGCTTGGTAGTCATCCTGTGTTGGTGTTGGTGGCTTTCTGATTGAGGTATCAATAGTGACTGCTCCGGTTCATTTCCGGCATCGATGGTGACTGGTACGGTTCCGCTCCATATTATTTTAATTAAAATAAACTGCACACTATAACTTTAAAATAAAAAAGAACAGCTATTTATTCAAGAATTTTCGAACACGTTATGTCTGTCTTGTGTCAGTATTTCTTTCTATCATATGTCACTATTTCTGTGTCTGTCCTGTGTCAAAATTTCATTTTTTTCCTTGTGTCAGTATGTGTCTGTCTTGTGCCAGTATTTCTGTGTATGTCTTGTGTCAGTATGTGTCTGTTTTGTGCCAGTATTTCTATGTATGTCTTGTGCCAGTATGTGCTGTCTTGTGCCAGTATTTCTATGTATGTCTTGTGTCAGTATTTCTATGTATGCCTTGTGTCAGAATGTGTCTGTCTTGTGCCAGTATTTCTATGTATGTATTGCGTCACAATGTGTCTGTCTTGTGCCAATTTTTGTGTGCATGCCTTGTGTCACTATTTCTATGTATGTCTTGTGTCACTATTTCTGTGTATGTCTTGTGTCACTATTTCTGGGTATGTCTTGTGTCACTATTTATGTGTATGTATTGTGTCAGTATGGGCCTATCTTGTGCCAGTATTTCTATGTATGTCTTGTGTCAGTAAGTGTATGTCTTGTGCCAGTATTTCTATGTACGAGGTCTGGTCAAAAAGTATCCGACCTTTTTTTTCGGGGAAAAAAAATTTTATACAGGAGGTTTCTCTGGTGGATACAGTGGAGAAGACCTTCCTGCGCATACGTGAATTTTTTCCCTTCCAAAGACAGTATCAGTCATCTGCAATTAGTGTACGCGCGTGCTGTGGTAGTAACAAGCCGTCGGATTTTTATTTGTCACGAAATGGCGGAACATTTTGAACAGCGGTATTGCATTAAATTTTGCCAAAAGCTCGGTGATATCCAAGTAGAAACAATTCGAAAGATTCAACAAGCTTTTGGCGATGAAGCCATGAGCATTACACAAATTAAGGAGTGGTACAACCGTTTCAAAGATGGCCGCACATCGGTGGATAGCGAGCCACGTTCCGGTAGACCATCAACAAGCCGAAACGACGTGGTCATTCACGAAGTGCGGACTTTGGTCATGCAGAACCGTCGTATCACCATCCGAGAACTTACACACGAGGTGGGGATAAGTCACGGTTCAGTACAATCCATATTGACGGAGGATTTGAACTTGCGGAGAGTGTGCGCTAAATTCGTGCCGAAGCTGTTAACGATGGAGCAGAAGCAACTCCGTCTGGAAGTCGCACAGGACATGCTGACATTTACGGGTACGACCCGGAAACCAAGACACAGTCTTCACAGTGGAAACATTCATCATCTCCAAGGCCATCTCTGGAGGTCATGCGTCGCCTTTGTGATGCTGTACGGCGCAAACGAACGGACCTGTGGACAACGGGAACTTGGCAGCTGCATCACGACAATGCACCCGTACATTCTTCGCATCTGATTCAGACTTTCTTGGCCAAACACAAGACTCCTCTGATTCGTCAGGCTCCCTACTCTCCTGACATGGCTCCTTGCGATTTCTGGCTGTTCCCCAAGCTGAAAATACCGCTGAAAGGGACCCGATTTGAGTCACGAGAAGACATTATGATAAATTCGACGGCCGAGCTATACTCCATTCCCAAAGATGCCTACCTGAAAATCTTCCAAGCATGGCGGGACCGCTGGGAGAAGTGTGTGCAGTCCCAAGGAGAGTACTTTGAAGGGGATTAGGGTTTCAGACTTCCAGGTGAGTGATTGTATTTTTCCTGGCTTAAGGTCGGATACTTTTTGACCAGACCTCGTATGTCTTGTATCAGTACGTATCTGTCTTGTGCCAGTATTTCTATGTATGTCTTGTGTCAGTATTTCTATGTATGTCTTGTGTCAGTATGTGTCTATCTTGTGCCAGTATTTATGTGTATGTCTTGTGTCAGTATGTGCCTATCTTGTTCCAGTATTTCTATGTATGTCTTGTGTCAGTATGTGTCTGTCTTGTGCCAGTATTTCTATGTATGTCTTGTATCAGTACGTATGTGTCTTGTGCCAGTATTTCTATGTATGTCTTGTGTCAGTATGTGCCTGTCTTGTGCAAGTATTTCCATGTATGTCTTGTGTCAGTATGTGCCTGTCTTGTTCCAGTATTTCTATGTATGTCTTGTGTCAGTATGTGTCTGTCTTGTGCCAGTATTTCTATGTATGTCATGTGTCAGTATGTGTCTGTCTTGTGCCAATTTTAGTGCGTATGTCTTGTGTCACTATTTCTGTGAATGTCTTGTGTCACTATTTCTGTGTCTGTGTTGTGTCACTATGTCACGGTTTGCCTCCCCTTAGCTCTGCAGTAGTGGTCCAACAGTGGCCAAAACGCAAGAGTAACTGATGTGGGTCTTCAAATGTGTCTACCTTCGCACAAGATTACTCTTGGCAGAGTTGTAGGTAGACGGATAATGATGCTTCTACCTCAAGGCAGTTTTCACAAGATATTCAGAAAAGCGAGAACAATGCTGCATTGGCTGTGCACGTTAACTCTAGTATCTGCCGTCAACTTTTGTGAAGGATAGGGTTATCTTCTAATTCGTTAGCTCGTTCAAGCCCCCAGCTGAGTTAATTCAGCGAATTTCCACTTTTTATTATTTAGCTCTGTTTACGTGTATTTAAGAAATTGTCTGAGACAGACAGATGTAGTGCATTCAAAATGATGAAATCAACTTTAGATTTATCTTTATACAAGTAACAAATTTAATAATCAGTTAGGTCTTAACAGTTATAAAAATGAATAATGTTTAGAAAAAAAGTATTCATCACAGTGTGATTTTATGGTTTTCGAAAATGGACAGTTCACTTGGCAGCTGTTAAGTTTTACTTAGCTGCCAATAGTTGTTTCTGCTGCCGCTGATATTTGGGTCTTTGCAAATAGGGGACTGGATTGCTCGCGTCCCTGGTCAAGATTAAGAATTGCAGCACATTCCGAGTAGAATCAGGGAGTAACTGCAAAGATGGTACCGCGTCTCTAAGATCCGTCTGATGATGGTGTCTAGCGTCGACTTCAGTTCACTTATACCCTCACTTGTTCCAGAAATAGTACCTTCAACTGGTACCACCAACTAGTTTCACAAAAGAAGAGAAACTAATACCCTCTGAATATTGCATTTCCCGACACATACGTATGTGCCCCTCTCTATTCATATAACCATCCTATCTATCTCAGAACTTTTACCCTCTCTGAGAAATAATTTTAATCCCAGTAGGCGAAAAACTATCTTTACATTTAAAATGATAAGTTTTATATTTAACATTTGTTGAAAATGTTAACTATATAGTTTGAATATGTTTACATTTACATCGGTTGAAAAGGTTGCAAACTTTCATTACAGTTAGAGTGAATATTTTTTTACATTTACACTGGTTGAACAGGTTAATAATATAACAAGTATGTAGATCATTTCTTTCATCATTCCCTTCCTGCTCCATATGGAACATGGGACTACCTCTGCATTTGGTTCTTTATAAGAAACTCGCAATAAAGCAGTCACCCGCCCTGGCCGTGGTGGTTCGTGAAATCATCATTCTATATGCTGAGGTTGCCAGCCTCAAATCTCACTTTGATTTGTGTTTCAGTTTCCTCAGATTCCGGTGGTCCGTGTTAAAATGGTAGCGTTTTCCTGGGCTCTAAGTCCTCAGTATGCTCCAACAGGTCCGGTCTGGTACTATTCTTAACTCTGGCGAGGTCTGGTTGTCTTCTTGGCGCGAGTGAATTTTCACAGTGCTTTCAACAGACCAAAGTGTCAGGTTATATTGCCCCTTTCGTTCCTGGTACGTGTTGCTTACTATTAGACCACGCCGCAATCAGAAATGTAGTTATGTTTACATCTCGAGTACCGGCCAATAATTTCAAACATACGTGTTTAAGATTGGGTAATTAAAAATATGTCCACTAGGAAATTGCTGTTCGTTAATACAAAGGTCATGTCTTCCAAATATGTATTGAAAACTTGCGATCACTCTCTCGGCAATGTTTACAAATAAGATATTACTTTCATCTAAAGTAATATCTTTGTAACAAGGTGTACAGGAAAAGATTATGTCATTTGTTTCCGCCGAGTGCATGCCGACAGGTCGATAATTTATCGCGGGGCACTCCCAGGTAAACATGACACGCGTTCACTATACGAATATTGACCGGGCCCATCTTGGTTTTACCTGCGTCGTAATCTTAGCAAAGCCGAGAAGAGCAAAACAAACATGAACAATTATCACTGAAGGAAGTGTAAAATTGATAAGAAAATAGCTGCTTGATAGCAGAGAAGAAAACATGGGCCGCACGGAAATTGTGCGTAATCAGTACTCACAACAAATGTAACTGACTACTGCCGGAGAAGAGAAGAGATCAACCAGATATTTATGTGACACACTATTTGTGTGTCTATGTTGTATCAGTATTTGTGTGTCTGTGTTGTGTCAGTATTTGTGTGTCTGTGTTGTGTCAGTATTCAATGTGTGTCTTGTGTCAGTATTTGTTTCTGTGTTGTGTCAGTATTTATGTGTCTGTGTTGTGTCAGTATTTGTGTACCTATGTTGTGTCAGTATTTGTGTGTCTGTGTTGTGTCAGTATCTGTGTCCGTGTTGTATTAGTATTTGCGTGCCTATGTTATGTCAGTATTTGCGTGCATATGTTATGTCAATATTTGCGTGTCTGTGTTGTGTCAGTATTTGTGTGTGTGTGTCTTATGTCAGCATTTGTATGTCTATCTTATGTCAGTATTTGTGTATCTGTCTTATGTCAGTATTTGTGTGTCTGTCTTATGTCAGTATTTTTGTATATATCTTATGTTAGTATTTGTGTGTCTATGTTGCGTCAATATTCGTGTGTCTATCTTGTGTCAGTATTTGTGTGTCTATGTTGCATCAGTATTCGTGTGTCTGTCTTGTGTCAGTGTTTATATTTCTGCCTTATGTCAGTATGTCTGTGTCCGTCTTGCGTCAGTATTTCTGTCTCGACAAAAGTCTCCTTGTGTCAGTTTCTAAATATTGACTACCAAACGTGTCTTTGGTCTACTGTTTGATCTAGTTCCCAGAATGTCCCTTGAAGTCCAGTATTGGACAACTTATTTGATCTTTTGACATAACCGTGTAATTAGGCTTTATTTTAAATCGATGCCATTGAAGTTCGATATGGTAAGGATTGTGTAGTACCATATCATGAAATTTACATTTTTTTCCTAACGCTGAAATTTCTCCGAAATGTAAAATCATGTTTATTTTAGCTCCTTATGAAGCATAGAAGCACCACTGAAGCATGGAAGCACCACTGAAGCATGGAAACACTACTGAAGCATGGAAGCACTACTGAAGCATGGAAGCACTACTGAAGCATGGAAGCACTGCTGAAGCATGGAATCACCGCTGAAGCATGGAAGCACTACTGAAGCATGGAAGCACTACTGAAGCATGGAAGCACTACTGAAGCATGGAAGCACTACTGAAGCATGGAAGCACTACTGAAGCATGGAAACACTACTGAAGCATGGAAGCACTACTGAAGCATGGAAGCACTGCTGAAGCATGGAATCACCGCTGAAGCATGGAAGCACTACTGAAGCATGGAAGCACTACTGAAGCATGGAAGCACTACTGAAGCATGGAATCACCACTGAAGCATGGAATCACCACTGAAGCATGGAAGCACTACTGAATCAAGGAAGCACTACTGAAGCATGGAAGCACTACTGAAGCATGGAAGCACTACTGAAGCATGGAAGCACTACTGAATCAAGGAAGCACCACTGAAGCAAGGAAGCACTACTGAAGCATGGAAGCACTACTGAAGCATGGAAGCACTGCTGAAGCATGGAAGCACTGCTGCATGGAAGCACCATTGCATGGAAGCACTACTGAAGCATGGAAGCACTACTGAAGCATGGAACCACTGCTGAAGCATGGAAGCACTACTGCATGGAAGCACTACTGAAGCATGGAAGCACTACTGAAGCATGGAAGCACTACTGAAGCATGGAAGCACTACTGAAGCATGGAACCACTGCTGAAGCATGGAAGCACTACTGCATGGAAGCACTACTGAAGCATGGAAGCACTACTGAAGCATGGAAGCACTACTGAAGCTGGTCTCTTTGCAGGAAGCGTACGCCAAGCAGTCACTTGCTCTTACAGTGGTGGTTTCATCTTCTTCTTCGTACACTCAGACGTCGTCCACTGAAATGTTCTCAAAGAAAGCAGTCGTCAGTTTGAGGCTGTTTGAATCCCCGTAGAGCTTATCCACGAAAGGAACTGGCGTCGGCCATATGCGCTTTCTCTGTTCCGCATATAAGGGGCAACTCTGAAGCAGATGTTCAGCACTCATTTTATCAGTGCCACAGTTACACTGATCGGTAGTTCCTAACTTTAGCTTGTTGAATAGATGGTATCTCAATCTGTTGTGGCTACTTGTTCTCTTCTGTTGAGCTGGTAGTAAGCAACAATCTGTTGTGGCTACTTGTTCTCTTCTGTTGAGCTGGTAGTAAGCAACAATCTGTTGTGGCTACTTGTTCTCTTCTGTTGAGCTGGTAGTAAGCAACAATCTGTTGTGGCTACTTGTTCTCTTCTGTTGAGCTGGTAGTAAGCAACAATCTGTTGTGGTACTTGTTCTCTTCTGTTGAGCTGGTAGTAAGCAACAATCTGTTGTGACTACTTGTTCTCTTCTGTTGAGCTGGTAGTAAGCAACAATCTGTTGTGACTACTTGTTCTCTTCTTTTGAGCTGGTAGTAAGCAACAATCTGTTGTGGCTACTTGTTCTCATCTGTTGAGCTGGTAGTAAGCAACAATCTGTTGTAGCTACTTGTTCTCATCTGTTGAGCTGGTAGTAAGCAACAATCTGTTGTGGCTACTTGTTCTCATCTGTTGAGCTGGTAGTAAGCAAAAATCTGTTGTAGCTACTTGTTCTCTTCTGTTGAGCTGGTAGTAAGCAACAATCTGTTGTGGCTACTTGTTCTCTTCTGTTGAGCTGGTAGTAAGCAACATTCTGTTGTGGCTACTTGTTCTCATCTGTTGAGCTGGTAGTAAGCAACAATCTGTTGTAGCTACTTGTTCTCATCTGTTGAGCTGGTAGTAAGCAACAATCTGTTGTGGCTACTTGTTCACTTCTTACCTAGGCATTACCTTTGATCGCCGCTTGACTTGGAAAACCCAGATTGAGAAAAACAGGACAAGAGCAAGGCAGAGAATGGCAATCATGAAATAACTTGCTGGCACGGTTTGGGGAGCAGACGAGAGAATACTAAAGAATCTATATACTGGGCGAGTGAGACCAGTCTTAGAATATGGCATTGCAGCATGGTCAACAGCCGCTAAGTCGAACTTTGACAAAATAAACAGAACCCAAAACCAAGCAATGAGAATCATAACTGGGGGCATGAAATCAACACCAATAAAAGAGCTGGAAAAGATTACTCACCTCCAGCCTATGGAGGATAGAAGAGATAGCAGAGCCCAGCAACAAGCCGAGAAATTTAGGAGGCTGATAGATCACCCAATGCACCAGAGGATAAATGGACTTGGAAGGGGAAGACTGAAGCGAAGCAACTTTGTAGAGACAGTCAAAACAAAGATGAGAGCAGACCCCATAAATGCAATATCAACAGCTACGCCAATATGTACTGCACACAAGCTACCAATTTGGAAACAACAGTGCTTCCCTGAAATGATAGAAAATGTTCCTGGTATTGAGAGAAAGAACAGTCAAACTGAAACAGAAAGGAGAGTCCTAACCACAAAATATATAGAGAAACATTACCCAAGCAACACCTCGATCCATGAGTACACAGATGGATCAGCAACTAATGCAACAGAAGATGGGGGTGGAGGAGTCTTCCTGAGCTTAAGCAATGGCACACACAAAAAGATAGCAGTCGCAACAGGGAAATTTTCAACTAACTTCAGAGCAGAGGCAGAGGCCATAAAAACTGCATCAGAAATTCTAATGACAGAAAAAAGCTCAGAGAGGCCAGTAGTTATCTTCTCAGATGCGCTGTCAGTGATTACAACACTGAAAAGTCAAATAAATGCTGAAGTGGATGACTTAAGAGTAACACTTCACAGACTATGTCAGCAATACAAAAGAGTTGTGATACAGTGGATCCCTTCTCACTGCAACATCCCTGGAAATGAAGAGGCTGACAGATTGGCAAAGGAAGGGGGAAAACTTCCTCAGCTGGACACAAATATAACCTATGAGGAGTCCAAGAGTTTTATCAAGCGCAGATACACGCACAAGTGGGAAGAAGAGCATCCAGGCCACACAAAAAATGATCCGTATTACCAGCTCAGCAGAAGTGAACAAGTGGTAATCTTCAGACTTCGCACAGGTCATAACAGATTGAGATACCATCTGTTCAACAAATTAAAGATAGGAACTACGGATGAGTGTGACTGTGGCACTGGTAAAATGACTGCCGAACACCTGCTTCAAAGGTGCCCAACATATGAGGAACAGAGAAGACGCATATGGCCATCACCAGTACCATTCCTGGAAAAAATCTACGGAGATATCAACAGCCTCAGGCTGACCACTGCTTTCTTTTAACTTATTAAAGTTGACATCTGAGGGTGAACGAAGAAGAAGAAATTCTCATCTGTTGAGCTGGTAGTAAGCAACAATCTGTTGTGGCTACTTGTTCTCATCTGTTGAGCTGGTAGTAAGCAACATTCTGTTGTGGCTACTTGTTCTCTTCTGTTGAGCTGGTAGTAAGCAACAATCTGTTGTGGCTACTTGTTCTCATCTGTTGAGCTGGTAGCAAGCAACAATCTGTTGTGACTACTTGTTCTCATCTGTTGAGCTGTAGTAAGCAACAATCTGTTGTGGCTACTTGTTCTCTTCTGTTGAGCTGGTAGTAAGCAACAATCTGTTGTGGCTACTTGTTCTCATCTGTTGAGCTGGTAGTAAGCAACAATCTGTTGTGGCTACTTGTTCTCTTCTGTTGAGCTGGTAGTAAGCAACAATCTGTTGTGGCTACTTGTTCTCTTCTGTTGAGCTGGTAGTAAGCAACAATCTGTTGTGGCTACTTGTTCTCATCTGTTGAGCTGGTAGTAAGCAACATTCTGTTGTGGCTACTTGTTCTCTTCTGTTGAGCTGGTAGTAAGCAACAATCTGTTGTGGCTACTTGTTCTCATCTGTTGAGCTGGTAGTAAGCAACATTCTGTTGTGGCTACTTGTTCTCTTCTGTTGAGCTGGTAGTAAGCAACAATCTGTTGTGGCTACTTGTTCTCATCTGTTGAGCTGGTAGTAAGCAACAATCTGTTGTGACTACTTGTTCTCATCTGTTGAGCTGGTAGTAGGCAACATTCTGTTGTGGCTACTTGTTCTCATCTGTTGAGCTGGTAGTAAGCAACAATCTGTTGTGGCTACTTGTTCTCATCTGTTGAGCTGGTAGTAAGCAACAATCTGTTGTGACTACTTGTTCTCATCTGTTGAGCTGGTAGTAAGCAACAATCTGCTGTGGCTACTTGTTCTCTTCTGTTGAGCTGGTAGTAAGCAACAATCTGTTGTGGCTACTTGTTCTCATCTGTTGAGCTGGTAGTAAGCAACATTCTGTTGTGGCTACTTGTTCTCATCTGTTGAGCTGGTAGTAAGCAACAATCTGTTGTGACTACTTGTTCTCATCTGTTGAGCTGGTAGTAAGCAACATTCTGTTGTGGCTACTTGTTCTCATCTGTTGAGCTGGTAGTAAGCAACAATCTGTTGTGGTACTTGTTCTCTTCTGTTGAGCTGGTAGTAAGCAACAATCTGTTGTGACTACTTGTTCTCATCTGTTGAGCTGGTAGTAAGCAACATTCTGTTGTGGCTACTTGTTCTCATCTGTTGAGCTGGTAGTAAGCAACAATCTGTTGTGACTACTTGTTCTCATCTGTTGAGCTGGTAGTAAGCAACATTCTGTTGTGGCTACTTGTTCTCATCTGTTGAGCTGGTAGTAAGCAACAATCTGTTGTGGCTACTTGTTCTCTTCTGTTGAGCTGGTAGTAAGCAACAATCTGTTGTGGCTACTTGTTCTCTTCTGTTGAGCTGGTAGTAAGCAACAATCTGTTGTGGCTACTTGTTCTCATCTGTTGAGCTGGTAGTAAGCAACATTCTGTTGTGGCTACTTGTTCTCTTCTGTTGAGCTGGTAGTAAGCAACAATCTGTTGTGGCTACTTGTTCTCATCTGTTGAGCTGGTAGTAAGCAACAATCTGTTGTGACTACTTGTTCTCATCTGTTGAGCTGGTAGTAAGCAACATTCTGTTGTGGATACTTGTTCTCTTCTGTTGAGCTGGTAGTAAGCAACAATCTGTTGTGGCTACTTGTTCTCATCTGTTGAGCTGGTAGTAAGCAACAATCTGTTGTGGCTACTTGTTCTCGTCTGTTGAGCTGGTAGTAAGCAACATTCTGTTGTGGCTACTTGTTCTCATCTGTTGAGCTGGTAGTAAGCAACAATCTGTTGTGGCTACTTGTTCTCGTCTGTTGAGCTGGTAGTAAGCAACATTCTGTTGTGGCTACTTGTTCTCATCTGTTGAGTTGGTAGTAAGCAACATTCTGTGTGTGATGCAGTGGTTGTTTGTGCAGCTATTTATTTTACGTGATGAGGTTTCGAGCCTCATGCACAACCTCATATTAGTCGCCTTGTACGACATGCTTGGGGGAACAGCAGGCCTATTATCTCTTAATATCATTACAGTCCCCCCGGGGGGAACTACACGGGCGAAATGTTAATGAAGAATATCCTATTCTTTATTTGATAAATCTTGTTTTCCTAATCACAAATTATGGGTTTCTATGAAGTAAAAACCTGCATTGCTCCGAAGTGGACTACTTTACTGCTTCCAAAAATGAAAAATGTTAAACCTTGAAATATGAAGTGTTGAAACCTGAAATTAACTAATTATTGTCATTATCAACCTTTTCAACTCACTTACAATACAAGTTGTTTACCACATTTAATGACCATCATTATGTACAGGGTATTTTAGACAGTTGAGGGAGAAGGCAGGGATAGTGTGTTCATTTATAACTAAAAGTACTGTTATTTTCATACTGAGAACGAGATGGGACTTAGAAGAGAGGACACAAGAGTGACGTCAAATGGATTGGTATGACTCACAGGCAATTATTACAAAGACTGATCGCATTGGGTTGTATCATTGAGCAGCCCAGACAGAAATTGTCGAACTGAGGCCGGAAACACCAAACAGTGGCCCTCAAACTGTGAAAAATAAGAGTCCCAGCACGAAACTGTGAGATATTTAGTAGTTTACCTATATTTTGTCGATGATATTTTTGATTGGTTTATATTCTATTACCGATAAAATTCTAGGGGAAATGGCCTTCGGAATTAATGGTATTTATCAAAGGGTTCCTCTGAAAATAACAAGAAAGAAAGAAAGAAAAAACAGTATGACGATTTAGCTGACGACCGAACTCTAATGTCACATAGACGTAAACAGACGCAAGACAACAATGAGAAAGCTTGATCCGTGGTCACATGACACTTGGTTCACAAATACACCGAGAAAAGACATCATTTGTTATTGTTGATCAGAACCGACATTATTACACTCCGGGCAAACCCATAGGCACTCGGTTTCCCTCAGCAAATATCTAAGGGTTGTTGTTGTTATTTAACTAGGACTGCTGAGCTCCTCGCTCTTTTGCAGCCAATACCAAGTTGAAGACTCCTTGGTATTATCTACACTGTAGATCTAGGCTTTTCCTGTGGCTTTTCTGCCATTCCGAAACGTGTTGAGTTGAAGTCATGAGCTCCAGTTTTTCCAGCTCGGCTTGCATTTAAAGGATCGTCACGTCTGGTCCCAAGCTAGAAGTACGAAGCGTGTGATAAACTGTGCATTCCCCGCCATCCAAGAGGTTCTGCAAATAAGCAGAGCTAAAAAAACTCTACTCTGGTTCTGGGCCCTCCCAGGGAATCGTCACGTCTTACACAGAGCCACTTCTAAACTCCCCCTTCTTATCATAGAGTCCATAGTTAGATCCA
Organism: Oreohelix idahoensis; assembly: GCA_024509875.1. Classification (NCBI taxonomy): domain Eukaryota; kingdom Metazoa; phylum Mollusca; class Gastropoda; order Stylommatophora; family Oreohelicidae; genus Oreohelix; species Oreohelix idahoensis. The sequence continues at coordinate 29,658 of JAMPIV010014756.1, forward strand.
CCTTCATGCAGCAACAGGTAAAAGCCATAGTTACGACTGGTGCTCAAGTGACTCCTCCAAGCTTAGTGTGCAATGCTGGAATCTCAACATGTTTCACCACAGGGGGAATCCCTGGAAGTGTGTTGATGATTTCAAGAGTCAGTGAGAGAGTAATCAGCCTCATAGACAGAGGTTCACATCCCCATCTATATACTATAGTACTGTGCTTACCTGGTGATCATATAAGGATGACTTCAGATATGCCTCCATACAAATGTCGAAAAGGGTATTAATGCTACATGTTCTTGTAGCGCATTGGTTGTATACACGACTGATGCATCCTGTCATACGTCAGATCCTTCCAGTCTTACGTGTAATTACACATTCCAACAATCTTAGCATTGTTCATTCATCGATTGCAGTATCTTTCTCTAATAGGCGATCATTAATTATCCATCGTATCTCTCGCTTATCCATATCCAGTGAGGTGGGGTGACCACTTCTCTTCCTCGCTGTCTTTGCCTTCCCTAACTTAAGAGCAGAGCCAGGGACCAGTTTGCAACTGGGTAAACTGGAATGTGTCGCAACCAGATTTCTATCCCGTAAGCAGGTTAATGTGCCCCCCCCCCCCGGGCTGTAGATGGCACTTAGAGAAAATATAGACAACGTGTAACTTTAACAAGAAATTTTAAAAAAGTGGGCAACTGAAAATGGGGAACGAAAGTAATGAAAGAAAAACGACACAGGCAAGACGTTCTATTTCTTGTTCTTCTTTGCCTCCTTCTTCATTTGCCGTTATTTATTCAGAATTAACGAACTTGTTGACGTGCACCCAATCAATCAGTTCCCATTAGCTCCCCAAAAAGCATATGCCTTCAACAAACACATGCCAAGTCCCTCCTGTCACATGGCTTCAACAAACACACGCCAAGTCCTCCTGTCACATGACTTCAACAAACACATGCCAAGTCCTCCTGTCACATGACTTCAACAAACACATGTCAAGTCCTCCTGTCACATGCCATCAACAAACACATGCCAAGTCCTCCTGTCACGTGCCATCAACAAACACATGCCAAGTCCTCCTGTCACGTGCCATCAACAAACACATGCCAAGTCTTCCTGTCACGTGCCATCAGCTCAAGTTCTTTCCACGTCTTTCTCAACATTTTCACTTCTGATTCCAGTTTTCTTCTCCATGTGTTTTTTTGTTTGTTTGTTGTAAATATTAATTTTTGGTCTGCTCTTCTCTCTTTCCCAGAGAGATTCCAGAAAAAAGGCTGCCTTGTAATGCTATCAACCTCAGAGTGTGTCCTATCCATCGCCATCGTCTTTTTCTCATCTCTTGTTCCACTGGCACTTGTTTGATTCTTGTCATCAGTTCCACATTAGTGATCTTATTTTTCAATCATCGCCTCATTGCATCTACACTTCAGTTTGTTTCGAGAAAAACGTGTTCCAAATTTTTGAGTCTCTAGTTGAAAAGAAGGATATATCTCATTAGAATGAAATTATATATATATTTTTTTTATAAAGTTTTGGCGAGACGCGTCCCGTTCAACCTAGTCGGTTATATTAGGGCGCATGTCCAAACATAAAAAACCCTTAGGTCTGGGGTTTTATTTATTATTTTGTTATTATGAAATTATATCATAAAGATCCAAAGTGTAAGATATTTTGTAGGATGATAAATTAAACTATATGATGTCGATTTATGACCACTGATCACTTTTGGCCGAAAGTGGAGATGGAATAATAATAATAGCCCTTCAGTCATAATTGACTATGGGAATACGCCCCTCATCTGCTTATTTTCCTGGTGTTCCTTTCGACGTTTTCTCCTGCTTGCCGTGAGAGCATCTTTTCGCCCAATCTTAGGCGACGCCGTAGAGAGCATCGCCACATGGTAGAGATGGAATAAAGCAGTACTGAACCGACGATATGACTTCCATCCCTTCTGTTCACCATTTATGGAAGTCAGTAGCCTTTTTATTGCTGTAAATAACCAACGCATTTTTCTCTTTACGTTTTCGTTTACTAGGAATGGTTTTTTTTTTTGGTTTAAACATTAACCACTGTTTTCATGTATATTCGCTCATATGATCTCAAAGTTGTGTAAACTGCATGCGTAGCACTCACCTCCGGATCCACACTTCCATCGTTGCAATTGATTTTTCTGTTTACACATCCGCTGTCCGAGATTCAAATCCATACCGACAGTATTGACAGTTCACGGGAACTGATCTTATTTGAAAGTTCATTATTTCAAGATTACTTCTATTCGTTTAACGGTCTGTTAAACAGGATCGTATCGTCAAATTACTTCTTCTCTTCACCTTTAAGATCCACACGATAACAAACCTTCTCTCGCATCTCTTCAAGCCTTTCTGAATTAATCAAGCCGATTGTGTTTTCTCATAATTACCCCCTTACCTCTCGATGCAGAACCCAGTGTTTTGTAGTGTTTCACACTTCACTCCCCTACGGCATTATCTACAATGGGGTTACCTTTACCTACCTCCCTGTCCTGTGCCATTCTTTCACAGTTTTTCTTCTTTGACCATTTTATGACTGTCTCTAATTACCGTGTCCGAGGGTTGTAAGATATTCCTCTGCTTGTCTGTTTCTCTCACTCCGGTGATTCAAGAACAAATACAGCGTTCTTTCTTCGCCAGTAAGAAGAAGTAATCTTTTAAAAAATTAGTTAATAACTAACGGTCGTTATTTATTACCACCATTAGTCTTTATTTTCAAATTAAGATTATATGAGAGCTATGTACTTTCTATGCTTCTCTGTGGTTCGGAATGCTGGAGAGTAACAGAGAAGGAAATGTTGAAATTGTCCTCCTTTCACACAATCTGCCTAAAGAAAATTCTCCGAATCTTTTGGTCGAATACCATCACCAACCGAGAACTACTTGGAGTAACCAAGAGGACATGCACACCATCATAGCTGGCAGACGCTGGAGTTGGGTTGGCCACGTCCTCAGAAGAGACCCCCGATGCCATCTCAAGAACAGCTGTGCTATGGACCCCTGAAGGAAAGCGAAAGCGAGGCCGACCCAGAACAACCTGGCGGAGAACTGTAGAGGCTGAGATGCAAAGAATGAACCAGATCTGGGGCACTGCACGAAGGATGGCCGCCGACCGAGCAAAGTGAAAGCCGTTTGTAGCTGCCCTATACGGTGCCACCAGGCGTGATGGCCACTGACTGCTTTGACAGTCGGCGACTAAAGATCAAAGAAAAAGATTAGTTGTTATTCTTCTTCTTCTTCTTCCTCGTTCATCCTGAAAAGGACGTTGGTTGCGTTGTGTCTGTTTACAGCGAAGCTGCGATATCTGCACCTTTCGGCCGACACATCCGACTTCAGCACGGCATTTTTGGGGACCGGGTTTGCCTTCCCTCTTCGATCCCTACTCTCTCAGCCAGACTGCAGTAATGCAGCCTGTTTCCAGGACCACCACTTGGAGGTGGAGTAGGGTCTTGGTCAGCTCTGGTTCGCTGACCCTGACGCAAGCAGTCAAGCTATGGGTCGCTGACTGCATTCTCTGTTGCTGCGTCTTTGGGTCCCAGTTGTTATTCGAATAGATGCAGAGAAAGAGACCACGATGTCTGGAATATTCATGTAAATAAATAAATAAAGGTAATTAACATGTACTCGTTGGACATAAAGGGTGGCACTAGACCACAGGACTCAGGTTTCGTTCATTATTTGAATATTCATGTAGAACACTTCCTATATCATAAATATGTCACGAACACGTCACACTTTGAACTAAACAAAGCAAAAGTGTTAACTATCGTTATTTTTACCACAATAGCTGTTTATTTTAATATATACTGAAGACGAGACCACGCTTGCTGGAACATTATTACAGAAGAATATCGGCAACATAATCAGTGCCGGATTATCCATTAGGCTAAGTAGGTTGAAACCTAGGGGCCCGGAGCTCTTAGGGCCTGTGCATAAGGTAAAAAAAAATGTATTGATTTATGTACAAAAAGAAAATGTTGGCATTGGTGCGCATAGAATCGTCTATTCTTAGAAAAACTGATTTCTTGCCAGTCATTGAAGAAATTATTGAAAGAAAAACAAGAAAAATGTTTCAATAAAATGTGTTTATTGTGTTTACCTTAATAGTAATAAAAATAATACTAATAAAAGAGGTAGGCAGTGCTGACAAACTAACATATAAATCTGTTAATTATACTAGTATATACCATCACATGCCATGGGGTTTAAAATAAATTATTTCTTATGAGGTGAAAAGGGGGGGGGGGGCGGGGTGAGGGGCCAAATATCAAACAGCCTAGGGGCCCTTCTGGCTTAATCTGGCTCTGAACATAATGTCACACGAACACGTCACAGTTGGACATAATAAAAGTACCCACAACAACAAAATTACAGCAGACAAACAACCTACACTGAAGTATCGGTGATAGAGTCACTATTTGAAAAAAAATCTCTGACCTAACCATGCAAGCTTGTAGGTTTTAATCTCGCACTTGCTAAACAAGCTTAAAACGTTTCTGGCCTAGAGGACCCTCCAACTCGTGGCATTACACCATCCCGCCATTAGCAGGCCTGGTACTGTGTACAAGTGTCGAGCTTGCTGGGTCAGTACTGGCCTTTGTGTTTGCAAGAAAGCCATGGAAACACCACCCCAAATAAAGAATGGGGGGGGGGGGAGAGTAGGGGGAAGGGAGAACTCAAATCCTTTGGGATTATTAAAACAAACAACAAGCAAGCAGTCTGTCGTCCATCTTTTTTTAACCACTTTTTAATAACAAGCCGTAACCTCAGAAAATCTCAGTACAGTACAAGGGCAAACCCAACTAAGGAAAGTGTACAGACAAAGCCATAGACATCATTGGAACAGATGGCACGGCGCTAGTCAAAAGCAAAATGCTTCGCACAGGAACGACTGCTTCTCTCCAAATGACGCTTAATAGGAAAAGTGGACAGGGGGGAAAGTGACACATAATATGAAATGAAAAAATAACGATATTCATTTTTTGAATAGGTATCTTGGTATGAACATAGCTTGGTGTAGCTAACTTTTTAAAAAGCGTGCAATAATAACTTATTATTGTTCGAATTTAAACAAAAGTGTAGTTAGTTGAACGTGCAAGATTAACCTTTCATTTATTTAAAATACATAGCCTGGTGTAGTTACTCATAATAATAATAATAATAATAATAGCCCCTTCAGTCATAACTGACTATAGGAATGCGCCCCTGAGGTGACAGCCCTCGTCTGCTTATTTACCTCGTGTTCCTTCGACGTTTTCTCCTCTTTTATGCTTGCCGTGAGAGCTTCATTTCGCCCAATCTGAGGTGTGACCGTAGATAGCATCGCCACTTGGTGCGATCGGCAGCTTCATCTTCCCAGGTTGAAGTTACTGAAATGTATAAGAATAACATATTAAATTTTGAATACACGGATTGATGTAGTTAATCTTTTTTTAAACGTGCAATAATAACCAATTAATTTTTGAATTGACAGCATAGTATAGCGGGTCAAACGGGCAAGATTAACATGCAAGTATTTATCCCCTTCTCCAGACTGGATTCACAGTAGAATCTCTCAAATGTTTTCCAGAAAAGATTTATTAACAATTCTAAGCGCAAACAGCCGTTCAAATCTGCTACACCCCTCCCTCTGTTGGAAGTCACTAGTCACTCAATCAGTCCTTTCCACTCGGGGTTCTTTCGATGCGTAGTTTAGTCATTTCAATTTCGCATCAGGTCATTGTATTATTCTATACTATTATTTTGTTATTTCATTTTTTTGTGTTTTTGTTTGTCTTTGTGTATTTCGTTGCTTTTATATATATATATATATATATATATATATATATATATATATATATATATATATATATATATATATATATATATATATATATATATATATATATATATATATATATATATATATATATATATATATATATATATATATATATATATATATATATATATATATATATATATGTATATATATATATATATATATATATATATATTTTTTTTTTGTGTTCTGTATTTTTACGTGCTTTAGTGTTAATTTTCCTCCTGTTATTCGTGACGACACGTCATGGCCTCAAACCCCAACCCCTACAGACCCGAGTGGCGGAACAGCCCCAATTACAATGATCTGGCCACGCCTGCAGAATGGGAGAAGATCGGCTACCACGACAAATATTGGAAAGCAAGAGCCAGGGATCACTGGGAGGACAACATCTCTGAAGGACCGAGGAATAGATTCGAACCAGGCCAGAAGGAAGAAAGCCGAAAGGATAGTATGGCGCTCTTTATGCTCTTCATGTGTTGGGCACATTTTCAGCAGATATTCAGCCGTCATTTTATCGGTGCCACAGACAAACTGTCTGTTTGATGTTTCACATTACATATTATATTATACTAGTGTAAAAGCCCGTCATAAGACGGGAGTTAAATTTAAAAGCAACAATACCTAACAGCAATGTTACTTATTCAAAACTACTAAAGAAAACCAAAATATTTGTTTTACATCTGATGTTAAAAATCTGAACATGACAGAAGAGCATCTTGATTTTCTGTTGTTTTAATCTAGTACAACTTAGATCATGGATCTCCGCATCTTCCAGTAAAATTTTACTAATAATGTAGTTTTACTCTTTAATCCTATATATAAAATCCCAGCTTTTTCTGTCAGTTGTTCGGAAGAGTACATATAAGGGAAACAATACAATTAATGTCTAAATTTCAACCAAAGTTGCATCCCTTAGCGTTACGCACTGACAGAAAAGGCTGGGATTTTATATGTAGGATTATATTATATTATATATATTATATTATATACAAACACAAAGTTCCCCCTTAAGCGCACACATGTATACACTAGGTGTGAACCAACAAAGAATGAGACGTCAGTGATCGACTTTGCCATAGTTAGGAAGAGCTCATTCAAGTATGTCCGGGATGCTAGAGTGTGGAGGGGGCCAGAGATTGGAAGTGACCACTACTTGTTAACAATTAAAAGAACAACTGAAAGAGTTACTCAGCCTAGGAACTGCCTAACATAACGCAAGAAGCTAAGTAAACAAACAGGGGAAACGAGCATTAAGACCTACAAGCTGAGAGAGCCAGAAGTGAAGACCAGATATCAGGGGCTTATTGCTACAGCAGTGAGTAACACAGAACAACAACCTGATGACCTGGAAACACACTGGCTGAAATTCAAGGATGGTAACAAGGTCAAGCATCGGAAATGATAACCACTGGCACAGAAGACAAAACCAATGGTGATGAAGATGACATAAAGATGAAAGAACTGAAGGCAGCACTGGAGAAAATCAAGATGGGCAAAGCAGCAGGACATGATGGCATAACACCAGAAATGGTTAAATACATGGGAGCAGCAGGCGACCTATTACTCTTAAGAATCCTACAGGCAGCGTGGTGCAACAAGACCATACCAAAAGATTAGAAGATTGCCATCATAACACCGATGTTCCAAAAGGGTGACAACCGACAATGTGGAAACCACAGAGACATATCCCTTCTCAGTGTCCCTGGTAAAATCGACTCTAGAATCCTGGAGCAGAGACTCAGACGCCTAGCTAAGCCACAAATGGATGAGGTCCAGTGTGGCTTCCGAGCAAATCGAAGTACTCGAGACCTAATCTTCACACTCAGACAGTTGAGTGAAAAGGCTCTTGAGTATAAGAGTGAGATCCATCTTTGCTTCTTAGATCTCGAAAAGGCATTTGACAAGGTCCCTTGGAACAAACTCTGGGACTTTTTGGCAAAGAAGAACATCCCATCACCTCTTATTCATGCTATTCAGAGCTTCTACAAGTCTTGCAGAAATTATGTGAGGACGACAAACCATAAGTCAGAAGAATTCAGGACCACCACTGGTGTAAGACAAGGTGATGTCCTGTCACCTTATCTTTTCATACTCCTCATGGATGTCATCAAGGCATGTAAGGAGAGGACAGGAAAGTATTCAGTGGGGTATTGGAAGATGGGACAGGTCTGTATTTCAGAGCTGGCATTTGCTGATGATGTTGCCCTGATTGCTAAATCAGAGGCACATCTTCAATCCAACCTGCAAGTCTGGAAGGAACAACTGGAGAAGAGAGGGATGGTCATAAGCAGCTCGAAAACAAAAACCATGGTGATATCACGAGAGGAAAGAAGACATCAGATTAAGCTGGGAGAACAGGTCCTGGAGCAGGTCGACCACTTTAAATACCTTGGAGCTGTCATAGACCGGAAGGGAGGCATCAAAGAAGAGTTGGCTACCCGAAGAGCAGCAGCTGGGAGACTTTTTCAAGCCATAAATCGAGGATTCCTCAGCAAAAGAGAAGTTTGGTAAGAAGACGAAGATGGCTGTATACCGCTCCACCTATGTCCCAGTATTGACATATGGATGCGAGTCATGGGCAATGACTACAACCCACAAAAGCCAGATCCAAACCTCAGAACTGAGGTATCTGAAGAAGGTGGTTGAAGTAACAAAAAGAGACATGGTCCGCAACCAGACGATACGTCAGGGTCTAAAAACCCAACCCCTGCAGACCCAAGTAGAACAGTCCCAAATGAGATGGTTTGGCCATGTCTGCAGAATGGGAGAAGATCGGCTACATCGGCAAGCATGGGAAACTAATAGGCAGGGATCCAGGCCTCCAGGCAAATACTCGTAGACAAAATTATAGCCTACCGTGGATCACCATTATGGCAAGATACAGAAAACTTTGGAAATGAATTTCAGCCGACTTCCAACACGGAGATGGCAAGTGATCTTATCTGATCTCCTGCCGAAGTGAGAAGCCATTCTTCTTCTTCTGTGGTCCTTGGCCGCTGACTGACAAAGCACAATCAGTGATCATCACGCCCGGTGACGTCTTGTAGGGCAGCAGCAAACTGTCTCAACTTTGCTCAGTCGGCAGCCATCATTCGTGTAGTGCCCTAGTTCTGGTTCATGCTTGCATCTCTGCCTCCACAGTTCTCCGCCAGGTAGTTCTTGGCCGGTCTCTCTGCCTCCACAGTTCTCCGCCAGGTAGTTCTTGGCCGGTCTCACTTTCGGTTTCCTTCTGAAATCCGTATCATGGCAGTTCGAAGTAAACAGTGTTCAGATGGAAACAGAACACGATTATATGCACTATATTAAGAATTAATAATAAGAATTATGAAAAATAATAATATACAAATTGTGGGTTCTAACCTCATAATTATATTAAACGCGCTTCACGTTTATATTAGCCGAGCTGCACAGCATGCACTACATATCTCATTGAATAATAATTAGTATTGTTATTTAGAAACTTCTTCTTCGTTCGTCCTGAAAAGAACGTTGGTTGCGTTGTGTCCGTTTACAGCGAAGCTGCGATATTTGCGCCTTTCGGCCGACACATCCGACTTCAGCACGGCATTTTTGGGACCAGGTTAGCCTTCCGTCTTCGATCCCTTCTCACTCAGCTAGACTGCAGGGATGCAGCCTGTTTCCAAGACCACCACTTGGAGGTGGAGTAGGGTCTTGGTCAGCTCTGGTTCGCTGACTCTGACGCAAGAAGTCTAGCTATGGGTCGCTGACGGCATTTCTCACTGTTGACGCGTCTTAGGTTCCGTTATTTAGAAACGACATCATTGCACTCCGGGAAAACCCCTAGGTGCTTAAGTCTCCCTCAGATATCGGAGGGCATGGATGCTGACTGTTCCTAAAGCGAGTTGGTTATATACACGCCTGATGCATTTTCTCATACGTCCATCCCGGATAGTCTTACATTTTTACAAATTCTAGCAATCTTAGCTTTGTTGATTCATCGATTATCGTTCTCTAACAGGCAATCGTTAATTGTCTTTAGTATATCTTATCTATAACCAGTGTCCCCGCTTTGAGTCTGACAGCTGTTTTATTGCCACGTACCCCTTCTTGACCCGGACAGGAGACACACACCAGTTCCTGTAGGTTTGAAGCCTCTATGTGAGTTTTAATTATTCATGTCGTAACGTAAACGTAACCTCATAGAAGATACTCCCGTAAAGGAGTGAAGTATTAGAGACTGCACTACATTAGGTCCTGGATCGAGATATAATATAATTATCAGTTCCCTTCATCGCTGCATTTTCCTTCACGAGCATAGTCAGATACCCATTTACAACTGGCTAGGCTGGAGCAGGACGATACAGTGAATCAAACCCGGCACTTTTGCCGCCAGAGGCCAGTTCTCTAGCCACTCTGTCAATCGGACGCTCATTCATGTAGCCAATCTGTGAATCGGACGCTCATTCGTGTAGCCAATCTGTGAATCGGACGCTCATTCATGTAGCCATCATGGACCTTCCAAAGAGCAGACTGCGAGTCCGACAAATTAACTGACCTGGTTAATGTGGTTTCATACAGTCACCTTATGGGTTGTAGTAGCTGCCTCTGTTTCCATTCTGGAGGTTGTAAATGTGTATGTCATCTGTAAAAGTTAGTGTTCGTCATGGCCAAATCGTCCCAACCGTGTTCGCTGAATGGTGACTCCTTTTGCTGTGTAGATGTTAAACAGCATCGGTGAAAGTGAAGAACCTTGGGGTAATCCTGAGCAGATGTGGATATGTTTCTGACGTTCATGTTCCCAAGCGAAATGGAACTGATTACAGGCTGTGTTAAAAACAACCTATTTTGAGCTCCACAACATCCTGATCATCATCATCAACATTACCTTTAACTCCATGTGGCACATAGATCTTTAGCTCCACGTGGCACATAGATCTTAAGCTCCATGTGGCACATAGACCTTTAGCTCCATGTGGTACATAGATCTTTAGCTCCACGTGGCACATAGACCTTTAGCTCATTGTGGCACATATATCTTTAGCTCCATGTGGCACATAGATCTTTAGCTCCTTGTGGCAGATAGAACTTTAGCTCCACGTAGCACATACATTTTTAGCTTTAAATGGAACATATAGCTCCATGTGGCACATAGACCTTTAGCTCTATGTTGCACATAGATCTGTAGCTCCATGTGGTACATAGACCTTTAGCTCCATGAGGCACATAGACGTTTAGCTCCTTGTGGCACATATATGTTTAGCTCCATGTGGCACATAGACCTTTAGCTCATTGTGGCACATATATCTTTAGCTCCATGTGGCACATAGACCTTTAGCTCATTGTGGCACATATATCTTTAGCTCCATGTGGCACATAGATCTTTAGCTCCATGTGGCACATATATATTTAGCTCCATGTGGCACATATATCTTTAGCTCCATGTGGCACATATATCTTTAGCTCCATGAGGCACATATATCATTAGCTCCATGTGGCACATAAATCTTTAGCTCTATGTGGCACATAAATCTTTAGCTCCATGTGGCACATAAATCTTTAGCTCCATGTGGCACACATATCTTTAGCTCCATGTGGCACATATATCTTTAGCTCCATGTGGCACATATATCATTAGCCCCATGTGGCACAATGATCTTTAGCTCCATGTGGCACATATATCTTTAGCTCCATGTGGCACTTTTATCTTTAGCTCCGTGTTTCACATAGACCTTCGACATATGCATGCCAAGCCTTCCAGTCCTGTGCCATTCGATCCATGTCTTCTTTAACCATGTCAAGTCTATCGCCCGTTCCTTTCTCCGTGCGTTTTTTCAGTCTCCCTCGACCTCTCTTACACTGAAGGTTTAAGAAAAAGGACTGCCCTGTATTGCTATTTATATGTTTTCTCAATGTGGGTTATATCTGCTGCTAGCGTCTTCTGCAACCACTATTACCATAAACCCATAATACTTCTTATAGTAATTGGTTAAGTTCGCTCCCAGTACCGGGGATATACTTACTTACTTAGTCGTTCCCTTCTACCGTGAGGTGTAGAGGTTTGGAAGACAGAACGCCAGACTATCCTATGGGCTGTCTTCCTCCTGGCCTGGTTCCATTCTAGTCCTCGGTCCTTCAAAGATTGTCTAATGTTGTCCTCCCAGCGGACTCTGGGTCGTCCTGGGGGTCTGGGTCCCTGGCTCTTTGTTTCCCATGCTTGTCGTGGTAGCCGATCTTCTCCCATTCTGCAGACATGGCCAAACCATCTTAGTTGGGACCCTACTTGGGTCTGCAGGGGGTGGGATTTTAGGCCTTGAAGTATCGTCTGGTTGCGGACCATGTCTCTTCTTGTTACTTCAACCACCTTCCTCAGATACCTCCGGGGATATAATGATTGAAATTTATTTTCAGAACCATTGTGTTCCTTGTAGCAAATGTAATTTTTGCTGGGGAGGTTAAGATGTTATTCCTAACAAGAAAGATAGTTGTGTCTGTGTAAACTGTGTGAGGTCAAGCACATGTAGGTCCCTGACTCTAAAAAAGATGATGATGATGATGATGATGATGATGATATATATATATATATATATATATATATATATATATATATATATATATATATCTATATATATATATATATATATATATATATATATATATATATATATATATATCAAGGAACCTAACGCTACCTCCCTAGATCTCACACAGTCCTTATTTTGATTCTAGTGGCTGGTGTATGATGTCTCTAGTGTCTAGGGGTGAAATGAAAATGATGGTACATCAACACAGTACACTTTAACTCACTAATAATAATAATAATAATAATAGCCCCTTCAGTCATAACTGACTATGGGAATGCGCCCCTGAGCTGACAGCCCTCAGCTGCTTATTTTCCTGGTGCTCCTTTCGACGTTTTCTCCATTCCTCTACTTGTTGTGTGAGCCTCTCTTCGCCCAATCTGAGTTGGCGCCGTAAATAGCATCGCCACTCAGTGCGATCGGCAGCTTCATCCTCCCATGTTGCTGGATCCATGTCCAGTGCCCTCATATCTCTCTTGCACACATCTTTGAACCTCAGCTGTGGTCGCCCAATTGTTCTCCTGCCATCTGCTAGTTGTCCGTAGAAGATATCTTTTGGGATGCGACCATCTTCCATGCGGCGAACATGACCAAGCCAGCGAAGTCTGCGCTGTCTAAGCAGTGTATACATACTTTGAAGGCCAGCACGTGACAACACCTCGACATTAGTCACTTTATCTTTCCACGAGATGCCGAGGATGCGGCGTAGACACCGTAAATGGAAGGTATTGAGCCTTCTTTCTTGCTTAGCATAGGTCGTCCAGGTCTCGCTGCCATATAGGAGTGTGCTGGTGACGCAGGCATTATATACCGCAGCTTTGGTCTTCATTGTGAGTTTGGAGTTTCCCCAAACACGCGTTGTGAGGCGGGCAAAGGTAGCTGCAGCTTTGCCAATGCGGCTGTCGATTTCTGTATCCAGTGAGAGTTTGTCATTGATGGTAGACCCTAGGTATGTGAAGTGATGCACCACTGCCAATTCATAGTTATCGTTAGTAATAACTGGTGCAGCACCCGCATCCTGACTCAGCACATTCGTTTTCTTTAGACTTATTGTGAGGCCAAAGTCCTTGCATGCTTCAGTGAAGCGATTCATCAAGTTCTGAAGCTCCTGTTGGCTTTGAGTGACGACTGCAGCATCATCAGCGAACAACAAGTCTCTTATAATGACCCTTCTGATTTTTGTTTTTGCTTTCAGCCTTGAAAGATTAAACAGACGGCCATCTGACCTAGTGTGAAGGCATATTCCTTCAGTTGCATCTCTGAAAGCATGTTTCAAGAGTAAGTATAATATATGTTGATAAAGTACACCAGAACACTCCTAGGCGGGAAGACAGGCGTCTATCATCATCAGTTGACAAGATCCCTATGGTGTTGCCTGCCCCACTGTAGTGTATGGAATGTCAACTTGACCTACGCAGTGTTGTGTAGACATGGATGGAGTGTATAATGTGCGAATGATGATAAGGGTTCGTGTTGTTGACAAATGTTCTCTTCTCACACTCATGTATGACCGGAAGTCATCGACACCAACGACTGTGTACCTTTTCTAAAGTTTAATTGGACGTACACACTCGACAGCACAGATAGTGACAAATCACAGGTTGCCATAATACATCATAGTACAGTGGACAAATGGTCTTGCAATGTTACATGGGCACTCATGTAGAATAATGGTATAATGGACTGTCAATAGCCAAGCACTCAGTATCGCCCATACATATATCATCTGACGTCACTGACTGAGCACGTCAGCTTGTAAACAATATTTCAGATGACTTCTAAACCTAATCTCGTTTAGCAACGATTCTTCAACATAATGTTCAGCACATATTTTTCCATATAATAATATTGAACCACTAACAATGGGTTCTCATGTGTAGCAGTGATCTCTGGACTGATCAAGCGATAATACGGGCATCCCTTTTCTCTTCTTGAAAGTCCTACATGTTTTGGTTCCAAGATGGCTCCACTCGTGAACTGTCACTCACGTTTGAATACAGATAATGAATCTGTTCTAAAGTTAGTCATTCATACAACATTTCGTTGCTCTGTAGATTTGGTCATGAACAATAGACTGCATTCTACAGAATATAGTGCTGCTAGGAATCGAAGTCGTTTTTCATCGAGTCAAATATATTCTCTTAAACATTCAAATCGTAATTATCGACAATGGTGGCTTCGATCGAGAGTTCATAAGAGTATCTTTGATTACCTTGGTAGAGGGAATATGAAACTGCCATTCCTTGGCAAGATGAATAAACACTGGGGTAAAGCATACACGATAGGTCTAGACGACTATCACTTTCCCCAAAACCACTGAGATCACTTTTCAAGGCATCAAGCCGACATAGCAAAACACACACATTCCCTATCAGGACGAAGCCAAATCACCCCACTCAAGCGACACATCCGCCGAATAGCCTTTGACCTCTCTAGAGACAACAGAACATATAGTTCGACCTAGATATGTAAAGATATACAGATATAAGACAGACTTGTCCTACTCAGACAAACAATACACATAAATTCAGGCCATAGATATTCTGAAGCAAGAACAATCTATTATTACCCAAACAACGAATAAATCGCAGTAAAAATGTATTTATCCGCGGAGTTCAAGGGAAGTAACTCAATAATGACTTTCCCTTAAGCACTAAAAAATTACCTATGTATAATATTGTAAGATATCAAAGACTGCACGTAACAGTCTTACCACACCTCCCGGGAAAAAAAAAAATGGAACATTTTTTTTTTTTTTTTGAAATACATCTAGGAGCAACGTACAATAGGCTCACAACGCATGAATAATGCGCAGATGAAAATATCAGGAATACCTATAACGCCTAATATGAGGCTAAGTCGACTTATGGAGCGACTGGTGAGAATGTGTCTCATAAACTGAGAGAAATTATTTCTCTACAAGTATATTTTTCCAGGAAGGTGTCATCAAAGTATAATACAATTCTGGCAATTACACAATGCCTAAAAAATTCATATCATCACTACGTATTAGATATCTTAAATTTATGATTTATGAAGTAAAAATCATCAAAGCACAGCGGTGAATAAACATACATGAACCGCTATGTAGTGATACAATCATTATATTATTAAATTACAAATGTGTATCTATCATGATATAGAAAAGGAACTACTATAGAACTAGACATATCAAGAAGTCTAAGCCCTAATAGTTATGTGGAATCATGTGGGCATCTTGACAGAATGTCTGCCATCACATTATCTGATCCCCGAATAGCTCGCACAGAGAAATGAAAAGGTTGAAGAGCAATTGCATATCGAGTAGACCTCGAGCTCTTCAAATTCTTACTCTGTATAGCAGTAAGAGCTTTTTGGTCTGTTTCTACTATGAAATGTGCGCCTAGTAGGAATCTCTGTAGTTTGAGGATCGACCAAACCATAGCTAATAGCTCACGGTCTAAAACCGAATAATTCCTTTCTGCCGCATTAAGTTTTCTGGAAATATACATTACAGGATGCAGAGTTCCAGAGTACTCTTGCATTAGTGCCGCTCCAATCCCAGTGGATGAAGCGTCACTACGAAGAACGAATGTCTTATCTTTAGTGGGTAGCACTAAAATAGGTGGTGTTGAAAACAGTGTTTTAATCTTATCCAGAGAGCATTGGCATTCCTGAGACCAGTGGACCACATTAGGCGAACCTTTCTTTAGAAGTGTTGAGAGAGGTGCCATGATAGAGGATAGATTCTGAATGAATCTGCCATAAAATTGAATAAGACCTAACAGACTTCTCACCTGTTTTTTAGTCTTAGGGATTGAGATGTTAAGTATCTTACTAGTATTATGGTCCTCTGTCTTTAGGAAACCATGACCAACTCGGTGGCCTAGGAAAGAAATTTCGCTAAAACCAATATAGGCTTTAGAGGGTTTCGCTGTCAGGTTGTGCTCACGCAAAGTAGACAGCAATTCATCTAACCCTGAATAGTGATCTTCCCAAGTATCGCTGAAAAGACAGATGTCGTCTAGATATGCAATGACATCTGACCGATAAGATAGGATTCGGCGCATCATGCGTACGAACGTAGCTGGTGCGTTCATAAGACCGAAAGGCATAAAATTCCATTGGAACAAACCTCTAGGTGTTGAAAAAGCCGTGAGAGGTTTGGCGCGTTCAGATAAAGGAACTTGCCAATATCCCTTAGACAAATCAAGTTTAGTGAAAAAATGAGATTTGGAGAGTCGAGTAAGTAGCTCTTCCAGTAAAGGCATAGGTTCGGCATCGAACTTCGTTACTTGATTCAATTTTCGATAGTCAACGCAAAGACGTATGTTATTGTCTTTTTTACGCACAATAACCATCGGCGAAGAATACGCAGAGGTGGATGGTTCGATTATTTTCAAATCTATCATCACATCCAACTCTTTCTCGACCTGTGCTTGGAAATGTATAGGTATAGGATAAGGTCTAACCCTAATAGGAGTATGGTCAGTTAGCACAATGTCATGTTGAATGACATTAGTTTGTCCAGGGATGTCAGTGAGTACATCCTGAAATGTTTGCAACATAGTTGAAACTTGTCGCTGTTCTCCTAGAGACAAATCAGGAGAGACAGTAACGTTCTTCCATGATTCACTGGAATGAAGTGGGATCATTGGAAGAGGAAGATTTACATCTGAAAAACTTGTTTCCTCATCCTGTATCACGGACAGTGATGAGTAATGACCATGTGGTACTGGAGAATTGTCCGTTGCTTGGAAAATGGGTTGCAAATAATCCGGACGTTCATGGAATTCAGTAAGCATATTGATGTGGAAGGTTTTATGCTTCCCATCAATATCGACAATATAGTCGACATCGGAAATTTTCGATATTATATCGTACGGACCTTTCCAAGAAATAAGCAATCTGTTTTCCCTACAAGGTAGTAATACAAATGCTTTGTCACCAGGACAAAGTTGTCGTAAGCATCTCTTCTTATTGGCAAATTGCCTTGCCTTCTGTTTCGCAAATTCAGAAGAAGAAGTTGCTAATTTGCATGCTTCGATAATCTTTTGTCTCAACGCGATGACATATTCGTAGGATGACTTTGTGTCATCGTCAATATTGTCAGATGTTATGAGATCGTGAAGCAACGACATAGGGCCACGCGGACGCGCGCCAAAGACGAGTTCAAAGGGAGAAAATCCCGTATGTTCATTGGGTACCTCTCTGTAAGCGAAGAGGGCCGCAGGTAAAACTCTGTCCCAGTCTTGAGGATGATCCTCAGTTATCTTCCCCAGTAAGTTTTTAAGTGTTCTATTAAGGCGTTCGACCATACCATTAGACATTGGATGGTAGATACTACTTAAAGATCTATCTATCTGCAGGGTAGACATTACTTGAGACATGGTATCTGATATTAGTTGGGTGCCATGGTCTGACAATATCTCTCCGGGGAACCCCAGACGAGAAAATATAAGCCAAAGAGCATCTGCAATATCAGCAGTAGTAATGCTCTTCAGAGGAATAGCCTCTGGCCAACGTGTGCACATATCAACACACGTCAAGATAAACTGATGTCCTCTGGCAGACTTGATCTTAAATGGACCAATAATGTCTATGGCCATTTTTTGAAACGGCCGAATAGGAATGTCCGCCGCCTGAATGGGTGCAGCATGCCGTGGACCTTTGGATTTAACTTCCTGACATACTTTACAAGATCGACAATAAATCCGTATGTCCTTGTTTACCAATGGCCAAAAGAAAGCCGCAAGGACTCTTGACTTAGTACGGGAAAAACCCATGTGTCCAGCACACTGAGAGTCGTGAGCGTGCTGCAAAATTTTAACTCTCAAATTCTTGGGAACCAGGATTTGAGAATGACTTGACGTAATGGAGTCTTGAACCATACGTACAAGTACGCCATTCTTCTTTGTAATCCACGATTTACGACTTGTGTCCTTATTCGGATCACCTTTAGTTGCAAGAATGAAGAATTTCTTCAGAGTGGGATCATCTTCTTGCTGTTTTATAAACGAGTCACGAGAAATTACCAAGGGATTATCTTGGTTATGCACTTCATTATCTTCAGTAGATGAAGTTTGAGGCACATTAAGAGCCTGAGCTCTAGTGACTACAGCGTTAGCAATCTGCATGTTTTGCCTTTCCCAAGTGGAAATTTGTTGCGGAGTGCATTCCTTGACTCCATGAATGCGACCGATGATGAGGTCAGCGATCGGATTCGGAAGAAGACATGCGTGTACATCTCCTGTAAAGAAAGGAGTAGCAATCCTAATGATAGCGGTAGAGTATTTCTCTAATGTGCCGCCAAATGTTACACATTTGACTACTTGTCCAGTGGCACGGGAAGGATCTACGAGTGACTGCCTAACACCAATTGTGGTGCATCCAGAATCAAATAGCACAGAGACTGGATTGTTATTCACTAAACCCTTATGTAAGACAAGAGACCCTCTTCCATCATGCGCGACTGATGCTGGAAGAGCAGGAAGAGGATGGCCACAGCTTAAAGTAGTCACTGTGGTTGGCTCAAATAACGTTTTGCATTGGGGGCACTGAGATGCTCTCCCAAAATCAAAAGCGGCACATGCCATATTACTAGCATCATTATTATCTTTACTCTGTTTATAGGCTTCATGGGACTCTTGTTGTGCAGAGTTTGCCTGAAAATGTGGTTTATGTCTTTTGTATTGAGATCTACCTCGGTTATTATCACCTCTGTAGTTATTGTTACCTCTATTGTAACCCCTATTTGGGTTTGAGTCATAGTACCCTTGGTTACCATTATCATATTCATTATAATGAGTATCTCTGTAATTATGATCTTGTTGACTCCAAGACGGATAACCCTGATAGTTTCTATAATTACTTCCTCTACGGAAATTCCTATAATTATGACCACCCCTGTGTCGAGAGCTATCAGGTCGTCTCCAGTTCTTTGAAGAAGAACCCTGAAATGATTGGTTACCTTGGTTTTGATAACTATTATGGTTACCTTTTTTATCAAATCTGTTTTGAGGTCCCTGAAATCTGTGTGAATAATTGGGATTGTATGGTGTTGCTGAAGCAACTGGCATACTCTCCTTAATCTTAGTGTTGCCAAAAGTCACGTCGGGGTGTGCAGTGACATATTGGGAACAATATTCTTCCATTTCTTTTAGAGATTTAGGTTTACGCTCATGTATAAATTCAAGGAAAGGTTTGTTCACACATGACATAATCTTATCTCTGAGCAACAAATCCATAAGTCCTTCATACGTTTTTTTTCTGTTTTGGAAAGCTCAATCCAACGATCAACTGTGAGACGTGCCTTTGCAGTGAATTCTGAGAATTCTACCCCCGTCTCAGGTACCATCGTCTTAAATAAAAGGCGATAGCCTTCCTCACTTAGCTGATATTTTTTTTATCAAAGCCGCCCTAATGACATCATAATTATCCTTATCTGCTTCTCCTACAAGGCATAATCTAGTCAAAGATTCACCTTTCAAGTTTTCTGATAATTGATTAGCGTATTGTGATTTATCCACATTATGTGTACGACAAGAACGTTCAAATCTATCCAGCCAGAATGTAATATCGTCACTGGACTGATTGAACGGTGGAACCTTAACCTTGTAAGTAGAAGGTTTACCATTACCACTAGATGCCTGATTAACATTACTCATACTTGTCAATCTCAATTTCTCCAACTCAAATTCATGTTCTCTTATTGCTTTTTTCTCTTCAGCATCTAATCTTTTTTGTTCAGCCTCCCTGTCTAATCTTTTTTGTTCAGCCGCAGCTTCTCTTTCCAATTTTTTTTGTTCAGCTTCACTGTCTAATCTTTTTTGTTCAGCCGCAGCTTCTCTTTCCAATTTTTTTTGTTCAGCTTCCCTGTCTAATCTTTTTTGTTCAGCTTCACTGTCTAATCTTTTTTGTTCAGCTTCACTGTCTAATCTTTTTTGTTCAGCCGCAGCTTCTCTTTCCAATTTTTTTTGTTCAGCTTCAAATCTCCTTTCCTCTACCTGCATCTGCAATTTCTTTTGTTCAGCAGCAGCCTCAGCTTCTTTTTCTAATCTTTTCTCTTCCGCCATAGCTTTTCTTTCTTCTGCAGCTAATCTTTTCTCTTCTGCAGCTAATCTTTTCTCTTCTGCAGCTAATGCTTTGTCATATTGAGCAACTGCCCATTGTTCTAATTGTTGACCAGTCTTATCAAGAGCTTTCCCTTGAGTAATGAAATAATCTAGAGTAGACATGATGCCTAACAATAATACTAATCACCTGAATCAATAATAATACCCCAAGTTCTCAATGACCTGATTAATCAGTATACTATCCCAATATCTGGGTCACAAGCCTTTAATAAGGTCTTGTATAATAGTAATAATAATCAGGTACTGGTCTATACCATAATCCAAGTGCAGTGCACAGGCAATTGTGTCTTATGAAATATACCCATATAAAACATATGTCAACCAACAGAATACATAAAGTACAAATAGGACTGACAATACAAGAACGTTTGCAGAAATCAAAATAAATCAAATAGGGAAATCAATGAAGATAATCACTGAATCTGCAAAGAATAACAACACAAATGACGTCACAATATATGAATATAAATTATGAATAGAACTGAAAGATAGAAAAGGTTAGACCAACAAATTACAAACAAATCAAAACAAAACTAAAGAACAAAGAAATATTACAAAAATAACAATAATTACAGACTTCACAGCTAACACAAAAGCAACAGTTGTCGCAGCAAATTTTCAATCAAGAAAATTGCACCTATAGAAAACGCCCACAACGGACCCTCTATGACGTGGGATACTCTGTTGTGAGGACGCCGCCCAACCTTAAACACAACCCGCTGACATAGAAACTAACATACTATACAAACAAATAACATGTAAACATAAATATATATAAATTATGTGTATGATAGTATGTGTTGCAAAATAGGCTCAGTCTTACAGTAATGGCAAAGTTATTTTTCATGAAAACAAACAAACTGCCACTTTATTCAATTAAACATTCTGGCCTTAAATATTAAAGTTCATATATGGCAAACAAGAAGATCCATCGATGAAACCAGGACTTCTTAGTTCACAAATACTGTCTTTCTGTTAACACTGACAAGAATTGATCCAACTGTTCTGTGAAACTCTATAATGTCTAATGTAAAAAATGTCAACAACGCTGACCTACATACTGCATTCACTTGACAGGTCACGTGACGAAGCGTTGACAAAGAGCAAACCAATACTGCAAGTGTGTCGTATCAGCCACAGGAAACGGTCTGGTATCGGTAATCTGTTGACTTCTGAATTTCTGCGAGGTCAAACCCAGAAAGCTGGTCCACCAGTTGATAAAGTTGATATTTAGTTGGATATAATATATGTTGATAAAGTACACCAGAACACTCCTAGGCGGGAAGACAGGCGTCTATCATCATCAGTTGACAAGATCCCTATGGTGTTGCCTGCCCCACTGTAGTGTATGGAATGTCAACTTGACCTACGCAGTGTTGTGTAGACATGGATGGAGTGTATAATGTGCGAATGATGATAAGGGTTCGTGTTGTTGACAAATGTTCTCTTCTCACACTCATGTATGACCGGAAGTCATCGACACCAACGACTGTGTACCTTTTCTAAAGTTTAATTGGACGTACACACTCGACAGCACAGATAGTGACAAATCACAGGTTGCCATAATACATCATAGTACAGTGGACAAATGGTCTTGCAATGTTACATGGGCACTCATGTAGAATAATGGTATAATGGACTGTCAATAGCCAAGCACTCAGTATCGCCCATACATATATCATCTGACGTCACTGACTGAGCACGTCAGCTTGTAAACAATATTTCAGATGACTTCTAAACCTAATCTCGTTTAGCAACGATTCTTCAACATAATGTTCAGCACATATTTTTCCATATAATAATATTGAACCACTAACAATGGGTTCTCATGTGTAGCAGTGATCTCTGGACTGATCAAGCGATAATACGGGCATCCCTTTTCTCTTCTTGAAAGTCCTACATGTTTTGGTTCCAAGATGGCTCCACTCGTGAACTGTCACTCACGTTTGAATACAGATAATGAATCTGTTCTAAAGTTAGTCATTCATACAACATTTCGTTGCTCTGTAGATTTGGTCATGAACAATAGACTGCATTCTACAGAATATAGTGCTGCTAGGAATCGAAGTCGTTTTTCATCGAGTCAAATATATTCTCTTAAACATTCAAATCGTAATTATCGACAATGGTGGCTTCGATCGAGAGTTCATAAGAGTATCTTTGATTACCTTGGTAGAGGGAATATGAAACTGCCATTCCTTGGCAAGATGAATAAACACTGGGGTAAAGCATACACGATAGGTCTAGACGACTATCACTTTCCCCAAAACCACTGAGATCACTTTTCAAGGCATCAAGCCGACATAGCAAAACACACACACAGTCCCCTATCAGGACGAAGCCAAATCACCCCACTCAAGCGACACATCCGCCGAATAGCCTTTGACCTCTCTAGAGACAACAGAACATATAGTTCGACCTAGATATGTAAAGATATACAGATATAAGACAGACTTGTCCTACTCAGACAAACAATACACATAAATTCAGGCCATAGATATTCTGAAGCAAGAACAAACTATTATTACCCAAACAACGAATAAATCGCAGTAAAATGTATTT
>JAMPIV010014757.1:0-70256 GCA_024509875.1 Oreohelix idahoensis
TCGTTTCTGAGCACAAATAAAGTTTTTTATAACAATTTGAAATTTTGTGGTATATTTAGAAAAAGCGCACAAATATTTTAATTCTAAATTTACAGACATGACTACCATTACTGATTTTGCATTAAATACTTTACTTATAATGATAACATCAAGTGTTATATATCAAAATGTACAGAAATGAAACTTCTTTGACATGCACCTAACTGAATGATTCAGTGGTTTTAAACATGCATGCAACATATAGATTAAGGAATGAAAAAAAACTTTTTAATTTAAAAAAATGAAAAACAATTTGTACTTATCACTATGTGTAATTAAATCTGGTAAACTTACACCCATAAAACTACTTTTATTTTAAACTACATCCATTTGCACATAATGTAGTAACGTTGCAGTTGTTTCTGAGCACAAAAAAGTTTTTATAACAATTTGAACGTTTTTGGTATATTCAGACACAGCGCAAAAATATTTTAGCCTATATTTAGACATGACTACCGTTACTGAATTTGCATTAAATAATTTATTTATAATGATAACATAAAATGTTATGTATTACAATGTGGAGAAAAGAAAGCCTTTTGACATGCACCTAACTGAAATGTTGAATGATTTTAAACATGCAACATGCCTATACAGTACAGAGTGCAGGAAAGTTTAAATATTAAAAAATTTGAAAAAGAGTTGTACTTACCCACAAAAATAATCCAATTTGAAGCCAGAAACTCCTAAAACTACTTCCATTTGAAAGTACACTCACACAATGTAGAAAAGTTTCAGCTGCTCCTCCTTTTTATAAATACTATTTTTATTACAATTGAAAATTTGTTGGCACATTTTGAAGATGCACTCCAAATCTGAAAGTTTACTATATACAATGTAAATTTTCCCTTCATTCTTAAAATTAAACTACTTTGCCTCATGGTATTTGGCAAAGCAGTCATTTGGGTGAAGGTGTGGATGATCTGTGCACCCATCACAATAAAAATATGTTCTCACTCTAACTTGAGGAATGCTACAAATGACGCACCTGTGCAGAAATGTAGATTTTTTTACAAAGTGTCTGGTTCCACACAGACGGTTCAACGGACTGTTGTGTTGATTTGTATGAGGTACTCTGTGTGGGATATTCTGGATAATATCAGAAGCAATACGACTAAGTTCTGTAATTAACTCATTCTTGAACTGCAGTAGGGTCAGCTTCTTTGAATTATCTGATCTGCTGAGTGCAAACAACACAAAAGCATTCAACTGGGAAACTTCAAAAATCCAAAAGAATATTTTCTTCCACCACTTTCTGGTTCTTCTGTTGAATGTTCCATAGGTTGTTACACACTGGTCAACCTTGTCACATCCATTCATTCGTTGGTTGTAGTCATCAATCATAGCGGGTTTGTGCTTTCTTTCGCCGAAACGATTTGTGATTTCTTTGGTTTCCACAGTTGCAGAACTTGACACTAGAATGCATGACTTTTTTGCCTTTTTATCTCTAAACATTACACAAAAAAAATTTACTTTCTAGATCGAGAAACCATTTCATCTGGAGATGCATCAGTTGTGTAGTCTTCAACGCCTTTGGAAAATTTTTACGATTTATATTTACAGTTCCAGTAAAATACTGATTGTTGCCAGTAAGATATTGCAGCAATGCAAAACTTGTATAGTAACGATCTGCATAAATATGATGGCCTTTTCTACAAGGTTTTAGCAGTGTATCAAAGACTTTGATGGCTTGTTGGCTCTTTACATCTAGCTCAGGACTGTATGATGTATTGGCACCGAAGTAAATCAATAAATTGACAACGTAACCAGTACTACTGTCACAAAGGCCGAAGGTCTTGACATGATATTTCTTAGGCTTTGAGGCATTGAACATTTTATGTGCCCACCTGCCTTTCCACCCTATCACCATTTCATCTAAAGACAGCTCTTTGTAGGGATAAAATGCCTCCTGAAATCGTGTTAGGAGTTTCTGCAGAAACAGCTCGATTTTTGCTTTTCCCTGCGCGTCAACATCACTTACATGGAACATTGTGTGATACAATGCTTGAAACCTGTCCCTTGTAAATATCTGCCTGAACCAAGGAGTCTGTATATAAGGCTCCTGAGACCAGTAATCACTCATTTTTGGTTTTTTGACAATGCCCATGGCTATGATAACAGAAAAAAACCTGTAAAGTTCATGAAGTGTTATTGGATGCCAGTTGCGATAAACAGACCCAGTGCTCGCTGTTGCTGCTTTTGACTGACAGAGGTGATCAGCATAATCATTGACAGACACAACAAGTTGTTCCAATATTTCCTCTGTAAAAAGGGCTTTGAGGCAAAAAAAGTGCTGGTGAGTCTTCGGGGACAATATCTGGATTCACACCAGGAGTCCTACCCTGAGGTGGAACAAAGCGAAATGCATTCTGAGTTGAACCCTTATCAACTTCATTCCATTCAACCTCCTGTTCAGTAATGTTGTTCTGAAGCTCTGCATTAGGCCTACCAGATTCAGTGATTACCGATCTCAGCTGTGATCTAGATCTATCTTCTCTTTCGTTTTTATGGCATTTACCTTTCCTTTTTAGCAATATCCTACCAGTTCTATAACTAGGTCCAACCAAAGGACACACCCCCTTGTCCTCATAATCTGCTAATGTTTCGCTAAATTCAGCGTCATCTGAACTATCAGTAGGCTGGCTACTCGAAGATTCATCGCTGTCATTATCAATCCATGATTTAATAAGCTGTGATGCGTGTTCAGCTGATAATCTTTTCGAACGACCATTTGAACACGAAGCCATTCTCAGACAGAAAAAAAAAATTTTGTTGGGAGTAATGAACTGTACTAAATGTAATCAAAATTGATCAATATTTAACACGATTTTCAGTTTTCAAACACGATGTGCTCTGGAAATGGCATTAGAACTCTTTTTGGGAAGAAAAGTATGTAAATAATGTTAAATCTTTGACTATTGACACGGAAACAGGGCTAGGCTACTTGCTTTCATGTCAAACAAATAGCTTCAGAAACAACAACTGCAAGACCACATGAATGCTATGATGCAGACTTCCTCCTGGGGAGGGGGGGCTAGCTGCAGTGGTGGCTCCATGTCCCTAACAAAGGTAACAGAAGAAGTTAGTTGAAATCTTCTGACAAGTTGTCACTAAATATAGTTATATGAAATTTTGTCAAATTTTCACTACAAATGGTTATATAAAATTTGTTAACTTCTCATAAAGTACAGCTGTAAGGCATGTTCTTTAAACTTAATCGATAAGTATAATTTGTTGAGGTGTTCCTTCATTTGTTCATTAAGTGCACTAAAGGCTTGGTGAAACTGCAGAAAATATGCTGGCTGTGGAACAACTGCAATGGGTTATGGAATTCAGGACAGCAATGTTTATGCAACAAAATTTTTATTTTCACAACTGCCTCAGATTGGATACAACTAGGAGTGAATTTGGATGTTGCAACCAAGATGGAGTGGGTCCAGTTTCCGGTGCTGGGAAAAAAAATGACAACAGGAGATTGACACTTTGGAGTCATGAACCCAAGAGTGTAAAGGAGATGAAAGGAATGAAACACTTGCCTTACTGGGAGTCTACTTCTGATTATCAGATTTTCACCTGTTATAATGCTCTAAATAGAATTGCCTTTCATTGCAGTAGATGAAAATAAAGTCTACCTACCTGCCTCTACCTCCATTCTCATGCTGGAGGTTGTTGTCATGTAGGCCCAGCTATGTTCAGCGACAGTCCTGCTCTTAACTCTAGCAGAGGAGCCCCATCCTCATTTCTCACTACGGATTACAGACCCATCAGTGTTCACAGTGGCATCATCATTCCTTGCATTATTATTTATCAGCTGATCAATTTCTAGCTGTGCTTTCCCATTGCTCCAAACTCTGCACTCTCTGCCAAGGCCTGACCTGTTGGTAGGCCATCAAGTCCTCACCTGGCTTACTCCACTCTTCCCCTTGAATATCTATCATTATGAGCAATTAACCCACCAAAAAATGGTGGAAATGAATTATGTTGTGCTCTTTCTGCTGCATGTTATGATAATGGCATTATTGCTCCTGTTGTCATTTCATTCCATTTCAACTTTACAGGTTCTTTATAGTCATATTTATCATGACCTTTGGTCAATGTTTAATGCACCATAAAAAAAATTGAAAGGCATGCATGGTCTTTTAATGCGTGTTCAGTTTAGCTTTCACTGTGCAATGCGTGCAGTTTTCTTATTTTCCCCAAAAAGCACCATGAAAAGATTGCGAGGCATGCACGTTCTTTTAATGAGTGTCCAATTAAGTTTTCACTGTGCAGTTTTTCCATATTTTCTGAAAAGCTTGTGAATTGTTTCATTATCACATATTGAGGAAAGCTTTTGATAGCATTACCAGGCAGTTCTTGCTCTGAAATCCCCAAGATAGGAGAGATGGAGGCAGACAGAAATATTATATCATTTAATATTAAATTGTTAATTATAATTTATTTTTTTTGCTGGGGGTGGTAATGTGAGCCTTTATGCTGTGCACAGCATAATCACAGGTATGTATCATCTATTGACCTGGAATATGTAGGAGAGGTGAGTGAATGGTGCCACTATGGCTTCACATATCATTAATACAGTCAGCATTTTAGTGTTTGCTTCACCAAACTTCTCAGATGTGTGGAGAGCATTTTCATATTCTCTCCATCTGTCTATCAGACAGTGAAAATGGGTAAATGCAAGGCACTAATAAGAAAAAAAGAAAGAAAGAAAACGGAGGATATTAGTCAAAAGAAAATTAAGAGAAGTAGTAAGCACTCCACAGATTCATTTATTCTGTTGTATGTATTTAACTGAGTTCTCACTTTCTCTTCTGTTTTTGTTTGTTTGTCCCTGATGAAAGCCTTGTGGTCATTACATTGGCATTTTCTTTATCCTTCATTCTAGTGTAGATGCATTACCTATGTTTGTTTACCCTACAAGAGCTTTGATACCAGTCCATCTAAATAACACCCTCGCTGCACAAGTGACCATGTTATGACAGATGACCAACTAAGCATACACTGTTTATTTCTACTTCTCTTTCACACTTCTGTTTTATGTCAAGCACTTTAGTATTGTCATAATCATTGTCTTGTTTTGATGCAATGCTATTTTCTTCTTCTGGTATTCCCAAGATCGGTTAAGTCAAAGCCTTCAAACAATACAAAAAATTTGTACGTTTCAATTTTTAATCTTGAATACTATCATTTCTTATAATTTTTTTGACACAGTTCAAATAAAACATTTTGTTATCCCATGAAAGATTATACATTACTTATTTTTTATTATGTTTTCTAACAGCAATTAAAGCACCCTAATTTAGTCAACTTGATAGAAGTATTCAGACGGAGGAAACGACTGCATCTGGTGTTTGAATATGTTGACCACACAGTTCTGAATGAACTTGACAGATATCCACGGGGGTAAGTGTCTCATAACTTGTCAAACATTTATGACTGTCAATGTCTTACAGCTTAACATGTGTTTGTAAGAGTTATTGTCTAATAAAAAAAAAGGTAAAGGATTCCGTTACACGCCCATTAAGGCATATTAGGAATATGGTGTTAGGCCCATATTTCAGGTGTCCATAGCATAGCTGTTCTTGTGATGGATCCGGGTCTCTTCTGAGGACATGGCCAACCCGACTCCAGCGTCTGCCAGCTATGATGGTGTGTATGTTTTCTTGGTTGCTCCTAGTAAGCATTTCTTGGTTGGAGATGGTATTTTGGCCAAAAGATTTGGAGAATTTTCCTAAGGTAGATTGTGTGAAAAGAGGACAATTTCAACATTTCCTTCTCTGTTACTCTCCAGCATTCCGCACCATAGAGAAGCACAGAAAGTACACATCTCTCATATAATCTTAATTTGATGTTTGTGCTGTACTGAGAGGACTTCCAGATGTTGTTTAGACTAGCAAAGGCTGTTCTCACTTTATTCATTCTGTTGTTGATGTCTTTGCCTGTCTCGCCATCTGGTGTTACTATGCATCCTAGGTATGTAAATGTGTCTGTCTGTTCCAGCTTCTGGTTCCTTATTGTTATGGGCTCAGGATTGCCCACATTGAGTGTCATGACCTCTGTCTTCTTTAGATTGATGTTCAGACCCACCTGCTGGCTATACTTATTCAGTCTATCCATTTTTTCTTGATTACAGGAAAGTATACGTAGAAAATAGATGCAAGATAGATAATTGTCACAGAATATCTTACGACAACTGTGATTAACCTGTGCCTCGTAGGCAGCATGTATAGATGGTAGAGGGTGAGTGATTGTCAGGTTGATGATGGCAAATGTTCTATGTTCATTTTATCAGTGCTACATTTACACTCAACAGTAGTTCCTATCTTTAGCTTGTTAATAGATGCTACCTCAGTCTGTGTGGAATATGAAGATTGCCTCTTGTTCATCTCTGTTTTTTGTGGCCTGGATGTTCTGCTTCCGACTTGTTCCTGTAGCTGCTTCTGATAAATATATTGACCTCTTCATGAGTTATGCTTGTCTCAGGCTGAAGCAGCTTTCCACCTTCCTTTGCCAGTCTGTCAGCATCTTTGTTGCCAGGGATTTTGCAATGAGGTGTGATGAACTGTGTCACAACTATTTAAAATCAATGACGTAGTTTGTGGCTCTTAAGATTAATTTTTAGTGCTGTGTACTGACATTGGGTTTGGTTGTTGATAGGTTTGGTTGTTGATAGATTTGGTTGTTGCTAGGTTTGGTTGTCGATAGGTTTGGTTGTTGATAGGTTTGGTTAATATGGCATTTATGGAATGTGCTGTCAGATTTGGTTTTGCTACTTCTACAAAGTTTCTTTGCTTGAGTGTCCCACTTCCAAGACCATTTTTCTGGTATGTTAGGTGGTTGCTGAGGAAATCTGTTGATAGTGTTACAAGACAGTCCCTATTCTTGAATCTTCAGGGTAAAAGATGTAGAGAGAGATTGAAGAACACATGACAAGAGAATTGGAGACAGACATAAAAAGAATGAAAAAAGACAAGGAAAGACCTGGAGCTGATGACATGGGACAAGAAAACTTGACATGAGTTTGTTGAAGGCCTATCCTTCTTCGGGGACATTAGGGTGGGATGATGATGATGATGATGTTAGGTCTTCTGAATTTCTCTGCTTGTTGCTGTGCCCTGCTTTCTCTTCTATCATCTACTGGTTGTAAAGTATGTAATCTTTTCCAGTTCTTCATTAAGTGTTGTCCTCATGCCTTCCTTTATGCTTGTTATTAGAACCTCTTAATTCAATCAGAGTTTAGCTGCTATTGCCCATGATACATTTCCACTTTCTAAGACTGGTCACACTCACTTAGTTTATACTCCGTCATCTGCTCTCCTGGCTATGCCAGCAAGATTTTTTTTTTTATGATTAGCAATTTTTGCCTCGTTCTCAAGTTATTTCTTTCAGTCATGTCAAAAGGCAATCAAAAGTATTGCCTAGATAGTCTGGGTCTTCATCCAGATGTAGATTGTTCCCATTTCGCACTAATTTGGAGCTCTGTGGTTTACTTGAGAAGGATAACACTGCCTGCTGTTTACCCTTCATTTATCTTCACTAGCATGCTTTGGTAAACTCCTCCAGTGATATTAGGGCTCATTTAATCTGAATGCTTACCATAGTGATATATTCTTAGAGATCCACAAGGCAAAGTCATCTGAAAATGAGGAATTGTGGGTTCTTTTGGGTATATTCTGTCATATCTTTTATGTGTGGAAAAAAAACAATGTGGGTATCAGAACTCTCCCGTGGGGGACACCTTGCTCCAATATCACCTTCATGCTGCTCTGTCCTTTTAGCTCTGTACTCTGGCAGTTCTATTCTCAAGGTAATGGCTAATCAGTTTGTGCATTGTCTCACACTCTTCATTTCTTTGCCTCCTGATTTTCATCAAATATTTTTGTCTAAATCCACTTCAACCACTAGTGTATGTTTTCTCTCTTGGAACAAATAATGCACTGCTACTTTGTTGGGCTTCTGCAGTCTTACATTCACTTTCAGCCCAAGCATTTATGAATCTTAGTGTGTATAGAGCGTATTTTTCAAGAATGTCAAGTCTTTGTTGTCATTATTTTCTTCTTCTTTGTTCCTTAGCCGCCGACCATCAAAGCAGTCAGTGGCCATCACGCCTGGTGGTGTCTTGTAGGGCAACAACAAATTAATTCCACTTTGCTTGGCCGGTGGCCATCTTTCGTACAGTGCCCCAACTCTGGTTCATTCTTTGCATCTCAGCCTCCACAGTCCTTCGCCAAGTTGTTTTTGGTCGGCCTCTTTCGTTTTCCTTGAGGGGTCCATAGCATAGTGATAAGGGTGGATTTAGGGCTCGCTCCTCTCTTGGTGATAAGGCCGCTATTGTGATGCTTCCATAATGATAATGGTAGAACTGACCACCATGGACGTTGTAAGTATAAGTCCGATTTCGTTGAAGAAACCTTCAGCCCGGTCACAATACTACCCCTATCGACACCAGGTATTATAGTTCAAGATGTAGGGTGTCTTATCTGGTTTTGTGTTGTTGTTGTTGCTGTGTATAGTAGTGATGTAGTTCACAGAGTTACAGCACATGGGGTACGACATGTGAAGTCATAAATGGGTAAACTGCTCTGGACGTTTTTTCATCATTTATTTTGACGCCACAGGTACAAGTACGTACATCCAGTTCACAATAGGGCAAAGTCATGACATTCACGAATATCAGCATACATAGTTCATCAATGCATTTGGCATATTCTAAAGATGATGATATGGCGCCAAGGGATTATATGGTTGGCTCCAAATACAAAAGTACATCAACAAAATTCCTCTTACTGTTCAGATGTGCTAAATGAGTCAAATCATAAGTCACACGAGGATGGCATTCCAGGAGTGCAGGTCAAACTGACCTTTACAGGCATTCCTAAGTCTAACCTTGACGTAGGCGTAATCGCTGACACACAGCGACGTTCATTGAACATAGAGCTGTTCTACGGGCTGAGTATGACCCGTGTACATATAGATCTCAGGTATGAAGATACCTGGGGCATGACTTCTATTAGAGGAACCTCCCTTTCTGTAATGCATACGTGAGCAGAGATCGACCATTGTCAAACATAAAGTAAAGTTACAGATTGGATGTAAATGAGGCATTACCTTCGTTTGAAAATCCACACCACAGAAAACATACGCCTCCAGGCGTTTTTTAGAATACTCAAGGAAGGACCTTGTAAGCTAACTATCTCACAATAAGGCTCCTAATCCCTAACAAAATCACAGAGACGCCAAAACACGTCTTCTCTGCTTCGCAACTTTTCATCGACTCCCAAGATAAAGAAACTTCCCAGACGCCTCACGTCCGGACATGCGCAGAACGCATCTACTTGAATAGCAATCAAACAAGACGATCTAGGAACATTCCAGATAAAGATTTATACCAGATCAAGCCTTATATGGACATGAACAGAGACCTCAACACTGGTTTCAAACATTCCAACAACAGTTGACTGATACTACCAAATAAGGAGAATGATCACACTTTGTTCAAAAAAATATGGACCAAACGTGTCTCGTCACAAGAGGAGGTAACATCATATTAAATGATAATCTCAATTATCCAGAGTTATGTAGCTTTGACCGAAAAAAATTAAAGTGTACATTTCAGTCAATCTAATAATACAATGTCTTTAGCAAAAAATGATCATACAATGACTTTAGGAAAAAATGATCATATAATGACTTTAGAAAAAAATGATCATATAATGACTTTAGAAAAAAATGATCTGTGCGTAACACATAGCTGTTCTTGTGATGGCATTGGGGTCTCTTCTGAGGACATGGCCAACCCAGCTCCAGTGTCTGCCAGCTATGATGGTATGCATGTCCTCATGCTTGCTCCGAGTAAGCAGATCTTGGTTGGTGATGGTATTTGGCCAAAAGATTCAGAGGATTTTCCTTAGGCATGTTGTGTGAAAAGAGGACAATTTCGACATTTCCTTCTCTGTAACTCTCCAGCATTCCACACCATAGAGAAGCACAGAAAGCACACAGCTCTGATATAATCTTAATTTTGTGCTTTTGCTGTACTGAGAGGACCTCCAGATGTTGTTTAGACTAAAAAAGGCTGTTCTTGCTTTGTTCAATCTGTTGTTGATGTCTTTGCTTGCTCTGCCGTCTGGTGTTACTACGTATCCTAGGTATGTGAAGGTGTCTGTCTGTTCCAGTTGCTGATTCCTTACTGATAGGGGCTCAGGGTTGCTCACATTGAGCGTCATGACCTCTGTCTTCTTTAGATTGATGTTAAAGCCCACCTGCTGGCTATACTTATCAAGTCTATCCGTTTTTTCCTGGATATGTTGATGTGAATGTGCTAGTAGTGCAATGTCATCTGCATATTTCAGATCTTCCAATGTAGAAAATATAGTCCATCTTATTCCTCTTGGACTGCCCTCTGTTGTCTGGTGCATCACCCAGTCTATGCTTTGTTGTGATGGTTTAAGCTATTTAAATGCTTAAAAAAACTTTTAAAGAAAAGAAAAAGACGAGTTTTAGTTTAGAATATTTTGACTGAAATTATTGTAATGTCATTGTCAGCTCTCAGCTTTTCACTTTTACTGTAGTCATTGTTTTTCTAATGTTATTGTTAGCTCTCATTTTCTGTCTTCTTTCGCTGACATATTGTATAATCATTGTCTATTCTATTCTTGACTATCAGTATGATGTCTAATTTTAAACTTTTTTTTCTGTTCAAATGTCACTTTTTATCACAGGGTTCCACAGAGAATAGTTGTCATGCATGAATGTTACTTATTTTTATTCACAGAGTGCCAGAAAGAATGGTTCAGAGAATCATCTACCAGACATTGTTAGCAGTTAACTTCTGTCATCAGCACAATGTAAGTTGCTACATTAAAATTTCTTTTTATCTCAGTTTTTATTTAACAAAATAAGAAATTATTCTGTTATCAAGAGAAAGTGTATTGTTATTGTTGTTCAGAATTGACGTTATTGCACTCCGTACAAACCCATAGGTGCCCCGTCTCCCTCAGCAAATGTCGAAGGGTAAAAATGCTAATTGTTTCTGTTGCTCACTGGTTATATACACGTCGGATGTGTCCTCTCATACGTTCATCCCTGCTGGTTTTACGTTTGATGCCAAATTCCAGCAGTCTCAGCCTTGATGATTCATCGATTGCTGTGTCATTCTCTAATGGGCGAACATGAATTGCTCTCATTATTTCTCTCTTATCCATGTCTAGTACACCTTCTATGGGTGCTCTTGAAGCTAGTCTGTCAGCTCTTTCACTGCTGCGTACCCCTGCATGACCAGAAAGTGTATGTGTCTTCTTATCCAGTTAAAGTAATATTGCAGTTAAATAGTACATTGGTTGTTAACTATGCTATTTGTATTGTGGTGTTTTATTTTTAAAATTGGATTTAAAATGTTGAGCACAAAGCAGGAGATTTATTAAATGTGTTATTTTGTTTTAATTTATGAAGAAAAAATATTTAGTTTAATCTATGATGGGTTATAATTAGGATATATAGTGTTGCTAATTCCAGATAATAATTAGTGTAAATTTGTTATAATTATTTTAGGAACAAGTAGGTTGTAAAATATTTAAATAATATCTTAATGA
Organism: Oreohelix idahoensis; assembly: GCA_024509875.1. NCBI lineage: Eukaryota > Metazoa > Mollusca > Gastropoda > Stylommatophora > Oreohelicidae > Oreohelix > Oreohelix idahoensis. The sequence continues at coordinate 11,631 of JAMPIV010014757.1, forward strand.
TAAGGCTTTGCATACTAAAAGAAATTGTATTGTATGTGTGTAGACTGTAAGAGAAAAAGTTGGAAACAGAGAATGAAACAGTTTGGAAACTTTTGAGTATTCAGAGACTATGAGTACTCTGAATACTCAAAATTTGTTCTCTGGCAGCATCGAAGCTATTGTATTCTCTGTTTCATACTTTGTCCCTTACATTTTGTGTTTCTGATTTGATCCTATATTTGTGTTGAAAAATAATTTGTCATTCAGACATCTTGTGGAATGTTATTGTGTGCTTCTGTGCTTTACTGGTTACAGAGTGACGCCTCACGGTCACTTTGAAAATGTGATACAAATAATGTTATAGATAGTGATACTTTTATAAGTGCAGCAATAGATTTCATTAATATAAGTGTGGTAGCAACAATAACATTGTTGATAAGTGTTTTTTCTTTCTTTACATGTTGACAGACTATCCACAGAGATGTAAAACCTGAAAATATTTTAATAACTCGACAAGGACAAGTAAAATTATGTGACTTTGGGTTTGCCAGGGTACTCAGTAAGTATTTGTACTTTAGCAGACTTTGAAATACAATGCTGTAATTAAAATAGTTTAAGTTTGAATCACTCAATGAAAATACCTGGCTTCCAGTGGAGTGCACATGCCAGTTAGCAGGGGCAAATTTAAAAGTATTTGGCTCCCAGGGCGGATCCTAACCTGGCTCCCCCCTCCCCCAACTAAATGAAGAAACACACTTGCAAGTATATTTAAAAATTTTTAACAATAATTACTGTCATAATAGTGTCCGATGGCACCCCCTATTGGCTGTCACTATCTACTCACACACTTGAACAGAGACTGAAATATATGCACTACATTTAAGCACATCTGTGTGTACACACAAGTAAACAAGGAAAGAATTACCACAAATTATTTTAGAGATTAATATATGAGGGGTGTTCAGAAAGTAATGCACCACATCGTTTTTCTCAGCTAATAATGAAGATAGAAGCATGAAATTTTGCACACTTCAAATATGGCATGTGCCAATTGTGTGCACCAAATTGCACCGCAACCGGCCAAATAATACGGCTGCCCTAAACCGTTGAAATAGAGCATGTTAGCAACTTGCGTTATAACCAGTGAATTGTGATAGAATTTCTCGTTGCAGAGAAGGAAACTGTTGTGAACATTCACAAGCGTCTATGTGATGTGTATGGACATTCTGCAGTTGACAGGAGTACAGTCAGTCGCTGGGTTCAGAGAATCAAAGAATCAGGAAGTGGAGATACGGAGCTGCTTGATCGGCCGCGCTGTGGATGTCCCGCCATAGCCACCAACGCAGAAATGTTGAAATGCGCTGAGCGCATTATTCTTACTGATAGGCGAATCCCTCTCAACAATTGGCCTTACAGCTGTCAGTCAGCAATGGTAGTGCAAATGCAGTTATAAAAACTCTAGGATTTTCTAAGGTTTGCGCAAGATGGGTTCCTCTAAGTCTCACAAATGACCACTGATTGCAAAGGAAAGCAATTTCTTCTGAATTGTTGGAGAGTTTCAATGCTGATAGAGAGAACTTTTTGGCTAAGATCGTTACAGGTGACGAAACCTGGGCACATCATTTTGAACCTGAGACAAAAAGACAGTCAATAAAGTGGCATCATCCGCAATCAACCCGAAGAAAGAAATTCAAGACAATTCCTTCAGCTGGAAAGGTCATGATCACTGTCTTTTGGGACATTGAAGGTGTGATTCTTGTGGACGTTATGCCAAGAGGAGAGACAATCAATTCGCAAGCTTACATTATGACATTGAAAAAACTCAGTCAACGTTTTCGCAGAGTTTGGCCGCACAAGAATCCATCAAACCTGCTTCTCCTTCACGACAATGCGCGACCTCACACAAGTCTGGCAACACGGGAAGCAATCACCAAATTGGGTTGGACAGTACTACCCCATCCACCCTATAGTCCCGATTTGGCACCCTCTGATTTTCATCTATTTGGTCCACTTAAAGATGCACTCCATGGGACAAGGTTTGAAGATGATGAAGGAGTGATTCATGCAGCGAAGAAATGGCTACATGACCAAGATAAAATGTGGTACGGGCTAGGAATACATGCACTTGTTTCGCGCTGGAATAAAGCCGCACAAGTTGATGGGGATTATGTTGAATAATACCTATGTTTACATGACATATCCATGTATATTGTGTATAAATTTCATGCTTTTTGAATAAACAGCTCCTGAGAAAAATGATGTGGTGCGTTACTTTCTGAACGCCCCTCGTAGCAATAATATAGCAAACTAACTGTTAACTGGTCTGCTTTGTACTATGATGTTTTGTTTTAAAAACTGCATTTAAGCTGTTAAGTAAAAAGCAAGAGAAATATTAAATTTGTTATTTATATTTTAATTTACGAAGAAAATATATTCCGAGATTATTTTAATACTACCACACTGTGAGCTACAGATGAAACTTTTTCACACAGAAAACATGTATATATAAACACGATCTGAACTGTAGTTTTTCATTACCTTGTGGAGCATAGGCCTACAGTCAGTTTATCCAAACCTTCATGCTCATGCCAAGCCTTCATGTTAATGCCAAGCCTTCATGTTCATACCAAGCTTTCATGTTCATACCAAGCTTTAATGTTCATGTCATTCATTTAGGTTCTGTCCGTGTCTTCTTTATCCTTTTGTGATAGGATGGGCGAAGATGTGTGGAGATATTTGATTTACGTTATTGACTTGCGGCCAATTCACATTGTCACCAGACCCATACACTAATAAAACGTGATGATTAGGCAGGGGTTGTATTATTGATACAGCCCTTTTGGCAACACAAAATAACAAAACAAACTAACGAACAACCAAACACCCAGCCAGTGCTGATGTGTTAACGTGTCCACATATCTTTGTTTACCCCTCTACTGGCACTGTGTGTCTAGTTTCGTGTCTTCTTTCTGAGCCACTCTTTTGAATCATCTCATTTGCTGGTCCACTGATCTCTTAATATTAGTGCCTAGACCACATCACATACGCATTTTGCATCTTTCGTGTGATGTTGACCCAGGGGGGAACTACTTGCCAGCTTTATTTATGCGGTGACGAAGTAAACCCAAAACATGGAGATTGTCGCACTTGTAATGAGCGAAAACACACAAATATGAACTTTGAGGCGTTATTATGGCGCATATTATGACCCAATCACACTTTATTTAGTCAGTCTCCAGTTCTCTTTTTCATGCATCATGTCCAACTTATGCATGGACTACTTGCCAGCTCTTTTTATGTGGTGACGAAACAAACCCAAAACATGGAGATTGTCGCACCTGTAATGTGCGAAAACACACAAATATGAACTTCTGGGAAACTTTGGGGCGTTATTATGGCCCATATTATGACCCAGTCACACTTTATTTAGTAAGTGTCCAGTTCTATTTTTCATGCATCATGTCCAACTTATGTGCATCATGTCCAACTTATGTGCATCATGTCTAACTTATGTGCATCATGTCTAATATGTGCATCATGTCCAACTTATGTGCATCATTTCTAACTTATGTGCATCATGTCCAACTTATGTGCATCATGTCTAACTTATGTGCATCATGTCGAACTTATGCATGGACACATCATCATCATCAGCTGCCATCTCCACAACGAAGGTTGGCTGTAATGGATCTCCAACGTCTTCTGTCTCTTGTCTTGGTGGTGCACTCTGAAAGACTCTTTCCTGTCCATCTCTTGATGTTATCTTCCCACTTATAGCGCTGTCTTCCCCTTGCACGTTTGCCTTCACCTCTCCCTTCTATTATGGTCTTCTGCAGGGTGTTATGCCTTTTTATGTGGCCAAAGTATTTTAGCTGCCGAACTTTGATCTCCCTCATTAGTTCTCTTTTCATACCTAGATTTTCTAGGACCTCCTTATTTGTTTTCTTCTCTTTCCACGAGATACGCCCCATTCTTCTATATATCCACATTTCAAGAGCCTCAATTCTTTCTTCCAAATGCTTATTCATCGTCCATGTTTCTGCACCATACAGAAATGCAGAATATATATAACACTTTATGACATGGACACAGTCACACACAAATGCCAGTAACAACAGCAAGACATCTAGAATTAATTTTAACATTGCTATGTAACGAGAAAAAGACATTTTCAAAAAAAGGTGGACACAAAGGTTAGGTTTTAAGGACTATCTTCATTGCACACGGACTACTTCATCAGTGCTCAGATCTCCTCCGTTAGACACAAAGGTAATATTATTTATGGTAAGCTGTTAATCTCTTTTCTATTTTAATCCTCTTACTTTCTTTATTATCATTCCTTTTCTCATTTTTTTGGGTATTACATCTTTTTGTCAGAGTATTAACTCTTTGACTCCGGAACAACGCTCAGAGCATTGGTCAGATTTGACACCCGTGCCAAAACAACTTTCTTCTCTAGAAGGGAGAGGTGTAGGCAAATGTGCAAGAGGAAGACAGCGCTATAAGTGGGAAGATAACATCAAGAGATGGACAGGAAAGAGTCTTTCAGAGTGCACCACCAAGACAAGAGACAGAAGACGTTGGAGATCCATTACAGCCAACCTTCGTTGTGGAGATGGCAGTTGATGATGATGATGTGTCCATGCATAAGTTAGACATGATGCACATAAGTTAGACATGATGCACATATTAGACATGATGCACATAAGTTAGACATGATGCACATAAGTTGGACATGATGCAAATAAGTTGGACATGATGCACATATTAGACATGATGTATATAAGTTGGACATGATGCACATATTAGACATGATGCACATAAGTTGGACATGATGCACATATTAGACATGATGCACATAAGTTAGACATGATGCACATATTAGACATGATGCACATAAGTTGGACATGATGCACATATTAGACATGATGCACATATTAGACATGATGCACATAAGTTGGACATGATGCACATAAGTTGGACATGATGCAAATAAGTTGGACATGATGCACATATTAGACATGATGCACATAAGTTAGACATGATGCACATAAGTTAGACATGATGCACATAAGTTGGACATGATGCACATAAGTTGGACATGATGCACATATTAGACATGATGCACATAAGTTGGACATGATGCACATATTAGACATGATGCACATAAGTTAGACATGATGCACATATTAGACATGATGCACATAAGTTGGATATGATGCACATATTAGACATGATGCACATATTAGACATGATGCACATAAGTTGGACATGATGCACATAATAGACATGATGCACATAAGTTAGACATGATGCACATATTAGACAGGATGCACATAAATTAGACATGATGCACATAAGTTGGACATGATGCACATAAGTTGGACATGATGCACATATTAGACATGATGCACATAAGTTAGACATGATGCACATAAGTTGGACATGATGCACATAAGTTAGACATGATGCACATAAGTTGGACATGATGCACATATTAGACATGATGCACATATTAGACATGATGCACATAAGTTAGACATGATGCACATAAGTTGGACATGATGCAAATAAGTTGGACATGATGCACATAAGTTAGACATGATGCACATATTAGACATGATGCACATATTAGACATGATGCACATAAGTTAGACATGATGCACATAAGTTAGACATGATGCACATAAGTTGGACATGATGCACATAAGTTAGACATGATGCACATAAGTTGGACATGATGCACATAAGTTAGACATGATGCACATAAGTTAGACATGATGCACATAAGTTGGACATGATGCACATATTAGACATGATGCACATATTAGACATGATGCACATAAGTTAGACATGATGCACATAAGTTGGACATGATGCAAATAAGTTGGACATGATGCACATAAGTTAGACATGATGCACATATTAGACATGATGCACATATTAGACATGATGCACATAAGTTAGACATGATGCACATAAGTTAGACATGATGCACATAAGTTAGACATGATGCACATAAGTTAGACATGATGCACATAAGTTGGACTTGATGCACATAAGTTAGACATGATGCACATAAGTTGGACATGATGCACATAAGTTGGACATGATGCACATATTAGACATGATGCACATATTAGACATGATGCACATAAGTTAGACATGATGCACATAAGTTGGACATGATGCAAATAAGTTGGACATGATGCACATAAGTTAGACATGATGCACATATTAGACATGATGCACATATTAGACATGATGCACATAAGTTAGACATGATGCACATAAGTTAGACATGATGCACATAAGTTAGACATGATGCACATAAGGTAGACATGATGCACATAAGTTGGACTTGATGCACATAAGTTAGACATGATGCACATAAGTTGGACATGATGCACATAAGTTGGACATGATGCACATATTAGACATGATGCACATAAGTTGGACATGATGCACATAAGTTGGACATGATGCACATAAGTTAGACATGATGCACATAAGTTGGACATGATGCACATAAGTTAGATATGATGCACATAAGTTAGACATGATGCACATAAGTTGGACATGATGCACATATTAGACATGATGCACATAAGTTAGACATGATGCACATAAGTTGGACATGATGCACATAAGTTAGACATGATGCACATAAGTTAGACATGATGCACATAAGTTAGACATGATGCACATAAGTTAGACATGATGCACATAAGTTGGACATGATGCACATATTAGGCATGATGCACATAAGTTAGACATGATGCACATATTAGACATGATGCACATAAGTTGGACATGATGCACATATTAGACATGATGCACATATTAGACATGATGCACATAAGTTGGACATGATGCACATAATAGACATGATGCACATAAGTTAGACATGATGCACATATTAGACAGGATGCACATAAATTAGACATGATGCACATAAGTTGGACATGATGCACATAAGTTGGACATGATGCACATATTAAACATGATGCACATAAGTTAGACGTGATGCACATAAGTTGGACATGATGCACATAAGTTAGACATGATGCACATAAGTTGGACATGATGCACATATTAGACATGATGCACATAAGTTAGACATGATGCACATAAGTTGGACATGATGCAAATAAGTTGGACATGATGCACATAAGTTAGACATGATGCACATATTAGACATGATGCACATATTAGACATGATGCACATAAGTTAGACATGATGCACATAAGTTAGACATGATGCACATAAGTTAGACATGATGCACATAAGTTAGACATGATGCACATAAGTTGGACTTGATGCACATAAGTTAGACATGATGCACATAAGTTGGACATGATGCACATAAGTTGGACATGATGCACATATTAGACATGATGCACATAAGTTGGACATGATGCACATAAGTTGGACATGATGCACATAAGTTAGACATGATGCACATAAGTTGGACATGATGCACATAAGTTAGATATGATGCACATAAGTTAGACATGATGCACATAAGTTGGACATGATGCACATATTAGACATGATGCACATAAGTTAGACATGATGCACATAAGTTGGACATGATGCACATAAGTTAGACATGATGCACATAAGTTAGACATGATGCACATAAGTTAGACATGATGCACATAAGTTAGACATGATGCACATACATTGGACATGATGCACATATTAGACATGATGCACATATTAGACATGATGCACATAAGTTGGACATGATGCACATAAGTTGGACATGATGCAAATAAGTTGGACATGATGCACATGTCGCGCCGTTATCCCGAACTGGACATTAATTGTCACAGCACAGTTGGATAAGAAAGTTGTAAATTGAGAAATGTAAGAAAGATATATAGGTTCTCAGAAGTGGCTCGTTAAATGTTAGATTCCTATACAAGTAAGGGGTGAAAGGAAGGCGAATATTCTCACAAAGAGATAATGTCTCAGAAGGGCACATGAGAATGGATTCTGTTTCCTTGCGACAAATCTCCCCTGTTATTCTTACTGAATATTATAATTGTTATTAAGCCCCCATCCTCTCATACTGAGGAAATGACAAATATATGGATTTAAGAGACAGTACATGTAAGAAACTCACTCGACCACTTGGTAGATGATATAACTTATGTACAGATATTTAATCCCTAAACCATATATATGACACAAAGAAAATGAAAAGATAAACGAAAATAATAATATGGACATAAACACTGAATGACTAAAAGTCCTAGTATGTCCTACTAATCATCATTTGCACTGGTGTAACTATCAGGAGAGTTGCCTAACGTTGTTGAATGTAATGTTCACTTTGTAATACACTGGAAGGCACTTTAAATATAGTTCCGTTAGTATTTAGGTGAAAGTTCTGGTTGGAATTTGAATAAGATCTCTGAGATTTCTTGAGGAAAATAATCCTTATGCTTTTGGACTTATCTGTAATCCGATGTTGTCAGCCCTGGCGCAGATTGTTAGGTGCTGTCATCCTGCAGCGATATGACATTACACGTGCGAGCGTTGATCTATGCTCCTTTATGCTTAGGAGTTGACGAGATCTCTGGTTTTTGGTTCTGCTGCTCGGTCAAAAGACTGGCTATCTGTTACCGTCAGGCGCCGGACACTGAATTCTGCAACTGCGAATGTTGTCCGCTCAGAAACCTAAAAGTCTGAAGACACAAATGTGCCTTCATGAGTTTTCCTGTCATATGGGAACAGCTATCATTCCCATTCAAACCGCATACACCAGGCATATCAGAATTATCCTCTTTCATACAATAAGAGGACTATTATGTCATACAATCTAAAGATTACAGGCAAACTTTCCAGGTTATATAAGATATTTATACTTCACTTTCATACAGTCACACATTAGGCATATCAATGTTACATTCATCTGACTTCCTTTCTCACAATCAAGACATGATAGGTAAACATAGACCTATGTAACTTCAGGAGTTAATTGGTTTAGTCAGACTTCTTTCACAAGAACTGTGTTCTACAAGGAAAGTCGTTCCTTCATACAATGATGAATAACAATAAAATACAATACATTTATATTACACAAATAGATAAAGTGAGTGACCGACTGGCCAAGCGATCAGGTTGCTATCTTCTGTAGCACAACTACATAGTTTTGGAACTGAAACCTGGCTGTGGAACACTCCAGTTTACCAGCTGTAAATGGGCACTCAGCTGTGCTCTCGAGCTAGGGAAGGAAAAGGCAGCGAGGAAGGGAACTGGTCACCTAACCTCGTAAAAGCGGTATTTTCCATGATGAAGCTTCTAACACTTCATTTCCCTATGACAATCTCTGCCATGGGACTGCCTTTATCTTCGTAAGGGATAAAGCAATTAATATGATAGATGTTATCTTCTATTGGCTGTGGGGCTAGTTGTGATAAGTTTTTGTACAAGCAACAATCATCCACATAGCACATGTTTAGATCATATTAAGAATAACAATACAGTTATACCAATGAATAATTCACATAGCACATGTTTAGATCATATTAAGAATAACAATACATTTATACCAATGAATATTCTACGTGCATATTTTGCAGTCTATACGAACCTGCACAGAGTGAAATTATACAACACCGCTTGGTTAATACCAAAGTGCTTGTAGTGTAGGATTCCTCGTCATGTAGATGCACTCGGCCCAGAAGTCGGGCGTGTAAGTGAAGTTTTCGTCTAAGCTTCTAGATTTTATGAATCTCTTCTCACGTGTTCTAAATCATTCCGACGTAATAACACGTAAATTCTCTCCCTGAACCTGAGATCGTGAGAAAGCTTCCCCGCCCCGTAATTACTGGTTACTCCTAGAAGGCATACACGTGCTGGCTGATGCAATGAAATTTGACACTGGGGCGTTTTCCGTCAGGTCCCTCAAATAAGGTGCAATAAAGCAATGGATCTCTAGACTTTAAGACTCCTTTTACTCTTAATTAAGGTATATCCTCTGGCCATGTGTTATAACCTCTCTGGCCATGTGTTATAACCTGGTGTTGATGCGTTTGCGATATTTGCTCAGTAACCATTAGTAAGCGCCGTGATGTCTGAGAGAGAAACGCTGACTACAGCGCCGAAAATACCGTAGTGTAACATGAAAATTAATGAGAATAAAGGAGAGAGAGAGAGAAGGGAAGAGAAGGGAGACAAAGATGGAGAGAAGAATAGACCGTGTTACGACAGCACATAAGTTGGACATGATGCACATAAGTTAGACATGATGCACATAAGTTGGACATGATGCACATAAGTTGGACATGATGCACATATTAGACATGATGCACATAAGTTAGACATGATGCACATAAGTTGGACATGATGCACATAAGTTGGACATGATGCATGAAAAATAGAACTGGACACTTACTAAATAAAGTGTGACTGGGTCATAATATGGGCCATAATAACGCCCCAAAGTTTCCCAGAAGTTCATATTTGTGTGTTTTCGCACATTACAGGTGCGACAATCTCCATGTTTTGGATTTATTTCGTCACCACATAAAAAGAGCTGGCAAGTAGTCCATGCATAAGTTGGACATGATGCATGAAAAAGAGAACTGGAGACTGACTAAATAAAGTGTGATTGGGTCATAATATGGGCCATAATAACGCCCCAAAGTTCATATTTGGGTGTTTTCGCTCATTACAAGTGCGACAATCTCCATGTTTTGGGTTTACTTCGTCACCGCATAAATAAAGCTGGCAAATAGTTCCCCCCTGGGTCAACATCACCCGAAAGATGCAAAATGCGTATGTGATGTGGTCTGGGCACAAATATTAAGAGATCGGTGGACCAGCAAATGAGATGATTCAAAAGAGCGGCTCAGAAAGAAGACACGAAACTAGACACACAGTGCCAGTAGAGGGGTAAACGAAGACATGTGGACACGTTAACACATCAGCACTGGCTGGGTGTTTGGTTGTTCGTTAGTTTGTTTTGTTGGTTTGTGTTGCCAATAGGGCTGTATCAATAAATACAACCCCTGCCTAATCATCACGTTTTATTAGTGTATGGGTCTGGTGACAATGTGAACTGGCCGCAAGTCAATAACGTAAATCAAATATCTCCACACATCTTCACCCATCCTATCACAAAAGGATAAAGAAGACACAGACAGAACCTAAATGAATGACATGAACATGAAAGCTTGGTATGAACATGAAAGCTTGGTATGAACATGAAAGCTTGGCATTAACATGAAGGCTTGGCATGATCATGAAGGTTTGGCATAAACTGACTGTAGGCCTATGCTCCACATGGAACTACAAGGTAATGAGAAACTACAGTTCAGATCGTGTTTATATATACTCGTACATGTTTTCTGTGTGAAAAAGTTTCATCTGTAGCTCACAGTTTGGTAGTATTAAAATAATCTCGGAATATATTTTCTTCGTAAATTAAAATATAAATAACAAATTTAATATTTCTCTTGCTTTTTACTTAACAGCTTAAATGCAGTTTTTAAAACAAAACATCATAGTACAAAGCAGACCAGTTAACAGTTAGTTTGCTATATTATTGCTATATTAATCTCTAAAATAATCTGTGGTAATTCTTTTTAGTCTATCACGAATTAAAATTACGGCACAGGGTGGAAAATAATTATGGAAAGGAAGCAAAGAACAGTAATATTGTGACTTACCTAAGTCTGGAAGTACAGGTAGATGTCCATCAAAGTGAAAGTGTGTGGAGGAACTAGTACACCTAGATACCTGTGTAGTTCCTGGGGCTCTCTGATGAGACAAAGAATAGGACAACTACTATCTCAGGTATGTCGCACAAGGTGACTAATATGAGGTCGTTGGTACCATGCCTCATCATGTGAAACAAACTGCTACTGAAACCACTGCTGTAAGTGCATATGAATGTTTGGTGCAGGCTTCCTACAAGATGGGAGCTATGGTAGTGCAGTGGTTAGTGCATTGGCTTCCTAGCTCGGTGGTCCATGGTTCGATCCCCAGTTGAGGTGGGATTTTTTAGACCGCAAACGGTTCCTGGGTCGACCCAGCCTCATGAATTGGGTTCCAGAGCAACTCTGAGAAGGTTAAGGCAGCCGGCGTGATGCTGACCACATCACCCCTAGTGTGCCGATGGTCAAGAAAATATGGGCCTAACACCATATTCCCAATATGCCTCAATGGACGTGTAACGGGATCCTTGACCTTTCCTACAAGGAGACCAGTTGCAATGCTGGCTGCATGCTTCATTAGGAGCAAAGAGGAAGATCATGATGAGTACACCTGGAAGCTCTTATTATATTGATATTGTTCTTCAGAATCGACATCATTGCACTCCAGGTAAACCCATAGGTGCTCAGTCTCCCTCATCAAATGTCGAAGGGTATGAATACTATTTTTTCCTGTTGCGCACTGGTTGTGTACACTCCAGATGCATCCTCTCATACGTTCATTCTTGCCAGTCTTATGCCTAATGCCAAACTCCAACAGTATTAGCCTTGATGATTCATCTATTGCAATGGCATTCTCTAATAGGCAATCATTAATTGTCCTCAGTATCTCTCCCTTGTCCGTGTCCAATGCACCTACTATAGGTGCTCTTGAAGCTAGTCTGTCAGCTCTTTCTTTGCCGTGTACCCCTTAAAGTACATCAATTAAAAATGGCAGTGAGTACATGCTGTTGGTACCATGCTGGAAGCTCGAGAAGATGGACATTAACTTTCACCTGACAGGAGTACTTACTGAAAAAACCTGACACAGAAGCTACCAAAAACAAAGCCAGGAATATATGCAACAAATAACTAATAACGGCATTATAAATGGATAAGTCCAACAGAGAAGATAGCAAATTAGTTATAGGGATAAGTATTGTAACATGTAAAATGAGGAATTGTATGGTATTACAAAAAATACATTAATTTTCACAGCAGATAGTGCCAGTACTAAAGAACTAGAAATCTTTTCAAACGTCCGTCCTCAGAAATTGACGGTTTTAATTGACTGACTTTCAGGAATTCAAGCTGTTAGGTACATATAATCATGTGTTAGTTGTTTTGAAACATTGAATGTAATTGTAATGCTGTTGAGCTACAAATATTTTCCAAATGTTTTTCTTCTTTTTCTGTAACAAAAGGCAGCCCTACTGTATTTGTTCACAAAGCAGTACGAAGCACAGAGAAAGGAAAAATACAGATCATAATATCTGTAGGTTTTATTGATTTCATTTGTACAGCATTCAGCCATTCAGTAAATATTTAATAGAGTATTATGTTCTAGCATAAAAGTCTTCACGGTCGAGTGAACTATCCGTCTCCAGCACATTTGAATAACTTGCCATGGTTGATTTAATCTGATCTCTTCTTTGGCTTCTTTTGTGAAGAGCTCTGTCATACCATTTGCTCTTCATGTTTTCTGGAAACTATAATAAGGCGAAATATATTTTACTTTGGCATATTTGTGGTCTTGGTTTTTGTGTGTGATGACTTGCAGATTTGTCCCTTTATATTTCTGTGGGGAGTAGGAATACTATTAATGAAGAACATTTATGGGAATGAGGGGAGGAAGACAAAGTTAGTAGAATAATTGATGATAATACAGACTTGTAATAATGCCTCAGTGTGATAACGGGGCCAGAAAGGGGAGCAAAGAGTAGTAACACTGTACCCTACCATGCATGTCGTCAAAAGCGACTAAGGAGGGTTGGGCATGGGGCTGGTTACCCCATCCCATTTAAAAACTATTTACCACAAAAACTTTAAAACTTCAACAATAATGCCTCACAAAATGTGTTCTTCTTTTGCTGAAGTTATTTAAAAGTGAACTAGATCTTGCATAAATCAATAAATAAAGTAAATAAATGAATGTGCGTTATTCATAGATCTTAGACAGTGGCAAATTGTTTATTAGAATAAAAATGACTTAGTTATATTGCTATAACATTGTTCCATGTACGAGGGAAGGTAAAAAAGTAATGCCTCCTATTTTTTTATGTATGTAAATACTGCATCGGTGTGCAATTTGTAAATTTAGCAGGATTCCTCAAACACTCTTCTGCACTGTATAGCATTACCAACCTGCTTCAGTAACAGGTGGCACCACTGTAACAGTTTAAAAATGGCTGCCAAAGACGTTCGGTTAAAACAACGTTATGTCATAGAATTCCTCAATGCTGAAGGCAAGACCCCAATTCGCATCCACGAACGTTTGAAGAATGTTTATGGAGATTCAACAGTGGATGTTAGCACTGTCCGACGTTGGGTACATCGTTGTGACGAAGCTGAAGTAGGTCAATCCTCAATGGCTGACGCAAAGCATACTGGCCGTCCGTCTACCGCAGTGACTCCACACAACATTCATCGAGTTGATGGCATCATTCGTGGTGACCGTCGGGTAACACTGGATGAACTTTCTTCCATGTTGTCCATTAGTAAAGGCAGTGTCCAGAACATCATTAAAGACCTGGGTTATTCAAAAGTTTGTTCACGGTGGGTACCCAGAATGTTGACAGACAGACATAAAGAAACAAGGAAAACCATAGCCATCAACCTCCTGCACCGTTACGAAACTGAAGAAGAGTTTTTATCGAATATTGTGACAGGTGATGAGACTTGGGTTCATTTTTTTGGAACCAGAATCCAAGAGGCAGTCAATGGAATGGCATCACACAACATCGCCGACAAGAAAGACGTTCAAAAGTTCACCATCTGTAGGGAAAGTTATGGCCTCTGTGTTTTGGGATGAGAAGGGTGTGATTCTTCTCGACTTCTTGGAACAGGGAAACATGGTGAATGCAGACCGTTACATTGAAACTTTGAAGAAGCTTAGAGGTCGTCTTCGGCGACTTTACCCATTAAAAGATCAGAGAACTGCACTACTGTTGCACGATAATGCCACGCCACACACCGCTAAATGCACCATTGATGCAATTGCAGAATTTGGCTGGACATTATTACCACATCCCCCTTACAGTCCCGATCTTGCACCTTCTGACTTCCATCTGTTTGGACCACTGAAAGAAGATCTTCCCAGACATCACTTTGAGGACACCGAGACCCTTAAATGCGCCGTACGCCAGTGGTTTAGGAAAAAGGACACAAATTTTTACCGTGCGGGGATACATGCCCTTGTGAGAAGATGGTCAAAAACTGTAACAAATAACGGAGACTACATTGAGAAATACATTTTTGAAGTTCAGACTTGGGGCTACATTTCAATGTGAATTTTATCTGTTTCCTTGCCTATTGAATGAAATTAAAAATTACGAGGCATTACTTTTTGACCGTCCCTCGTATTTCCTGGGGGTTTCAGATTTGCATGCAGACGTGGTTCACGAGTTGGATGAAACGAAAACTATTTGTTGTTTCACTTTCAGTAACTTGCTGCTGTTTTCTTTCTTTAGTAAACATTATTTCCTTCACCATTTGTAACTCTAACTGAGGTCTTTGCTATTTTATGGCCCACCGTTGGCTGAGGGCTTGCAGTATTTTCACTGTCATCACAGCTTGCATCACCACTACCATTGTTATCATTACTATCAAAATCACTATTTGAATCAATGTCCACACCGTTTTCACTCTCGTCCTCGTCGCTAGAACTATCAATTAATCATTGAAACAAGTGTCTAGCCTGTTCAGCGGTTAGATGAGGTGAACGAGCGTTTTATGTGGCCCTATCACTAGTTGCCATGGTAAACAGTTTTACACGATTTGGTAACTAACCTGAAACGATGAAAAATATGAATGTGATATCAATTTTAAAGTGTTTTACAACAACCACGCTTTAGGAATTTGATTTCTGGCGGGAACTTAAAATCTACTATTACTTAGTCGTTCCCCTTCTAAAATCTAGAATCATATCGGAAGGTGTTTCAGTACATTTTTTATTCATTCTATTACAAAACATAGATTGCCACTCTGAGCAACTCACGGCCAAAATGATGAGATTTCATAAGCCGGCCCCATCACCTCACAGTAGTTAATGTGTTAAATACAACACTGGCTTCTAGGATACCATGCAGTGAGACACAATAATGTCATCTTATGAATAGAGCTTTTTACTGGGGACTATTTTTATTATCAAATCCCTTCCTTTAAAATGACAGGTACTATATTTTATAGATAATACAAAACAAGATACTTCCTTGTTGGAATGAAAAACATTTTAATCTTTAGGTAAATGTGTGTTATAGAATTTAACATTTCTTTTTTACTTTTATCAGTAAGTCACGTTTACTTGTTTCTTAGGGTTTGACATTATGAATAGATAAAAAACTTATGATAAAAATTGGGTGCTCAAGTGCTTCAGCCTTTAAAAAAATCACCAAGCTTTAAGGAAAAAAAAATCATCATGAACTCATTGTATTGCCCGTTCTTGTTTTACTTTAAATAAAATTACCGTATGTATACAAATAGTCCTGTTTAGTTTCTGGGGGTCTCTGAGAAGACAATGACAGAATAGCACTATTGTCCCTCGGGCATGTCATACACGGGGACTAATGTGAGGTCATGCATAGGTCTGGCAACCTCATCATGTAAAAGAAATTGTCACAGAAACGACTGCTGCAAGAGCTTGTGACTGCTTGGTGCAGGCTTCCTGTAAGGGGGACAAGCTGCAGTGGTGGCTCCATGCTCTGTAAGGAGCTGAAAAGAAAATAATAATGATGATTTATACAAATGTTTCTGTAATAGAAAAAACACTGCTATCATTATTTTAATTAAAATTATAAGCTGGTGCAGTATAATTTTCTGAAAGTTTTAACAATGAACTTAAGATGTTAATTAACTGAACAAATGGAATGATAAAACAAACACAAATTAGAAACATTAACATTTAAACAATTTTAAAGAGATGCTGGTAAATTTATTATTAATTATTGTCAGAGTTTTCTCTCTTTTTTTGTTGTTGTTTGTTGTTGTTGTTGTCTTTAGAGATGAGAAGAAGACACTGGTGATGGATAGGACACACATGTAGGAAACCGGTTGATAGCATTACAAGGCAGTCCTTGTTCTGAAATCCCCAGGGAAAGAGAGGCAGAGATTGACCAAAAAACACATGGAGAAGAGAACTAGATACAGAAGTGGGGAGCCGCGCTGGTGTAATGGCTATGGTGTTGTACTGGCAACCAGGTTTTCATGGTTCAAACCCGGGCGTCAGCGTTTGAAGGAATGTTTACGACCAGAAGTTTGACTGAATAACCTGAACGGCTCCTGCACATAAATCCCGTGTGGATGGGAAGGAGCAAAGCTCCTGACCGGGTTGGAAGGAAAGTCCACTGACCCCCTAGCCTCGCAATGACATGTCATTGGGCCAAAAAGAGCTGGAAAAGCTCGAGTGCCGCTGGTTAGGAAAAAAAAAAAAAAAGATACAGAAGTGAAAATGATGAGGAAAACATGGAAAAAACTTGAGATGATGGCACGTGACAGGAGGACTTGGCATGTGATTGTTGAAGGCTTATGCTCCTTGGTGAGCTAAAGGCTATTGATTGATTGATGGTCAGAGTTTGATATGATTGTTCTTAGTTACATTTGTGAGGTCTGTATGTCTTCTTGATAACACTTATAAAAAAAGGTAAAGGATCCCGTTACACGCCCATTGAGGCATATTAGGAATATGGTGTTAGGCCCATATTTTCTTGACCGTCGGCACACTAGGGGTGATGGGGTCAGCATCACGCCGGCCACCTTAACCTTCCCAGAGTTGCTCTGGTACCCATTTGGGGCTGGGTCAACCCAGGAGCCGTTTGCAGCCTTAAAAAATCCCACCTCATCTGGGGATCGAACCATAGACAACTGAGCTAGGAAGCCAGTGCACTAACCACTATGCTACCGCGACTCCCGATAAAACTTATGGAACCTACATAATTATTTACAATTATAAAGATTATATATGCATAATCTCTCAGGGACTTTGTAGGAGATCACTAATATGAAATCGTGCATGGGGCAGATACTTCAAGTGCCTTGGTGCACATACTTCAAGTGCCTTGGTGCACATACTTCAAGTACCTTGGTGCACATACTTCAAGTGCCTTGGTGCACATACATTATTAGGGGCCCAGTACCACAGCAGTGATGGTTCCATGCTTCATAAAGAGCAAAAAAAAAAAGGAGAAAGCCCATGAAGTAGTATATAATCAGTGTCATCATCATCATCATCATTCCTTTCCATTCCCTGTGGAACATAGGGCTCAAACAGTTGCTCTCCATCGATTTCTATTCTGGGCTGTCTTTTTCAGCTGTGCTCAAGTCATTCCAATTTCCTTAGCCTCCTCTTCCACTGTTCTTCTCCAAGTTCTCCTTGGCCTGGCCTCCTCACTCTTCTTTCCCTTGTGGGTTCTAGTCAAGGGCACCTCTGGCTATGCAGTGTAGCTGTTTTTTATTTTAAACACAAGTTGGTAAAGAAGCTGATATTGATGTTCTTGGTTTGGTTTTGTTTTGTTTTAAGAACTATCTTCATTGCACATGGACAACTCCATCAGTGCTCCGATCTCCACCCTTAGATCACACAAGGAGGATCTCAGCACAGTGCACAAACTCCATAGCACCAGCGAGACTTCCAATGTGTGTATATAGGAGTCATACATTCTCTAAATATTTTTGCTGGGTAGGTTTTAAATTTTGCCAGGGCAGTGGCCTTCTGGCCTACTCTTTACGATTTCCAACTGCCGTGGAATTTTTTAATGTGCTCAACTTGCACACATGGCCTCCTATTTTTTTGCCCTTATCCGAGAAGGCTAGGCATCCAATCTCACTACCCAGGAGACCAGGGGGTAGAATGACATCATTAGGACCACTGGTTCTGAAAAAGAAAATTTCCATAAATTATATTCCCTCTACTGGGAATTGAACCCGGTACATTTAGATGCCATACCTCTTAGCCACTCCCACCCCCTTTCTTGGTTACACACTAATACAGGTGTAACTGTTCTAAACTGCTGTAACACTAGTTACACAGTACAGGTAGGTAACCCAGAATTCCAAATGCTCAGGGATAGCAGTATTTAAGTTTTCAAATTTTGTCTGTTTTAGGATTTTGCTTAAAGTAGACCAAAAAATAGCCCAAGTAGCCTATAATAGTAGCCCAAAAATTGGTTCAAAAATCGCCCAAAAGTCAGTTAAAAAAACCTTTGATTTTCGGAATATTTCGGTTTCGGATGTTCGGATTATGGGTTACCGGCCTGTACCTATAGGATTTGTGGATGCAAAAATAGGTGCAGAATTTGGTTACTTTTAGCAAGCTGTCATAAACATAATGCAAGTAATGTAACTGGTGTAATTTCTTACTAAATTTGTAACATATTTGAAGACTAAGGCATTAACTCTCTACTTGGACTGTTGGGGGGAGAGAAGGACTTTGAAAGAATTTGTGAATGGATTATGTTTTTATTGGGGGGGGGGGGGGGGGGGGTGTCTTTTTGATGAAGAGCAGCACTGTATTGTTCATGGATTTTAAAAATTCCTTGTGGTTTCTGTGATTGTGTACAATTGTGACTGTGCACTGTAAGGAATAATTGTTCTTCTTAATTATTATCACATAATGCATGTCGCTTTTTTTTCATCACGTCAATAAGTAAGACATGAAAATATTTGTCATTGCACATGAGGCATGAACTACTGTGCTGAGTTTCCTCCTGTCTACCTCCTTCCATTATGTTTTGCACAGACCTAGGAAATCGATCTTGTAGTCCCTCATTTCTGCTGCCACCTGTACCATCTTCCCTTGTTCGTTCAGTGTTCGAACATTCCAGGTGCCGAATCTGGAAGTTCTCCTAGAAGAAAGAAGGTTAGTCAGCAACACAGATTCCTTTTGGCTTTCTCTGGATTGCGTCCTTCCCCTCCCTGCCAGAAAACCTTCTCCTGTCTTGGTTGGCTGAGTTTTATTTTCCCTAGTTGACCTGTCCTTCTTTGTTGAAGTTTTTGTAGTTTTAAATTTTGTTTTTACAGGATGGGGGAACTGGCCCCTTGCCCAACCCTCTTTAGTCACTTTTTATGACATGCATGGTAGGAAACAGTGTTACTATTCTTTGCTCCCCTTTCATGCCCCAGTAACATAATAATAATAATAATAATAGCCCCTTCAGTCATAACTGACTATGGGAATGCGCCCCTGAGGTGACAGCCCTCAACTGCTTATTTTCCTGGTGCTCCTTTCGACGTTTTCTCCTCACCTCTGCTTCTTGTGTGAGCCTCTCTTCGCCCAATCTGAGGTGGTGCCGTAATAGCATCGCCACTTAGTGCGATCGGCAGCTTCATCCTCCCATGTTGCTGGATCCATGTCCAGTGCCCTCATATCTCTCTTGCACACATCTTTGAACCTCAGCTGTGGTCGCCCAACTGTTCTCTTGCCATCTGCTAATTGTCCGTAGAAGATATCTTTTGGTATGCGACCATCTTCCATGCGGCGAACATGGCCAAGCCAGCGAAGTCTGCGCTGTCTAAGCAGCGTATACATACTTTGAAGGCCAGCACGTGACAACACCTCGACATTTGTCACTTTATCTTTCCACGAGATGCCGAGGATGTGGCGTAGACACCGCAAATGGAAGGTATTGAGCCTTCTTTCTTGCTTAGCATAGGTCGTCCAGGTCTCGCTGCCATATAGGAGTGTGCTGGTGACGCAGGCATTATATACCGCAGCTTTGGTCTTCATTGTGAGTTTTAGAGTTTCCCCAAACACGCGATGTGAGGCGGGCAAAGGTAGCTGCAGCTTTGCCAATGCGGCTGTCGATTTCTGTATCCAGTGAGAGTTTGTCATTGATGGTAGACCCTAGGTATGTGAAGTGGTGCACCACTGCCAATTCATAGTTATCGATAGTGATAACTGGTGCAGCACTAACATCCTGACTCAGCACATTCGTTTTCTTTAGACTTATTGTGAGGCCAAAGTCCTTGCATGCTTTAGTGAAGACTGGAAAGTACATTCATTTGCCCACATTTCTGTATGTTTATTTTCACTAAAACCTTTGTGGATGATTTTATATAAATTGTTAAAGTATGTCAGGTAAGTGTATTTTTACCTAATTATATATGTAAAATATACAAACTGGTATATTTGTGATGCTATTTTGCTTCTAATGCATGGATTTTAATTTTCGGTACCATATTCATTTCCCTGAAGCAAACAGAATTCAAGTTTTTCAAACATAGTTTCATGTGTAAAAATAATTTTGACTGGCTAATTTTTATTAACCATGGGGTCCTTTGATGGGTCATCGAAATAATAACGTGGCTGGAGGTATTCCAGTAGAGTGGTAGGGTACCTCCTTATACGCAAATAAAGCTGCAGGTAAGAACGAATCACAGGATTCTGGTTTCTCCTGTGCGAGCTCACATAAATTTGTAAGTAGAGTCCCGTTATATCTTTCCACTTGTCCAATCGATTGTGGATGATAAAATGTGTGGACGAGAATAGTTTGAAAAATCCTAAAAACTTCCTCCATCAGTTTCCCTCTGAATTGTGAACCACTGTCAATTAATATCTGATAAGGGTATACTAATCTTGTGAATATTGAGAGCAAAGCCTCTCCTACATGTACTGGGTCTGCTGAGGGTAGAGCAATCGCTTCCCCCCACATAGTACATGTCTACCAGAGAAAGGATGTATTTTTTCGGAAACTGACGAAAAGCGCATACAGTCTGCTGAAATGAAGAATTTAATGAAAAGTAAGCTGCAAAGTCACCCGTGTGTTACCGGGGCCCGAAAGGGGAGCAAAGAATAGTAACACTGTCCCCTGCCAAGCATGTCGTAGAAGGGGACTAAGGAGGGTTGGGCATGGGGCCGGTTACCCCATCCTGTAAAAAAAATTTAAACCACAAAAAACTTCAACAAATATGGACAAGTCAAATAAAGAAAATAAAACACAGCCATCCAAGACAGGGGAAGGTCCTCTTGCGGGGAGGCGTATGATGCAACACAGAGAAAGCCGAAAGGAGTCTGTATTGCTGACTAACCTTCTTTCTTCTAGGAGAACTTCCAGATTTGGCACCTGGAATGTTCGGACATTGAACGAACAAGGGAAAGTGGCACAAGTAGCAGCAGAAATGAGGGAATACAAAATCGAGGTTCTGGGAATGTGTGAAACAAAGTGGAAGGGGGTAGACAGGAAGAAACTCATCACAGGTGAATTGGTGCTGTCCTCAGGACACGAAGACGAAAGTTCACACCACAGTGAAGGGGTAGCTCTTATGTTATCTAAAGAAGCACAGAAAGCACTAATTGAATGGGAAGCTGTGGGACCCAGAATAATAACAGCTATTTTCAAAACAGCTAAAAAGAAAATTCATGTCAATGTCATCCAATGTTATGCACCAACTAATGACAAAGAAGAGTCTGTGAAAGAAGCATTTTATACTAAACTACAGGAAATTATGGATAAAGTAAAAAGAAGAGACATCACAATTTTGATGGGTGACATGAATGCAAAGATAGGTACAGTCAATACCGGATTTGAAGAAGTCATGGGAAAACATGGGCTAGGAGTAATGAATGAAAATGGAGAACTATTCGCAAACTTCTGTGCTTCAAATCAACTGGCTATAGGAGGAAGCATGTTTCCACATAAGAGAATACACAAGGCAACATGGATATCACCAGACCATAGAACAGAAAATCAGATCGATCATATATGCATAAAGAAGAAGTTTAGATCATCATTGCAGGATGTAAAGGTATATAGAGGAGCAGATGTGGCATCAGATCACCATCTTCTGATAGCCAAAGTAAAAATGAAACTCAAGAGATATGCAACAATGCAAAATTATAGACAACAGTTTAATGTAGGACAGCTAAGAAATCAAGAAACAAGAGACAAATTTGCGGTCACAGTATCCAACAAATTCCAAGTGCTCCAACAGTTGGAAGATGTAGAGAATACAGAAGACTATTGGCAGCAGGTCAAAACGGTATGGAAGGAGACATGTGAAGAAATACTGGGGAAAAGGGAAAGACAACAAAAAGCATGGATAACAACAGAAACCATCAATAAGATAAAAGATAGAAAAAACAAGAAAGCAGAGTTAAACACAAGCAAAACCAGAAGTTCCAAAGCCAAGCCTCAAGAAGTGTACACAGAAGCAAACAAAGAAGTAAAAAGAAGTATCAAAAGAGACAAGAGGAAGTATATTGAGGAGTTGGCAAGAGAGGCAGAAGATGCTGCAGCCAAAGGAAATATGAGAGAACTGTATAGCAGCACAAAGAAGCTAACAGGGAAATACAAGCAAACAAGTTGCCTCATAAAAGATAAGAATGGGAAACTGCTCAGCAATGAAGGAAGGATATCTGGTTAAGTTGCCTAAGAAGGGAAATTTACAAGAATGCACAAATTATAGAGGAATAATGTTACTATCAGTGCCAGGAAAGGTATTGAACAGGATTATCCTTGAGAGATTAAAGGAGTCCATAGACAAGAAATTGAGAGATGAACAAGCAGGTTTTCGACAAAACAGATCATGTACAGACCAGATAGCCACTTTGAGAATAATAGTTGAACAAAGTCTGGAATGGAATTCACCACTATACATCGGATTTGTGGACTACGAAAAAGCATTTGACAGTGTGGACAGAGAATCACTTTGGAAATTGATGAGGCATTATGGAGTTCCCCTGAAGATCATTAATTTAATAAAGAAAACCTATGAAGACATGACGTGCAGAGTTCTTCATGAAGGACAGCTTACAGAACCATTTGGGATCAGAACAGGAGTGCGACAGGGATGCCTCTTGTCTCCATTTCTTTTCTTGCTGGCAATAGATTGGGTTATGAGATCATCGACAACACACAACAGAAATGGAATCCAGTGGACTCTGACTAAGCAGTTGGATGATCTGGATTTTGCTGATGATTTGGCTCTCCTGTCCCATAACCGTAATCAGATGCAGGACAAATTGGAAACACTCGATGAGAGGTCACAGCAATTGGGTCTGAAAATACACAGGGAAAAGACAAAAATAATGCGAATAAATGCAGGTAATGAAAACAGGGTTGAACTTGAAGAAACACCAATACAAGATGTAGAATCATACACATATCTTGGCAGTAATATAGATAAAGTTGGAGGGACAGACAGCGATATCAAAATAAGAATACAAAAAGCAAGAGGAGCTTTCATTGCATTGGGAAATATATGGAGATCAAGAGAAATAGGATCCAACACGAAAATAAGAATCTTCAACTCAAATGTGAAGTCAGTCCTATTGTATGGCTCGGAGACATGGAGAACAACAAAGACAACAACCAAAAAGCTACAGACTTTCATAAATGGGTGCTTGCGTAGAATAGAGGGATTAAAATGGTATGACAAGGTTACCAATGTGGAACTGATGACAAGAACTGGACAAGTGCCAGTGGAACAAGAGATGAGAAGAAGACGATGGCGATGGATAGGACACACTGAGGAAGCCTGTTGATAGCATTACAAGGCAGTCCTTGTTCTGGAACCCCCAGGGCAGGAGAGGCAGAGGAAGACCAAGAAGTACATGGAGAAGAGAGTTGGAAACAGAGGTGAAAATGATGAGGAGAACATGGAAAGAACTTGAGATGATGGCACGTGACAGGAGGACTTGGCATGTGTTTGTTGAAGGCCTATGCTCCTTTGGGAGTGGAGGGTTATGAAAGCTGCAAAGTATGATACAGAACATGGAATCAATAAAGGAAAATACCAGAGATGATTCCTACATAGCAGGGGAATACTGAGGTGAGTAAATTGTGTGTAAAAGTGTAATTCCTCCCTTTTTTCTTAATTTTCTCAAAACCTCATTTTTCACACAAATGTGGGCACGTTGCCCATGATTTTTCAAAAACTATTAGTGATACAGCAGTAAATTTTGGGCCACATGCTGTACACATTCTTCTTCTTCGATCCTTAACCACCGACCGTCAAAGCAGTCAGTGGCCATCACGCCTAGTGGCGTCTTGTAGGGCAACAACAAACCGATTCCACTTTGCGCTGTACACATAGTGCTCATTAAAATAAACTAAAATAAAGGATATATGTTAACAAACTACAAAACTGTTGAGAAATAGCTAAGATACCCCCCTTAAAAATTTCAACTTTTTTTTGATTGGTATGTTAAAATCCAAAAAAACTCAGATATCAAACCAATCAAAATTATTTTAGTATACAATCATTATCATATATTAACAAATGAAACAGCCAAATTTCATAACTCAAGTTGTACTCACATTTGAGATATCTTGGGCAACAAAATACCCTAAAAAGCTAAAATTTGCCTTTTTTTCACTGTTTTTCCGCCATAGATTGCAAGTTTTTAGTATATACCTCAATGTTTTGTATTTTTTTCAGTCATTTTGCTAGTATAAATGACCAGATATAGATATTAACTTATAATTCTGTGTTTTTCATTTTGGGGGTTTAACCTCCCCTTAAGATGACTTTGGCAAAAACCTTACCAACAATACTAAGAAGAGAGATGCCTCTGTAGTTATTGCAATCATTTCTGTCTCCTTTATTTTTATACAGTGTTACAATCTTGGCATCTCGCATGTCTTGAGGAATAGTTGTCTCTTCCCAGCACTGGCACAGCATCCTATGCAGGGGATGTAATAGCGTGCTCTTACAGCATTTGATTAAATCAGGAGGAATCCCATCACTGCCTGGTGCTTTGCCAGAGGCCAAGCTATCAATGGCCTTACTGAGTTCCTCTAATGTTGGTTCGGCATCCAGCTCCTCCATAGTTGGCAGACTTTTGACAGCATCAAGGGCTGCAGGCGTAACGATATTGTCTCTAGCGTAAAGCTCAGAGTAGTGCTCGACCCACCTCTCCATCTGCTTACCCTTATCAGTTAGCTTCTCTCCGCTGATGGTTTTTAGCGGTGCCGTCTTACTTTTATGGGGGCCAAGTGCTTTCTTTATACCGTCATACATTTGTCTAATGTTGCCTGGTTGTGCTGCGATCTGGATACTCTCACTGAGCTGGAGCCAATAGTCATTTGCACAGCGTCGAGCAGTTTGTTGAACTTTGCTTCTCATAGCCCTCAGGATCTGTAGGGTTCTGGCACTCGGTGAACGTTTGTATTCATTCATAGCACTGCGCTTAGCTTCAATAACAGGTGCCATTACATCTGATGAAGCGTCAAACCAGTCATTTGACTTTGCTGTTTTCTTACCAAAGGTGGCAAGTGCAGTACTTTGAATGGTGTTCCGTAGATGCTCCCAGTTCTCTGTAATAGTATCACCATGCTGAGGGCTACTGAGCATTTTCTTGAAGGTCACAGTGAATTGAGCGATCATGAAAGGGTCTGACATCTTGCTGGTATCAATGCGTGGTTTCCCTTCATGTCTGACACGATAGAGTTTTCTTGGTTGTGCTCTGATTTTGCAGCAAACCAAGGAGTGATCTGTGTCACAGTCTGCACTATGGTACGAGCGCGTGGAGAGCACAGACCTGAGGAGTGGCCTTCTGACGAGAATCAGGTCAAGTTGGTGCCAGTGCTTGGATCGTGGGTGTCTCCATGAAACCTTATGCTGGGGTTTTGTCTGAAAGTAGGTGTTGGTCACGCAGAGATCATGGTGGACGCACAACTCTAAGAGCCGTTGTCCATTTTCATTCATCTTGCCAATACCAAACCTGCCCAGACATGAAGGCCATGAAACATTATCGGCACCCACTCTAGCGTTAAAGTCACCAAGGAGAACAAGCTGTTCTTGCCTAGGTATGCTTTTGGTTACTGCTGCTAGATTCTCGTAGAACTCATCTTTAGCTTCTGAGGCAGAGTACAGAGTAGGAGCATACACACTGACAAGGGTGATGGGACCTGTGCTAGTTTGCAGGCGGAGCGTTAACAGGCGTTCTGATCCATTCTCGCCTGGTTCAACCATGTTAGTTAGCGATTTTTTGACCGCAAAACCTACTCCGTGTTCTCTAGCTTTATTAAGATCTTTCCCTTGCCAATAAAATGTGTAGTCCTTCTCGCTCACCGTTCCAGAGCCCGCCAGGCGCGTTTCCTGAAGTGCAGCTATATCCACCTGAAGTTGTTTAAGCTCATCATTAATTATGGCTGTCTTCCTTACATCGTTTACATCCTGTAGGTTTTCGGATAGTCCAGTCAACATAGTCCGGACGTTCCAGCATCCCAATCTGAGAGTTTGCTTATTTCTATTTTTTCGATAATTGCTTGGTGCAAAATTTTCTGTCCACAGTTCGGGTTTGACCCTAATCCCCATGCACCCAATGGGGAAAGCAGACAGTGGCGGGACAACACCTTATTGACTGGGGGCTGCCCAGCTTGAAGCGGGCGGTAGCTGTCCAGTGAGATCCTAGAACCTCTCCCACTGTCGAAAGTAGCCCCTGGCGCCATGCCCTATGCCAATTGGGCAAAATGCTTATAACCGGTAACTGCTACTTCCCGTGTTTTGCCGACACCTATAGGGTGAAGCTGGAGTGTCCTCTCCAGAGCGCGAGCTTGGGCACAGTTATATGGAGATCAAGCTGTTGCCCATGCAGCATGTTCCCCCCTCTCCACACAGCCGGTAGATCCAAAGGAACGGCAGTAGCCGATACAGTTTGGTACCAGCCATGTCGCAGGAGTTGCCAGAATAATGTCGAATCAACATTAGACTGCCTTAGGGACTCCGACTCCGGATTTATCCTCAGGGTTTACTCCCGAAGCCAATTCCACAAATGGATATTCCCGCAAGGCAGCGGTGGTTTGAATTCAGAGTTCCTTCTCTTAGATAAGCTACCAACCAAGGATCACGAGCCCTATCTGCCCGAAGCTGCTGGTTTTAAGGCGCCAGTCGCTCGCCTTTGCCCCTTCTCCCGTCAGTGGAAACAGTTCCGCCGGGCTCAAATTGAGCCACACGTGAAGGCCGGGAGCTGGACTTGGTTGTCAGAGGCTGTTTGAGGCGCGTGCCATAAAAGTATTTTATCTGCAGTGAGAGCTTATCCTCACTACAACTCCCAGCCCCAGTAACACACGGGTGAAATAGTAATTTGAAGAAATCTTTATATTTTATTTAGTAATATTTGTGTGGCAGAATTTAGGAAAAATGTGCGTCTTGTTCCTTTTTTACACACCTCTGACACCGGTACTGCAGGAGGTCTGCACTTAAGTACTTCATGTGCTCTGGCAGTTGTGCTTTATGAGGCACTTTATTTTACATTATAATTACTAGCACCATGTGCAAGCTTTCTCTTGTCTGTTTTGACATGCTTGACAGAACACAGTGCCCCTGTTCTATTCTCTCCAGTATTAGGTTGGAAGTGTCACATGGGCTAAAACATATGTGTGTGTGTATATATATATATATATATATATATATATATATATATATATATATATATATATATATATATATATATATATATATATATATATATATACATACATACATACAACGGGCTGATCACCCGTTTGCTAGTCACTTCGATTACGGAAACAACAGCAAATGGGCTGATTTGCCGTTGCCCTAAAGACGCCACGACGCGTGATGGGAAACAATGGCAAAGAAAACCTATCTGCTGTTGCCCTAAGATGCCACTAGGCGTAATGGCCTCTGACTGCTTTGACGGTCGGTGGCTAAGGACGGAAGAAGAAGAAGGATATATATATATATATATATATAAGAATATATATATATATATATTCTTATATATATATATATATATATATATATATATATAATATATATATATATATATATATATATATATTATATATATATATATATATATATATATATAAATATATAATATATATATATATATATATATAAAACTGGCGCACCAAGAAAAAATAGTCCAACTCATCCTTTTTTAATGTTCTTACTACTGTTTTTCGTAGCACCTTCTTTTCAAACATATATACATTATTGCTTGTAAAAAAAGCATGATTATTATTTTCTGTCATACATACTTCAAATATAAAAGACACAGTGATTGTGTTGAGTTGTATTATTTAAACAGAAGTTTCTCATTTTGGTGAGACACGACCCATTCAACCGAGACACATGGATAACGCCTGTTATATTAGGACACATATCTAAATAAAGATCTTTCTTTTTGGTCTATTGTTTAGCTTTGAGCTAGTTTATTTTATTAAGGGCTAAAAATAAAACTTAAATATTGCTTTACTTTGGGGAGGTGCACCCTGTTTGAGACTGGCACATGTACAGTTATAGAACATCCAGCAATGTGATAAAGACCCTCTTCTTTTACAAAAGTATTTAAGTCTGTTTCAGTTATGAAGTGCTTAGTCTTCGAAATACTATGTAATATTTGGTAAATGAACAGAAACTGCTTTGTAAAATGTAATTAAATTTGACTTAAAAAGTAATAATAACTTTTAAATACTACATCAAAGTAATTTTTTTTTCATTTTCACATAAAGCATTAGTGTCTGTTTAAATAATTTAAATTGCCATGTAAAATAAAGAAATCTAGAGTTGTAAATTATGACCTTTTATTGATAATTTTACCATTTTGATTGTTTCCCGATTCATAATTTTACCATATGGATTGCTTCCCCTGAAAACATCGGTAGAAACATTATGTTACCTAGACATTTTCTAAATTTTAGTACTAAGCGGGGACGAAGGTTTATTTGTAAAAAATTCTGAAGCACGTCAAAACGAATGAATGCATAAATCTACTTTGTCAATCAAAATAAACATACCTTCAAATGAATTGAATACATATTTGACAAAAAGCCACCAGTTTATTATTTTTTTTTTAACCAAAGCGGTAAAACTAAATTATGTGACCTGGCAACCTGTGAAAAAATAATTTCCATTTAAACGGTTCTTCAACGATCATAGCTATCTGATAATTTTGTTTTCTGCATCAACTAAAGATTTTACTATAAAATAACTTAAAAATAATTGCAACGGGAAAAAGCGACTATCGACTGAATTTGGTTTTTACATATGTTGATACAGTTATTTAAACAACCAGACTAAATCCAGGCATTTTCTAAATTTTAATACTAAGCGGGGATGAAGGTTTATAAAAAAAAATTCTGAAGCACCGACATACCATAAGTGAAAGCGAATAAGTCTGCTTTTTCACTAAATATAAACATACATTCAAATTTTGACCATGCATTTTAAAAAATGATGTAAAAAAAACCATGTCATATTTTCATTAAGAATAAACACACAATGTGGGTATTCATGCTCAGAGAATAGTCATTGGTTTTAATATATGTATCGATACAGCTCCGATCCAATTTGAATCCGCTTGGCCAAATGAGTGCCATTAAAATTACATAGTTAAAAAAAAGGAAGTGCTACAGAAAACTGTTTTTTTTCTTCTATTTCCTATTAAAGTAAAAATGTTTAGTTAAACATTTTTAATTACCTTGTAAAATATGCAAACGTATGGTCATTAATAACAAACATAAAATAATAGTTTTAACATTTGTGTTACGACCCTTGGTATTTATTGGATATGTATATATTTGATTATGGCCCCTGATGAATAAATGGCTTTTTGTGGCTTTTTCTTACGAAAAACTTTAATTAATCACAATGTCATAATTACAATATTAAATTAGAAAATAACTGCATGGCATACCCTGGCGGTAATTAAAGAGCCTGTCTGCCAAAATTCATCAAGAAATAATAAGGCGTGCGGATTTGTATTGAGAATATGAAAGCATACTTTGCCTTTTATTTAAATAGATATATATTCACTAATGGGGAAAAAATTGTGAATAAATCAAACAATGAAGAAACAAAGTTATAAAAACAGAAAAGAAAGACATTTACATAATTCTGAAATATAACAATTCATACAGTAAAACAATACTAACAATAAAACTTAATTGATATAACACTTTGCTTATGAAAAATATATTATTACTATAATATATGGCATAAATTTACCATTGGATTAGTTTCAGAACAATATAAGTAATCCCTTCTAAACGTTACAGCGGGTCCAGGTGGAGAATATACAGATTATGTGGCAACCCGTTGGTATAGATCTCCTGAGCTACTGGTGGGAGACACTCAGTATGGACCTCCTGTGGATGTATGGGCAATTGGCTGTGTGTTTGCTGAGCTCCTCACTGGTCAGGCCATCTGGCCAGGCAGGTCTGATGTTGACCAACTCTACCTCATTCGGAAAACTTTAGGTCTGTATGAGTATTTTTGGTTAATATATTAAAAAGTGCCTAAAATTAATTGTCAAAATTACTGGATTGAGGAGTTTATTAAAGAAATACAAGTTGATTGAACAAACAAACAAAATCTTTATTTCATCAGGTTAAAGAAATAGGCATTGTTGCCTTTTTTACATTTCTGCCATGTAATAATATAATTCTCAAAGTGTTTTCAAATTAAAACATTCTTAACTTCAGTAACAAGTAATCAGTATTATCATTGCATTCAGTAATTGAGCACACACAAACATACATTCACAAAGAGATAAAAGAAAGACATGACAGCTCACCAGACCATTATTCATATCATCGTCATCATCATCTCCTGCTTATGGAACTCTGGAACCATCAATGTAATGGGCCTCTTTGAGGAAGATTACGGCAAAGCACAAACTCTTAACAGCTATGGTTTGTAGCAATTTTTTTTAACATTAGGAGGATGTCATAATCCATGCACAATCTCATGTTGCCTTCTATGACATGCCTCAGAGAACATCAGTCCTGTTCTTTCTTTGCTTCCTTAGAAACTTCAAGGACTACAGAGTGCGTTGTTCATAGACTAGATCAGAAAACCTGTGATTAACTCTTCCTATGATGTAGACACAAGAAGAATAATTGCTGCTGTATCTTATTTCACAGTTCTCAATCATTGCTGTATGTCATATTTCACAGTTCTCAATAATCATTGTCATATCTCATATTTCACAGTTCTCAATAATCATCATCATATCTCATGTTTCACAGTTCTCAATAATCATTGTCATATCTCATGTTTCACTGTTCTCAATAATCCCTACTGTGTCTCATGTTTCACAGTTCTCAATAATCATTGTCATATCTCATATTTCACAGTTCTCAATAATCATTGTTATATCTCATATTTCACAGTTCTCAATAATCATTGTCATATCTCATATTTCACAGTTCTCAATAATCATTGTCATATCTCATATTTCACAGTTCTCAATAATCATTGTCAAATCTCATATTTCAGTTCTCAATAATCATTGTCATATCTCATATTTCACAGTTCTCAATAATCATTGTCATATCTCATATTTCACAGTTCTCAATAATCATTGTCATATCTCATATTTCACAGTTCTCAATAATCATTGTCAAATCTCATATTTCAGTTCTCAATAATCATTGTCTTATCTCATATTTCACAGTTCTCAATAATCATTGTCATATCTTGTATTTAACAGTTCTCAATAATCATTGTCATATCTCATATTTCACAGTTCTCAATCATTGCTGTATGTCATAATTCACAGTTCTCAATAATCATCATATCTCATATTTCACAGTTCTTAATAATCATTGTCATATCTCATATTTCATAGTTCTCAATAATCATTGTCATATCTCATATTTTACAGTTCTCAATAATCATTGTCATATCTCATATTTCACAGTTCTCAATAATCATTGTATTATCTCATATTTCACAGTTCTCAACCATTGCTGTATGTCATATTTCACAGTTCTCAATAATCATTGTCATATCTCATATTTCACAGTTCTCAATAATCATTGTCATATCTCATATTTCACAGTTCTCAATAATCATTGTCATATCTCATATTTCACAGTTCTCAATAATCATTGTCATATCTCATATTTCACAGTTCTCAATAATCATTGTCATATCTCATATTTCACAGTTCTCAATCATTGCTGTATGTCATATTTCACAGTTCTCAGTAATCATTGTCATATTTCACAGTTCTCAGTAACCATTGTCATATCTCATATTTCACACTTCTCAATAATCATTGTCATATCTCATATTTCACAGTTCTCAATAATCATTGTCATATCTCATATTTCACAGTTTTCAATAATCATTGTCATGTCTCATATTTCACAGTTCTCAACAATCATTGTCATATCTCATATTTCACAGTTCTCAATAATCATTGTCAAATCTCATATCTCACAGTTCTCAATAATCATTGTCATATCTCATATCTCACAGTTCTCAATAATCATTGTCATATCTCATATCTCACAGTTCTCAATAATCATTGTCATATCTCATATCTCACAGTTATCAATAATCATTGTCATATCTCATATCTCACAGTTCTCAATAATCATTGTCATATCTCATATCTCACAGTTCTCAATAATCATTGTCATATCTCATATTTCACAGTTCTCAATAATCATTGTCATATCTCATATCTCATAGTTCTCTATAATCATTGTCATATCTCATATCTCATAGTTGTCTATAATCATTGTCATATCTCATATCTCGCAGTTCTCAATAATCATTGTCATATCTCATATCTCACAGTTCTCAATAATCATTGTCATATCTCATATCTCGCAGTTCTCAATAATCATTGTCATATCTCATATCTCACAGTTCTCAATAATCATTGTCATATCTCACAGTTCTCAATAATCATTGTCATATCTCACAGTTCTCAATAATCATTGTCATATCTCACAGTTCTCAATAATCATTGTCATATCTCATATCTCACAGTTCTCAATAATCATTGTCATATCTCATATTTCAGTTCTCATCACCCTTCAGGTCCCCAAGGAGCATAAGCCCTCAACAAACTTATGCTAAGTCTTCCTGTCCCGTGCCATCAGCTCAAGGTCTTTCCATGTCTCCTTCATGCCCTTCATGTCTGTCCCCAGTTCTCTTCTCCACGTGTTCCTTGATCTCCCTCTACCTCTCTTACCCTGGGGGTTCCAGAACAAGGACTACCATGTAATGCTATCAACAGGTTTCCTCAGCATGTGTCCTATTCATCACCAGCGTCTTCTTCTCATCACTTGTTCCACTTACACTTGTCTGGTTCATGTTATTAGTTCAACATTAGTGATCTTCATGGATCAGATTATTTTCTCTAGTTGACTTGTTGATATTCTTTTGTTTATGGTTTTTGTTGCTTAAAATTTCTACAGGATGGGGTAGGTGACCCCCAACCCACAACCCCTCAGTCACCTCTCACCACGTGCATCGTAGGTTACAGTGTGTTAAATGATATGAGCATACCAGTGTTAAATATATACTTTCTCTTTTGAATTCCACCAGAGTTAAATGCTGTTTCTATATATACTGTTGAATGGTGTATAGATATGAAGTTGTATTGTTCCTTGTTCACACTGACATCAACTATTTACAGGACCACAGTGTTAAGAGGTATGGTGGTCTGTGGAAGCTCCAATGTTAAAGACTTGTTGTTGGCCCCAGCGTTGCTCGTCAGAGTGGTTGTTAGGAATAGGAATATCAACTCGACCTACGCAGTGGTGTGTAGACATAGAGTGAGAGTATAATACGCGAATGATGAAAGAGTTCGAAGAGTTGATAACTGTTCTTTTACTCACTCATGTATGGCTGGAAGTCATCGACGCCAACTGCTGTGTACTTTTTGTTACAGTTTAATTGGACGTACACATTCGACAGCACGGATACAGTGACAAATCACAGGTTGGCATAATACATCATGGTACAATTGATAAATGGTCTTGTAATGATACATGGGCACTCGTTGAATCATAGCACAATGGAATGTCAGTAGACAAGCACTCAGTATTGCCCATATATATATCATCTGAGTTTACTGACAAAGCACGTCAGTTTATAAACAATATTCAAGATGGCTTCTAGACCTAACCTCGTGTAGCGAAGATTCCTTTAAATAATGTTCAGCACATATTTTTCATGGAGCCGCGGTAGCATAGTGGTTAGTGCACTGGCTTCCTAGCGCAGTGGTCTATGGTTCGATCCCCGGATGAGGCGGGAATTTTTTAGGCCACAAACGGCTCCTGGGTCGACCCAGCCCCAAATGGGTACCAGAGAAACTCTGGGAAGGTTAAGGCGGCCGGCGTGATGCCGACCACATCACCCCTAGTGTGCCGACGGTCAAGATAATATGGGCCTAACACCATATTCCCAATATGCCTCATTTTGAACCGCTAGTAATGGGTTCTCATCTGTAGCAGTGATCTCTGGACTCATCAAGCGATAGTACGGGGCATCCCTTTTCTCTTCTTGAAAGTCACAAAATATTTGGATACAAGATGGCTTCTGGTGAGCTGTCACTCACGTTTGGATACAGACAATGAATCTGTATTAAAGTTAGTCATTCATTAAATGTTCTCATGGCTCTGTAGATTCTATCATGATACAATTGATTTCATCATACAAGATATAGTGCTGCTAGAAATGAATGTCTTCTTCATCTAGTTAAATATTCTCTCAGACGTACAAATCGTGCGTCTGCTTATCGAAAACGATGGCTTCGTAAGAGTTCATAAGAAATGCTTTTGTTACCTTGGTATCAGAAATATGATTCTGCCATTCCTTGGCAATAAGAATAAACACTGGGGTAAAGCATACAGGATAGGTCTAAACGTCTATCACTTTCCCCATCAATCTTGAGATCACTTTTCCCGGCGACAAGCCGATACAGAAAAACACGACAGCCCCCATCAGGGTGAAGCCAAATCACAACTCACTAGCGACACATCCGCTGAACAGCCTTTGACCTTTCTAGCGACAAAGAACATATAGTTCGACTTAGATATGTAAAGATATACAGATATAAGACAGACTCGTCCTACCTAGACAAACACTACACATAAATTCAGGCCATAGATATTCTGAAGCAAGAACAATCTATTTCTACCCAAACAAAGAATAAATCGTAGTAAAACTAGATTCATCCGCGGAGTTCAATCTGAGACTCCTTTCAAGGGGAAGTAACTCGATATTGACTTTTCCTTAAGCAAAAGAGTTTCTATTTTGTTTACAAAATATTTGCGAACATAACAAGCATACAAATGTATAATATTGCAAGATATCAAAGACTGCACGTAACACAGTGATACTATTCTTTGCTACTCTTTTGGGCTCCGGTAACACGGGTGTCAGTAATCATTGCTGTATATTATGTTTCACAGTTTTCAATAAATATTGCCTTATCTCACGTTTCACAGTTTTCAATAAATATTGCCTTATCTCACATTTCACAGTTTTCAATAAATATTGCCTTATCTCACGTTTCACAGTTCTCTTGTATGAGTTCAAACAAACTGCTTTGTGTATTACTTCACGTTTCTTTACTGTGTATTAATATTAGACTATCTGGCTGTTACATAGATGTACATATGTAGAATAATTTCAGCTGGTGATAAAATGACCGCTCCACCTATGTTCCAGTCTTGGCGTATGGATGCCAGTCATGGACAATGACTATAACCCACAAAAGCCAGATCTAAACCTCAGAAATGAGGTATCTGAGGAAGGTGGTTAAAGTAACAAGACACATGGTCCGCAACCAGACGATATGTCATGGCCTAAAAACCCAACCCCTGCAGACGAAGTAGAACAGTCCCAACTAAAATGGTTTGGCTATGTCTGCAGAATAGGAGAAGAACAGCTACCATGACAAGTATGGAAAACTAAGAGCCAGGGATCCAGATCTCCAGGATGACCCAGAGTCCCCTGGGAGGACAAAATTAGACAATCTCTGAAGAACCAAGGACTAGAATGGAACAAGGCTAGGAGGAAGACAGCCAATAGGATAGTCTGGCGCTCTCTCTTCCAAACCTCTACACCTTATGGTAGAAGGGGAATGACTAAGTAAGTAAGATAAAATCATAGTTCTGAAGTGAAACATATTTTTTTCATCCATGCTCAGGTGATCTCATATCAAGACATCTAGAGATTTTCTCCAACAATGCTTTTTTCAAGGGAATGACCATACCAGAACCAGATAGACTGGTAGGTTTGATGTTCTTGTTTTGATCTGATATTACTGCTTACCTATACACCCTTATAAGATATGTATTCATCATCATCCCTATACACCCTTATAAGATATGTATTCATCATCATCATCCCTATATACCCTTATAAGATATGTATTCATCATCATCCCTATACACACTTATAAGATATGTATTCATCATCATCATCCCTATATACCCTTATAAGATATGTATTTATCATCATCATCCTTATATACCCTTATAAGATATGTATTCATCATCATCCCTATACACCCTTATAAGATATGTATTCATCATCATCATCCCTATACACCCTTATAAGATATGTATTCATCATCATCCCTATACACACTTATAAGATATGTATTCATCATCATCATCTCTATATACCCTTATAAGATATGTATTCATCATCATCCCTATACACACTTATAAGATATGTATTCATCATCATCCCTATACACCCTTATAAGATATGTATTCATCATCATCCCTATACACACTTATAAGATATGTATTCATCATCATCATCCCTATATATCCTTATAAGATATGTATTCATCATCATCCCTATACACCCTTATAAGATATGTATTCATCATCATCATCCCTATACACACTTATAAGATATGTATTCATCATCATCCCTATACACACTTATAAGATATGTATTCATCATCATCATCCCTATATACCCTTATAAGATATGTATTCATCATCATCCCTATACACACTTATAAGATATGTATTCATCATCATCATCCCTATACACCCTTATAAGATATGTATTCATCATCATCATACCTATACACACTTATAAGATATGTAATCATCATCATCATCCCTATACACCCTTATAAGATATGTATTCATCATCATCATCCCTATACACCCTTATAAGATATGTATTCATCATCATCATCCCTATACACCCTTATAAGATATGTATTCATCATCCCTATACACCCTTATAAGATATGTATTCATCATCCCTATACACCCTTATAAGATATGTAATCATCATCATCATCCTTATACACCCTTATAAGATATGTATTCATCATCATCATCCCTATACACCCTTATAAGATATGTATTCATCATCATCATCCCTATACACCCTTATAAGATATGTATTCATCATCATCATCCCCATACACCCTTATAAGATATGTATTAATCATCATCATCCCTATATACCCTTATAAGATATGTATTCATCATCATCCCTATACACACTTATAAGATATGTATTCATCATCATCATCCCTATATACCCTTATAAGATATGTATTCATCATCATCCCTATACACACTTATAAAATATGTATTCATCATCATCATCCCTATACACCCTTATAAGATATGTATTCATCATCATCATCCCTATACACCCTTATAAGATATGTATTCATCATCATCCCTATACACACTTATAAGATATGTATTCATCATCATCATCCCTATACACCCTTATAAGATATGTATTCATCATCATCATCCCTATACACCCTTATAAGATATGTATTCATCATCATCCCTATACACACTTATAAGATATGTATTCATCATCATCCCTGTATACCCTTATAAGATATGTATTCATCATCATCCCTATACACACTTATAAGATATGTATTCATCATCATCATCCCTATATACCCTTATAAGATATGTATTCATCATCATCCCTATACACACTTATAAGATATGTATTCATCATCATCATCCCTATATATCCTTATAAGATATGTATTCATCATCATCCCTATACACCCTTATAAGATATGTATTCATCATCATCATCCCTATACACCATTATAAGATATGTATTCATCATCATCCCTATACACACTTATAAGATATGTATTCATCATCATCATCCCTATATACCCTTATAAGATATGTATTCATCATCATCCCTATACACACTTATAAGATATGTATTCATCATCATCATCCCTATACACCCTTATAAGATATGTATTCATCATCATCATACCTATACACACTTATAAGATATGTAATCATCATCATCATCCCTATACACCCTTATAAGATATGTATTCATCATCATCATCCCTATACACCCTTATAAGAT
This sequence comes from Oreohelix idahoensis, assembly GCA_024509875.1. NCBI lineage: Eukaryota > Metazoa > Mollusca > Gastropoda > Stylommatophora > Oreohelicidae > Oreohelix > Oreohelix idahoensis. The sequence continues at coordinate 50,592 of JAMPIV010014757.1, forward strand.
ATGTATTCATCATCATCATCCCTATACACCCTTATAAGATATGTAATCATCATCATCATCCCTATACACCCTTATAAGATATGTATTCATCATCCCTATACACCCTTATAAGATATGTAATCATCATCATCATCCTTATACACCCTTATAAGATATGTATTCATCATCATCATCCCTATACACCCTTATAAGATATGTATTCATCATCATCATCCCTATACACCCTTATAAGATATGTATTCATCATCATCATCCCCATACACCCTTATAAGATATGTATTAATCATCATCATCCCTATATACCCTTATAAGATATGTATTCATCATCATCCCTATACACACTTATAAGATATGTATTCATCATCCCTATATACCCTTATAAGATATGTATTCATCATCATCCCTATACACACTTATAAAATATGTATTCATCATCATCATCCCTATACACCCTTATAAGATATGTATTCATCATCATCATCCCTATACACCCTTATAAGATATGTATTCATCATCATCATCCCTATACACCCTTATAAGATATGTATTCATCATCATCCCTATATACCCTTATAAGATATGTATTCATCATCATCCCTATACACACTTATAAGATATGTATTCATCATCATCCCTATACACACTTATAAGATATGTATTCATCATCATCATCCCTATACACCCTTATAAGATATGTAATCATCATTATCATTTTCCTTTTCGCTCCATATGGATCATGGAACCACCACTGCAGCTGGGTCCCTTGCAGGAAGCCTCATGTGCTCTTGTAGTAGTGGTCTCTGTAGCAATATATTTGACATGATGAGGTTGCTAGTCCCTTGCACAACCTCATATTAGTTCCTCTTACAACAAGGAGCCGTGGTAGCGCAGTGGTTAGTGCACTGGCTTCCTAGCTCGGTGGCCCATGGTTTGATCCCCAGTTGAGGTGGGATTATTTAGACCGCAAATGGCTCTGGGGTCGACCCAGCCTCATGAATTGGGTACCAGAACAACTCTGGGAAGGTTAAGGCGGCCGGTGTGAGGCTGATCACATCACCCCTAGTGTGCCGATGGTCAAGAAAATATGGGCCTAACACCGTATTCCCAATATGCCTCAGTGGGCGTGTACCAGGATCCTTTACAACGTGCTTGGGGTAGCACTAGTCCCAGTCGTTCTACATCTTCTTAGAGACCACCTGGAACTACGCGTAGCATTGACATTTTTTTTCACGATTATGTAAACCTGTTCCTGACATTCTTGTGCAATATTTTATGTAAAAACTCTTTAAGATTATTGTTGAAGAGCTAGTTCTTCAATTTTATATAGAACCAATCCTGACTTATGGGGGTGAGTCTTGGACAGTTAATAAACAAGTAGTGAAAGCACTAGCCCTTTCCGACCGAATAAAATACACATGACATTGTTACTAGGTTGGAATATTTTTTGGCAAAAGATACCCCAGAACGACACCTGCTAATATTCTACACACCATTGTTGTTATAGCACCATGATATGGCTCAAAAGCACACAAATATTGTCAGGAATATCACGATCAAGAAGCTGTACACCTGCATTCTTCTTCTTTGATCCTTAGCCGCCGACCGTCAAAGCAGTCAGTGGCCATCACGCCTAGTGGCATCTTGTAGGGCAACAACAAATTGATTCCACTTTGCTCGGTCAGTGGCCATCCTTCGTACAGTGCCCCAACTCTGGTTCATTCTTTGCATCTCAGCCTCCACAGTCCTCCACCAGGTTGTTTTTGGTCGGCCTCTCTCTCATTTTCCTTCAGGGGTCCAAAGTATAGCTGTTCTTGTGATGGCATTGGGGTCTCTTGTGAGGACATGGCCATCCCAGCTCCAGCATCTGCCAGCTATGATGGTGTGCATGTCCTCTTGCTTGCTACGAGTAAGCAGATCTTGGTTAGTGATGGTATTCGGCCAAAAGATTTGATGAATTTTCTTAGGCATGTTGTGTGAAAAGAGGACAATTTTGACATTTCCTTCTCTGTAACTCTCCAGCATTCCGCACCATAGAGAAGCACAGAAAGCACACAGCTCTGATATAATCTTAATTTTGTGCTTGTGCTGTATTGGGAGGACTTCCAGATGTTGTTTAGGCTAAAGAAGGCTGTTCTTGCCTTATTCATTCTGATGTTGATGTCTTTGCCTGCCCCGCCGTCTGGTGTTACTATGCTTCCTAGGTATGTGAAGGTGTCTGTCTGTACCAGTTGCTGATTCCTTACTGATATGGGCTCAGGGTTGCTCACATTGAGCGTCATGACCTCAGACTTCTTTAAATTGATGTTCAAGCCCACCTGCTGGCTAAACTTATTAAGTCTGTCCATTTTTTCCTGGATGTGTTGATGTGAATGTGCTAGTAGTGCAATGTCATCTGCATATTCCAGATCTTCCAATGTAGAAAATGTAGTCCATCTTATTCCTCTTGGACTGCCCTCTGTTGTCTGGCGCATCACCCAGTCTATGACTGTTAAAAATAGAGTGGTTGATAAGGGGCATCCCAGTCGTACTCCTGTCTTCACCTCAAAGGTTAGGTTGCTCTGCCCAACACTACACATAAAGTTGGCATAGAGGCTTTTTATGATTGACACTATGCAGCTTGGAATTCCATAAGTCCTCAGTATTTTCCATAAACTGTCCCTATGTATGCTGTCAAAAGCCTTTTCAAAATCAACGAAATTAATGTACAGCTGTCTTTGCCATTCTGAGCACTGCTCTATAATGTTCCTGAGAGTGAATATATGATCTACACATCTTCTGTTCTTTCTAAATCCTGCTTGTTCTTTCCTCAGTTTGTGATCTACTGCCTTTGAAATTCTCTTTATAATTATCCTGCCTAGTATTTTGCTGGGAACTGAGAGAAGAGTGATTCCTCTCCAATTATTGCAGTCTGCAAGATCTCCCTTCTTGGGCAATTTGACAATTATTCCTTTGTTCCACTCTGATGGTGTTGTCCACGTTTTCCAGACTTGTGCAAATAGTGGTTCTAATAGTTCTGCTGCTAGCTCAGGGTCTGTCTTAAATAGCTCTGCATTTAAGTTATCATGGCCAGGAGCTTTGCCGTTCTTTAACCCTTTGATTGCTGTGATGATTTCTTCTTTTCGTGGAATGTCTGTATTTATATCTAGATCGTTTTCAGCTTCAGGAACATTCAATTGTGTCTCTGGTGGTTCCTTGTTCAGAGTTTCTCTGAAGTGCTCTGCCCATCTTGTTTCCTGTCCCTCTGCTGTCGTGATGAGATTACCTTGCTTATCTCTTACTAATATAATATTGTTTGCACCTCGTTTTCCGCTGATGAATTTAGTTATTTTGTATACTGTGCTTTGCTCATTTCTCAGTGCTGCCTCTTCTGCCTGTCTTGCAAGATCGTCTAGGAAATTCCTTTTGTTGGCTTGGGTTTGGCGTTTAACTTCCTTGTCCAGCTGACTGTACTGTTCGCTATATAGTTGCTTTAACTTGGGGGACTTCGCTTCTGTTTTCTTTCTTTTCATTTCCTTTCTCATAGTTATGGTGTTTAATGTTTCTGGTGTTATCCAGTCTTGCTTCTTCCTTTCCTGGAATCCCAAGCATGATTTGCTGCTTTTCTTGTATATTGTTGAAATGGTGTTGAAATTCTGGTCTATATCATCAGTCAATGTCTTTTCCTGACTTTTGGCAAATTGATATCGTTTCTTTATGTCGGCCGCAAAAGCTTTTCTGGTAAGGGAGTCCTTCAATTTGCTGGTCAAACCTTTTCTGTGTAGTTACAGTTGGTCCAGCCCTTCTTAGTTTCACTTTCAGTTTTGCTACTACTAAATGGTGATCACTTCCCACATCTGCACCTCTTGTTACCTTCACATCTTGTAATGCATGTCTCCATCTACCGTTAACCATGATGTGGTCTATCTGGTTTCTGTCCCAACCATTTGGTGATCCCATATTAATTTGTGAATTTCTTTATGTGGGAAAAGTGTTCCTCCAATGACCAGGTTGTTAATGCTACAGAAACTTATTAGTTTATCCCCATTTTCGTTTGCTGTTCTACTGCCGCATTTCCCCATTGTTCTTTCATTATATGTATTGTGTGTACCAACTTTCGCATTGAGGTCTCCCATTACTATAACAAGATCATATCTAGGTGTGTCTTCCATTTCTTTCTGCAGTTGTTGATAGAATTCATCCTTGACCTCCTCATCGCTATCATTCGTTGGTGCGTAGCATTGTATTATTGTAGTGTTGGTGAATCTCCCTCTCAATCTTAATCTTATCAGTCTGTTGTTGATGGGTTTCCATTCCAGTAATGTCCTTTCTATCCCTTTCTGTAGAATAATGGCTACGCCTTCACTGTGCTGTCCATCCTCTCTTCCAGAGTAAAGTACTGTTTCTCCTGTTGCTGTTTTAACTTTTCCTGCCCCTGTCCATCTGCTCTCGCTTATCCCTAGAATGTGTAACCTATAGTTTCTCATTTCTGCCGTGACCTGTCTTAGTTTACCTGTCTTAGTTTACCTGTCTCGTTCATTGTCCTGACATTCCAAAATCCTATTCTTGTATCCTGTTTTGCGGTCAGGACATCCGTTTTCATGTCAGTGGCTTCCTTTCAGCTTTCACCACTGACAGTCATACGAGCCATAGACTCCGAATGTCCATCCTGCAGCAAAGTTTGTTCATTTATTGTTGTTTCCGTAACTTCATTGTTTTTTTTTACATAGACAGGGGTGTCAGCCCTATGCTAAAACCCCCAACCTGGAGGACCAGGGTACCAGCTTTTGTCTGACCCCTACCCACACACACCAGTCCAGCTTGGTTGAACCTACCAGGAGTAAAACTCCCACTGGCATAGATCTGGGGATTGTCAGGGTACACAAGCTGCCATACCGCTACAAGGTATAGGTACCATTGATGGCAGACACCTGCATTATGTACTGAAAATTGTAAATGATTTATACACCAAGAGTCTGATTGAGATAACTTCACCCATTGTGCTGGTACTTCCTCACTTTCTCCATCTTCATTACGATCACTGTCATCGCTACTGCCAGCTTCATCACTGGTACTGGAATCATCTGTTGTAGAATCGCCTAATATAAAATCACTGTCATATATCTTTACCTCACCACTTTCACAATCAGTCTCCTCCAGAAAAGCCACTACTTCGGAGGCAGTCATTTGCTTAGCATGTTTGCTTGTTGATGCATTGTTTCTCCCCTTTGTTCTACTTTTCAATTTATCACAAATAGTTCGTTTTCCTGTTTCCCTGCACGCATTTTGTGCCATAAAATAATGGTACAATACCTCGGCTAACTGGGAAAGACAAATGACTGTAAAACCAGTTGTTTCGTCTTGTGTCTAACTAGGTAAGATATTCGACCAGAATGAGAAAAATCGATTGTCTTACCCTGTTGGACACACAGCCGGAAACGGTTGAAGGCCACATAGATGTGGTTTTACAGTAGAATGTTAAAAATTCCATAGACAGCCCAAAAAAATTATGAGGATGTCTCGAAAGAGGCCAATGTACGAGGGGCGTTCAGAAAGTAATGCACCACATCGTTTTTCTCAGGAGCTGTTTATTCAAAAAGCATGAAATTTATACACAATATACATGAATATGTCATGTAAACATCGGCATTATTCAACATAATCCCCATCAACTTGTACGGCTTTATGCCAGCGCGAAACAAGTGCATGTATTCCTAGCCCGTACCAGATTTTGTCTTGATCATGTAGCCATTTCTTCGCTGCATGAATCACTCCTTCATCATCTTCAAATCTTGTCCCACGGAGTGCATCTTTAAGTGGACCAAATAGATGAAAATCAGAGGGTGCCAAATCGGGACTATAGGGTGGATGGGGTAGTACAGTCCAACCCAATTTGGTGATTGCTTCCCGTGTTGCCAGACTTGTGTGAGGGCGCGCATTGTCGTGAAGGAGAAGCAGGTCTGCTGGATTCTTGTGCGGCCGAACTCTGCGAAAACGTTGAGTTTTTTCAATGTCTTAATGTAAGCTTGCGAATTGATTGTCTCTCCTCTTGGCATAACGTCCACAAGAATCACACCTTCAATGTCCCAAAAGACAGTGATCATGACCTTTCCAGCTGAAGGAATTGTCTTGAATTTCTTTCTTCTTGGTGATTACGGATGATGCCACTCCATTGACTGTCTTTTTGTCTCAGGTTCAAAATGATGTGCCCAGGTTTCGTCATCTGTAACGATCTTAGCTAAAAAGTTCTCTTCATCAGCATTGAAACGCTCCAACAATTCAGAAGAAATTGCGTTCCTTTGCAATCGGTGGTGACGCTTGTGAATATTCACAACAGTTTCCTTCTCTGCAACGAGAAATTCTATCACAATTCGCTGTTTATAACGCAAGTTGCTAACACGCTCCATTTCAACGGTTTAGGGCAGCCGTATTATTTTGCCGGTTGCAGTGCATATTGGTGCACACAATTGGCACATGCCATATTTGAAGTGTGCAAAATTTCATGCTTCTATCTTCATTATTAGCTGAGAAAAACGATGTGGTGCATTACTTTCTGAACGCCCCTCATACAAAGTAAACTTGTTACACAAGTTAGAAAGAAACAATCCACTTTTTTTGGGCATGTTATGAGAAGAGGAAAGCTGGAATATATCGTAACAACAGGTAAGGTTGAAGGGAAAAAGAGATGGTGGAAGACAAAGAGAGCAAATACTGGACAGCTTGACATCGTGACATAGAAGGAAGTCAACAACAGAATTGGTAAATTGTGCTGGAGACAGGACATTGTAGAGAGACATGATCACCAACGCCACTAGACAAGGTACTTAAAGAAGAGTTAGAAGTATGGAGTAAGAGTCTATCTAGAACCCAGAGAAAGGAATAAACCTGTGTTTGCAAGGGAAAGGGGAAAAAAAAGGCTGTGCTTTTTAAATGTCACATTTGCATTTTGTCAATCACAGATAGAATACAGTCTGTGCCTAGTGTTAGCATTATTCCAGTGTAATGAATTCAGTTTATTTCTTTTTTATTGCTTATCTAAAAGGAACCATTAGAGGAAAGGTACCCTGGTATGAGTCCACATGCAATGAACTTTTTGCAGGTAGGAACTGTTGTTTTGCCTTTATCTTTAATTAATGCCTTGACTGTGGGCCATAGTGTTACTCATCACTGGCGAAGTTTAATAAAAACATAAATGAAACTGTAGTGCAGGGCTTGTTTTAACAGAAAATACCAGTAGTTTATTTACACAACAAAATTGCTATTCCCTTGTTTAAAAATTACTTAAAAATCATTTTAAATTGCCCCTCAGAACAAGTCTACTAATAAGTAAAAAAAAAAAACAATAAAAAAAAAACAAATGTAAGAAAAACTTTGAGCATTTCTTACAGTTTAATGCTGTCATGGCACTAGTCAAACATGGGTTAGGTTATGCAAATAAGTCTGTTCCAACATACTGACTTGACCTCTTTCTCTGGGTCACTGCCAGTTCAACACTGCACCTATAAAATATTTTCCATTCTGCAGGTTTCAATGTAAAGTCAATAATCTTTATCATAGCACAAGTCATCAGCAGGCATGGTTTGGTTTGGTTTTTAAGTACTGTCTTTATTGCACACAGACAACTCCATCAGTGCTCCGATATACTCCATTTGATCATATAAGAAGTATCTCAGCACAGTGCACGAGCTCCGTAGCACCGGCGATAATCCCAGTGTGTGTATATAGGAATCACACACACTATAAATATTTTTGTGGTGGGTAGGTTCCTAATTTTTTTATTTTGCCAGGGCAGTGGCCTGATAGGCCTACTCTTTACGATTTCCAACTGCTGTGGGATTTTTAACTCTTTCATTCCAGAGTTATTTTGCACGCTGTGCCAGACTTTTCTTGTGGGCAGAATTTTATAGAGTGAAGTGTTCATTTTTCAGTCTAAATTTGTTTGTGAATTTTCCTTTGAACATGTACTTATTATATACCAAACTGTAGAAATCGATAGAGAATTCAAATATATAATGTCTTTGGTAGTATTAACACAAATGTGTTCGGTATACTTAAAACATTTTGCATATAAGATTGAAAAACGCTAAAAAGTTGACTGTAGAATACGATCTTACCAAAGACAAATTACTGTTGTAGACAATAAAACTTTCTTTTTAGTATTCAAACATCAAGTTAATCCATATGCAAGTAAAAAAAGCATGCTTATGGCCACAATTAGTACATTTAGTGTTATTCACACCAGTTTTTCCGTGGTCCTTTGTAAGAAAAATATAAATTATGCAATCGTGCATTACGTAATTTTCAAACAAATAAAGAAGAATAACGTCATATAAAAACTTGTTTACTCTTGTTTAATGTTTTAATTCTATCCATAGCTTCATCTTCTACCAAGAACTAGTGATTAGATGTTACGGTAGGTCTAGTTTTAAACATAAAGCGTGACATATTTCTCTAGCAATAACAACGAAAAACGCAAGCACGCAAATCTTCACAAAAAGTGTGGTAATAACATCAAAACACGCACATGTGCCTATACTACAGTCAAATTGGTTGTTTAGATAGTAGCGGAAGTCATTCTACGAATTTTAATATATGAACTGCATTAAACGGACTATTTTTAAGGTTTATGCATGATAAACTAAAAACCACGCTCTGAGCATTGCTCTGGCACGGCGTGTTGAATTTTGCAACGCTCAGTGCGTTGCTCTGGAGTTTAAGAGTTAACATGCGCAACTTGCACACAGGACCTCCTATTTTTTCAGCCTTATCCAAGAAGGCTAGACATCTGATCTCACTACCCAGGAGACCAGGGGAGAGTATGACATCATTAAGAGCATTGGTTCTGAAAATTTTTTTTCCATAAAATATATTACCTCAACTGGGCATCAAACCTGGTACCTTTAGAATTTGAGGTGGACACCGTACATCTTAGCCACTCCGACCCCATGCAGGGGAGAATACAAACATGATGATGACATATATCACATATGTGAATACAAAAACTAAGATAATATACATTGTCACATTGCTTGCTTATACTTCCCTGTTAGCTTCTTTGTGTTGTTGTACAGGTCCCTCATATTTCCTTTGGCTGCAACTTCCTCTGCTTCCCTTGCCAACTCTTCAATATACTTCCTCTTGTCTCTTCCCAGGGAAAGAGAGGCAGAGGTAGACATAAAAAACACTGGAGAAGAGAACTAGATACAGACGTGAAAATGATGAGGAAAACATGGAAAGAACTTGAGCTGATGGCACAGGACAGGAGGACTTAGCATGTGTTTGTTGAAGGCCTATGCTCCTTGGGGAGCTAAAGGGGGTTCTTGTGTGTTTATTCACCGGGAAATTAATATTTCTCCCCCCCCCCCTCCCCCGTTGTTTAGAAGTTTTTTTAAAAACACGCCTGCCGTTCGCTTGCCATTAATTTAAGTTCGCTTGCCGTTAATTTAAACCGTAAGGGTAGTCACGTAGCACATTCTGCCGTAGGGGAGTGAAGTGTTATAGACTTCGATGTACTGGGTCCCAGCTTTATGAGGTGGGGTGGCCTGTTCCCTTCCTCACTGCCGTTGCCTTCTCTAACTCAAGATCAGAGTCAGGTACCCTTTTACAGCTGGTTAGACTGATGCGTGACACCTGTTCCCTTCCTCGCTGCCGTTGCCTTCTCTAACTCAAGATCTGAGTCAGGAACCCTTTTACAGCTGGTTAGACTGATGCGTGACACCTGTTCCCTTCCTCGCTGCCGTTGCCTTCTCTAACTCAAGATCAGAGTCAGGTACCCTTTTACAGCTGGTTAGACTGATGCGTGACACCTGTTCCCTTCCTCGCTGCCATTGCCTTCTCTAACTCAAGATCAGAGTCAGGTACCCTTTTACAGCTGGTTAGACTGATGCGTGACACCTGTTCCCTTCCTCACTGCCGTTGCCTTCTCTAACTCAAGATCAGAGTCAGGTACCCTTTTACAGCTGGTTAGACTGATGCGTGACACTACCAAGCTTTGAATCCGAAACCCGGTAACTTATTGCGGTAGTGGAGTGTTAGAGACTTCATCATACTAGGTCCAGCATCGAGAGGTGGGGAGATCAGTTTCCTTCCTCGCTGTCTTTTCCTTCCCTAACTCAAAGTTAAGTACCCATTTTTAGCTAGGTAGGCCCCACCTCTCGATGCTGGACCTAGTATGGTGAAGTCTCTAACACTCCACTACCACAATAAGTTACCGGGTTTCGGGTTCAAAGCTTGGTAGTGTCACGCATCAGTCTAACCAGCTGTAAAAGGGTACCTGACTCTGATAGGGACTTGAAAGCTGATGATGATGATGATGACTAGCAATTCCCTAGACTTAAGGGTCTTTTATATTTGGACATGCGCCCTAATATAACCGACTAGGTGGAATGGGACGCGCCTCACCAAAACGAGACAAAACTTTAAAAAAAAAAAACATTCCAGTAAGTTGTATTTTTTCAGGTTTACAAAAAATAAGGACAAAAAAAGGGGACGGGGTGGGTAAGAGATTTGTGACGTCACGTAAGGGGGGTGGCAAAAATGTGACAACTCCACGGCCTAGACACTGCGATTGAATTTGCCGAACTGGAAAAAAGGACGGTGCTCAGTTTGGGTAATAAATTTCCACAATATTAACTCTTACTATACGGGAGCTAAAACCGCGTTTTTACGCGCTAGTTTTGCTATCCTTACCGTCGCGCGCCAGTTGAACTGGCGAGCCGTAAAATTGGTACTAAACCCGCGCCACTTCACGGGGCTTGCCAGATAGTAAGAGTTAATTTCCCGGTGAATTAACGCACAAGTACCCTAAAGGGTATTAATTGATTGATTATTGATTGTCATAGCACTCAAAGGGGTTAAAAGACTTAAAGACAATATAAGATGTCATTGATGATGCTGTTTATAATGACAAACATTTATTTACTCGTTGTCCATTGTAATTACTGTTGGCTCTGAACAATTGATTTGTGTTAGTCATGTTGCCTCTTAGCATTTTAGTCACTGATCAGGGTTATTATACTTCTTACAACAGAACTGTCTGAAAATGGATCCTGAAGAGAGAATGACTTGTGCACAGTTGCTTCAACATCAGTACTTGGATGTCAACAGAGAATCAGGGTTGGAGTTTGCTAAAAATAAACATGACAAAACTGACTCCACTGCACGAAAAGATCAAAACAAATCCCGTGCCAGCAACTATCCAGCGGTATGGCTAAAGTTTCTAAAACATTTAAAACTTTTTTTTAAAAATCCTGTGAAAAGTAAATCCTTTATCACTTACACTTGTATAAAGTAAGGTACTTCAGCTACAACCATAATTTCTGCCAGTGTCTTAGGTTCTCCAGCCATTGGCATAATTCTTTTCAGTTTGCTAGGCTTGTCGGCATAGGCACAATTCATGTTAGTAGTTTAGGTTTATCAAAAAGGCATAATTCATATTGTTATATAAGTTGTGCCAATTTAGCAACATAGACACAATTTGTATCATTATTATGGGTGTAAGGTTTAACAACATGGCCAGTTTGTTTTATCATATTTAAGTGTTAAATATAGCAACATAGACACAATTCATTGCTTTATAAAAAAATGCCTCGGTTATCAGTTTACAGAACCATGCAGCCTTAATTATTAATTAGTAATGGATATCCATTTAATATGGAATCAACAATTCACTATTTAAGTTATGAATAAAAAAACTGTTTGATTTCACAGAACATATTTACTTATTGTGAACAAATCATGGAACTTTTAATTGTGCTTGAAATTGAAAAGGCAACTTTTATTTGCAGCCATTCCAGCCTCTACCCCAGCTGACAGGACTGCCTGTGGGACCATCAAACTCTATCTCTCCTTTACCAAATTTAAAGTACCCAGCAGCAAGTAAGCCCAAGCCAAGGTTTGACCACTTTCCAAACATCTGACTTTTTGGCCAAGGGGTTCAACGTTATGATGGAAACTAAACTAAACTGATAAGGATATTTGACACCGAAGTCAGCATCAGCGTTTGGTTATCTAGTCTTACATGATCTGCAGTGAAACCCTGGAGGCCATTTTTCATATGTTGTCACAAGAATTCATGTTGTCTGCTTAAAGAACTTCAACAGTCTCATGTTGATTTTTATTAAAAGAATTCATATTTATAAAATCATTCATATCAGTTCAGTAATATTCACTATTTACTCTCATTGTAACATTTTCAATATCTAAATACTTTGTACTTGTTAATGTTCCATCTGTTCCATCACGCATGTGCAGCAGTTTCTTTTTTGTAATGTTGCAAGCTGCTTTAAAGGTAGTATATGTACGTCACTTACATTGTTGTCTTTGGCACTCTTCATTTTATGCTCGTCACATTTCTTATCATCATAAACACTTTCATCACAGTGATTATCCATTGAATCAAAAGATTAATATTTTGAAGGCATATATAATGGAATATATTTTTAAATCAGAAAGATTTACCCTTGCACTATTCTGAGATCGCATTCATTGTGGAAAATGAAAACAGTCATGGAAAATTGGAATTTGCTTTAAAGGTCAGGAAAGCATGTAAAAAAAAATAGGACCGATTCTTTTTCCATTAATGCAAAATAGTAGTTATTCTTGTCTATTGGAAAAGAAAATTAATTTGTGTGTGCGCACGCACACACACACACACGCACGCACGCACGCACGCACGCACGCACGCACACACACACACACACAGAGAGAGAAAGAGAGAGAGAGAGAGAGAGAGTATAAAATGTGATAGTTTTCAGTATTCTTTTTCACATCACGTAAGTTGTACTTGTTAAGCTGGTGCATTCACTTTTGGCAGTTTAATGTGTTTTATTATATAATGATACTCATTAGCTTTTATATCAAGTTATTAAATTCAGGATAGTTCATTGCATGAGTGCTGTCCTGGAGTGAATTCAGCTGTCATTGTAGGAAAGATTACGTGCACTTTTACATATTAAAACATGGAACTCTCATAATTCCTTGGGTAACAATACTGACCTCTTTACTTTGCGTTCGGAGCATCTTTTGCACCTCTGTTTTTAACACTTGCTCCAAATGTAAGTCGGTAAGTGTATATCACTGCCTTAACTTTGTTGAAAAAAGTAAATTTTTATGGTAGGCACTACTTATCCAAATTATAACCCATCAGGGGTTGAACAGGGTATTTTAAATTTCTGTGACATATATCAATTGCAAACTCTAAATGCTTACTTAATTGTTGCTTCTCTGAAGCTTTAAAAATGTTTATTTGAATATGTGTGTGTGTGTGTGTATATATGTTTTCTACCTCAATAATCCCAGCGTCAATAATCCAACACATCATTAATCCTAACTATCCAGCGTATCATTTTTTAAAATACTGGTACCAGAAAGTGAGGAGTGTGCTAGAGCTAAACTAGATTTGTCCTTTGGCAGTGAGAGTTATAGTGGAGAAGAGTATCTAACTTTAACTGCCACAAGCACTCTGTCATGTCGTCATGATTTCTTAGTGGGAGTATGATTATCAAGTGTTTACATGATTTGATTTTATTGTTTCGTGTTGCAGTTATGGCATCATCTTTGTTTTCTACAAAATTCTTCTAAAATTGTTAACAGCTGAATCAAAGATTGAGATTTTAAATGTAGTTTCAAAAGGAGAAAGCGGGTCTTCGTTAGCAAAATTTTACTAGGTTTGAAAGTCGGCCATAATAAATTTTAAAACATGTTTTAAAAAAAAAAATAGCCTGCATCGAAACTTGATGGGCATAAATGCTTGCTAAGGAATTCCCCAGGCTACAGACATCAACTACTCTTGAAAAGACTGAGAGACCTGGCAGGAAAGACACAATGTTAAATATTGATGTGGTTAAAAGTTTTCATTTGGCCTGTTACCAAGGAATAAAACATACATACGTTAAGTATATATATATATATATATATATATATATATATATATATATATATATATATATATATATATATATATATATATATATATATATATATATATACTTACTTACTTACTTACTTACTTACTTAGTCGTTCCCCTTCTACCGTGAGGTGTAGAGGTTTGGAAGAGAGAGCGCCAGACTATTCTATCGGCTGTCTTCCTCCTGGCCTGGTTCCATTCTAGTCCTCGGTCCTTCAAAGATTGTCTAATGTTGTCCTCCCAGCGGACTCTGGGTCATCCTCGGGGTCTGGATCCTTGGCTCTTTGTTTCCCATGCTTGTCATGGTAGCCGATCTTCTCCCATTCTGCAGACATGGCCAAACCATCTTAGTTGGGACTGTTCTACTTGGGTCTGTAGGGGGGGTGGCATTTTAGGCCTTGACGTATCGTCTGGTTGCGTACCATGTCTCTTCTTGTTACTTCAACCACCTTCCTCAGATATCTCATTTCTGAGGTTTGGATCTGGCTTTTATGGGTTGTAGTCATTGCCCATGACTCGCATCCATATGTCAAGACTGGGACATAGGTGGAGCGGTATACAGCCATCTTCGTTTTCTTACCAACCTCTCTCTTGCTGAGGAATCCTCGATTTATGGCCTGAAAAAGTCTCCCAGCTGCTGCTTTTCGAGTGGCCAACTCTTCTTTGATGCCTCCCTTTCGGTCTATAATAGCTCCGAGGTATTTAAAGTGGTCGACCTGCTCCAGGACCTGTTCTCCCAGCTTAATCTGATGTCTTCTTTCTTCTCGTGATATCACCATGGATTTTGTTTTAGAGCTGCTTATGACCATCCCTCTCTTCTCCAGCTCTTCCTTCCATACTTGCAGGTTGGATTGGAGATGTGCCTCTGATTTAGCAATCAGGGCAACATCATCAGCAAATGCCAGCTCTGAAATATAGACCTGTCTCATCTTCCAGTACCCCACTGAATACTTTCTTGTTCTCTCCTTACATGCCTTGATGACATCGTCCATAAGGAGTATGAAGAGGTAAGGTGATAGGATATCACCTTGTCTTACACAAGTGGTGGTCCTGAACTCTTCTGACTTATGGTTTGCTGTCCTCACATAATTTCTGCAAGACTTGTAGAAGCTCTGTATAGCATGAATCAGAGGTGCTGGAATATTCTTCCTTGCCAAACAGTCCCAAAGTTTGCTCCAAGGGACCCTGTCAAACGCCTTTTCCAGATCTATGAAACAAAGATGGATCTCACTCTTATACTCAAGGGCCTTTTCACTCAGCTGTCGGAGTGTGAAGATTAGGTCTTGAGTACTTCGGTTTGCTCGGAATCCGCACTGGACCTCATCCAATTGTGGCTCAGCTAGGCGTCGGAGTCTCTGCTCTAGGATTCTAGAGTAGATTTTTCAAGGGACACTGAGAAGGGATATGCCTCTATGGTTTATATATATATATATATATATATATATATATATATATATATATATATATATATATATGAAAACTGGGTTTTCACATAACATAAATTCAATGTAATTTTTTGTTTTTAAAAATGTATTATCGGTTTCATACTCTTAGATCTTTGAAATATTGGATACAACAAAGATATTATACAACTCTGTCAGTACTTAAAAAACCTAACACGTAACTGGTTTCTGAGTGCCGTATGACTGGTTTTTGTGTGTCACATTTATCCATCTGCACCTGTCCAGTATATTGTAATACAATGTTGCTGTAGGCAGATAAATCAAATTTTAAACAGTACAATCTCAGCTTACCCGGTGTTATTGTTGTTGTTCAGAATTGATGTCATTGCATTCTGGGCAAACCCATAGGTGCTCAGTCTCCCTCAGCAAATGTCGATGGGTATGAATGCTAACAGTTCCTGTTGCGTGCTGATTGTACATACACCGGATGCATCCTCTCATACGTTCATTCCTGCCTGTCCCACGCCTAATGCCAAACTCCAGCAATCTCATCCGTGATGATTCATCGATTGCAGTGTCATTCTCTAACAGGCGATCATTAATTGTCTTCAGTATCTCTCCCTTATCCATATCCAACGCACCCACTATAGGTGCTCTTGAAGCTAGTCTATCAGCTCTTTCATTGCCGCGTACCCCTGCATGACCAGGACAGTAGATCCACACCAGTTCCTGAAGATCTCAGGCTGCTATGGAGGTTTTCCATTCATGCTGTAGGCATCCATTTTGGATCTTCTGAAGCATGGACTGAGAGTCTGACACAATAACTGCTCGTCAATGAAGTTTCAGACAACTACCTTAAAGCAGCAGTAGCTGCCTCTACCTCCATTCTCATGCTGGAGTTTGTTGTCATACAGGCTCTGCTATGTTCAGCGATGATCATGCCTTTAATTTTAGCTGAGAAGCCCCATCCTGATTTCCCACCACGGGCTACAGACCCATCAATGTACACAAAGGCATCATTATTCCCAACATTTTCATTTATCAGTTGATCTATTTCCAGTTCTGCTTTTCCATTGCCCCAAGCTCTGCATTCTCTGCCAAGGCTGATGATGACCTGTTGGGAGGTCGCCAAGTTCTCCCTAGACCTACTGCACTCCTCTCCCTTGAATATGTTTTCAACTGTGGTCACCTGTCGAATAGTTGACTCAGCCTGCGCCATCCATGATATCCCCCTCTTTATTCTTACTCCCTTGATGTCAGCTATGTTCATGTGTAGGGGATGACTTGTATCTGTAGTTACTCGCATATATGTTGAATCATTAAGTAGACCCTGTCTGCATTTGTTACTGTTACAGTCACCTAAATGCTTCTTAGAAAGCACAGCAAGAACGCTTGTATCTTATGGCTTGTTTTGATTTTTGATGTGTGTTGATTTGCACTAACAGCTATGACTACCAGCCATGGCTTGCGTTATTCCTGTCCTCCAAATGTATGCAGTTATCACCCAGACACAATAAACTACCTCATTCATCATGTGTACACTTACATAAATACTAGTTTGAAACAAGAATTTCATCATGCTGCACAAATAAGACATTTCCAGACAATGATTTGGCTTTCATTCTTATGTGAAAACTGGCCTCTTGGGTGCAAATTGGTAATTTAAACTATGAGTCTTGTAATTAGGAGTGTAAAATGAAGTTTGTTTAGTTTTCTGCTTTTTTTTCAATTATTGCTTTTGCTTTCTAGCCGGCTTGTTATTAAGGTAATTACCAGCACTTGAGTTTCAGTTTCTTAAATAAAGAACATATGACTTTAGTCATCATCATATTTCTTGGGCAGATCTCTCGCCAAAACATCCTTTCACTAAGTACACATATGCAGTAATTGGTGTCAGGAAGTGCAGCATAGTTACCATACACTTCATATGTGTGCTCCTCATACAAGTTTTAATCGATGCACATTGACTTGATACAAATTGATTCATTCTTCATTTACTTTAGTGACACATACTGTAAGGCTTTTAATCATTTTTGTTTGAGAAAACTGAGCTATATACACTATTATTGTAAACAACAAAATTGGAAATATAACATTATTAGAGTGTTTTGTCAGCTAAGGCAACAAACAAGAGATTTAGGGAAAGTAAACATTGCCTAAAGTATACAGAAGGGTTAAACACAAGTTACTGAAATATTGTGAAACATAAAGTAGTAAAATAATTTCTAAAATAATTAAGCAGTAATAAAAGTAACTAAATTGAATTCAAGTGTGTATAAGAAGCAACTAAATAAGTAGTTTCAGCGAACATGAATACATAGCTAGCAACTTCCTCTGGGAGTCTTAAATACGTAATAAATGGAAGTTTTAAATGTTTATTAAGTATCTATAGGAAAGGAAGAAGCAAGACTGGATAACACCAGAAACATTAAACACCATAACACTGAGAAAGGAAATGAAAAGAAAGAAAACAGAAGCGAAGTCCCCCAGGTTAAAGCAACTATATAGTGAACAGTACAAGTCAGCTGGACAAGGAAGTTAAACGCCAAACCCGAGTCAACAAAAGGAATTTCCTAGACGATCTTGCAAGACAGGCAGAAGAGGCAGCACTGAGAAATGAACAAAGCACAGTATACAAAATAACTAAATTCATCAGCGGAAAACGAGATGCAAACAACATTACATTAGTAAGAGATAAGCAAGGAAATCTCATCACGACAGCAGAGGGACAGGAAACAAGATGGGCAGAGCACTTCAGAGAAACTCTCAACAAGGAACCATCAGAGACACAATTGAATGTCCCTGAGGCTGAAAACGATCTAGATGTAAATACAGACATTCCACGAAAAGAAGAAATCATCACAGCAATCAAAGGGTTAAAGAACGGAAAAGCTCCTGGCCATGATAACTTAAATGCAGAGCTATTTAAGACAGACCCTGAGCTAGCAGCAGAACTATTAGAACCACTATTTGCACAAGTCTGGAAAACGGGGACAACACCATCAGAGTGGAACAAAGGAATAATTGTCAAATTGCCCAAGAAGGGAGATTTTGCAGACTGCAATAACGAGAGGAATCACTCTTCTCTCAGTTCCCAGCAAAATAGTAAGCAGGATAATTATACAGAGAATTTCAAAAGCAGTAGACCACAAACTGAGGAAAGAACAAGCAGGATTTAGAAAGAAAGAAGATGTGTAGATCATATATTCACTCTCAGGAACATTATAGAGCAGTGCTCAGAATGGCAAAGACAGCTGTACATTAATTTCGTTGATTTTGAAAAGGCTTTTGACAGCATACATAGGGACAGTTTATGGAAAATACTGAGGGCTTATGGAATTCCAAGCTGCATAGTGTCAATCATAAAAAGCCTCTGCCAACTTTACGTGTAGTGTTGGGCAGAGCAACCTAACCTTTGAGGTGAAGACAGGAGTACGACAGGGATGCCCCTTATCAACCACTCTATTTTTAAGTCATAGACTGGGTGATGCGCCAGACAACAGAGGGCAGTCCAAGAGGAATAAGATGGACTACATTTTCTACATTGGAAGATCTGGAATATGCAGATGACATTGCACTACTAGCACATTCACATCAACACATCCAGGAAAAAACGGATAGACTTAAGAAGTTTAGCCAGCAGGTGGGCTTGAACATCAATTTAAAGAAGTCAAAGGTCATGACGCTCAATGTGAGCAACCCTGAGCCCATATCAGTAAGGAATCAGCAACTGGTACAGACAGACACCTAAGTTTCATCATACCTAGGATGCATAGTAACACCAGGACAGCGCCAGCGCAGGCAAAGGACAAGATCTAACATCAGAATGAATAAAGCGTATAAGAAACAGCCTTTTTTTAGCCTAAACAACATCTGGAAGTACCTCTCAAATACAGCACAAGCACACAAAAAAAAAATTAAGAATTATATCAGAGCTGTGTGCTTTCTGTGCCGCTCAGTCTATGGTGCGGATATGCTGGAGAGTTACAGAAAAGGAAAATGTTGAAATTGTCTTTTTCACACACATGCTAAGAAAATGCCCATTCACCGAATCTTTTGGCCGAGATACCCATCACCTAACCAAGATACTGCTTACTCGGAGTAAAGCAAGACGAAATGCACACCATCATTGCTGGCAGACGTGGAGCTGGTTGCCATGTCTCAGAAAAGTGAACCACCGATGCCATAACAAAATAGACAGATCTACTTTGGACCCCTGAGAGGCGAAAACGAAAGAGTAGGGGCGACCAATAACAAAATCTGGCGGCATGACTGTGGGGAGGGAGTGAGATGCAAAGAATGAAACCATAAGTTGGGGCACTGAACGTAAGGTATGGTCACAGACCGAGCAAAATGGATAATTTGTTGTTGCTCTACAA